>JARHVA010004150.1:1505000-1686322 GCA_037957365.1 Torreya grandis | reverse complement strand
TATATAATTTTGTAGTCTAGAACTTAGAAAATAGGCTAGGAGTAACACATACCAAGTCTATGGATTCTAAGAGGTATAGGTCAGTTGATTGAGATAACAGAGAGGTGATAAAAACCTTAAACAAGACTAAGATAAGTAAAACAAAGACATGGCTAATGAGAACAAGGATCATATTCTATAGTCAAATTATTCTATGAAAGGAATATGAAAATACATGATATGTTTGGTTTCTTGACCAATTTAGGGTGTATACAAGAATGTTGATAAGACCCTAATTAGGTCTAGTAGGTCTAATATCATGCAAGCAAACCTAAGTGAAAGAGTTTGAACAAATGTCTTTTGGAAGGCAAGGTAATGGTCTTAATGTGTTTTTGAGTTCACAATGATGATGCATATTCTCTAATACCATCCATAGATAGAGTAAATCAAATAAATGTTAGCTTGAGATCTTAAACCCTTCTTTAAACTCTTACCATGCAAGACTGTGTCCCAAAACAATTTTCCTCTCAACTTATGTGACATTAGAATTGTGAATAGATAAGAATTTTTTTTAAGGATAATATCAAGGCCTCCACATAAAATTATCGAAGCATAAATTATTTGTTTATTTCTAGCACCTACATGAACAATAGCTAATATTATTGACCTCTCTCAAATGGCTTGTTCACGATCCAAGGAGTACCTTCTCACACTGATAAATTTAATGAGTTTATGTATGGGACATAATGGTGATTTTAAGTAATGTATGGGTCTCATAAAAATAATATTATGTTATTAGGAGAGAGAAATAGGATATGTTCTTTATGAATAATTTTTAAGAATGAAACGTACTTAAAACCCTCCTAAAACTTTGATAGTGACTAGTCAAGACAAATGGACCTATAAATAAAATTTAATGATATATTTTGCTCCTAAAACCTAGTGTATGTTGTTTAGGACTCCAATTAGGTTATCCATATTCACTTTTCCATACTTTTAATTGTACAAACTATAATAAATGCCCTATTTTACATATTTTTGGCATTTTTAGGTGTTCTAAGAAAGGGATAACTTCTAAAAAATTATATGATTTTGATGTTTCATAAATATTATATAAATAAAATATTCATAGTATATTATGGAGGTGGTCAAATAAGGCTCATTTTCTAAGGCAGTCTCAAACATGCCTAAAATGAGACTAGGTAACGAGGTCATTTCATGGTTCTCATACTTCCACAAGGTCTAAGGACATAAAAATAAATGTTAATATTGGTGATAGCATAGGTAAATTTTAAAAAATTATTTTTGGTTATTTAAAACATGTTTAAGATGTCTATAATCAATAAAATAGGGTTTTAGGTAAGGGGGCCTAATTGAAGCCTAATTTAAGAAAGAGAAAGGTAGAAAAATTGACTTAGAATATAGACATGAAATTTGACATGAATATGTAAGACCATAATGGGTCCAATAATATTCCTTGGTTTTTCATTACCCTTAGTAAATTATCCTAAACAAGGAGGTTTGTAGGGCTACAAGGAAAATAGGCTTAGTGAGGACTTAAGGAGCAAAATGGATTCTTGGGACTTTTTATAGGTGTTAAAATGGTTTTTTTTTAGGTGTTATAATATAATTTAAAAACCATCCATGGAGATAGGGTTACTCTAAGAATATTAAATTAAGTTTTGGGCCACTTGCACCAAGCTCAACATGGGAAATGAAGATTTTAAAGACACCTATGCATATGAATGATGAAATGTCATATTAAAGGAGTTTATTAAGGAATTATAGGTGTCCAATGAGTTTTATAATATAAATTTCATGGCTAATTCATTATTTATAATCCCATTTTCCACTCTTCTTATCTAAATAATAGAAGTTTTTAAGAAGGTAGTCAAGGTGTCAAGCTAAGTTCTAAATCCTGCACCACATGGAGCATTAGAAAATCATTAAGGAGTGATACATATGGATTTGGAGGTTTTTAATTACTATTCCATAACACCAATTCATATTGTAACTCTCATGGACACTTTTCAATATTCTCCAATTATGCACCTCTCTCTCTCTCTCTCTCTCTCTCTCTCTCTCTCTCTCTCTCTCTCTCCTCTCTCTCTCTCTCTCTCTCTCTCTCTCTCTCTCTCTCTCTCTCATCTCTCTCTCTCTCTCTCTCTCTCTCTCTCTCTCTCTCTCTCTCTCTCTCTCTCTCTCCATAATTCTCTATATAAGTAGCAACTTTTGGCTTTGTACACAATTTACATATAGTATTGTGAAGCCCTAGTAGTTTGAGTACTATTTTTCATAATTCTTTATGTGTGAAGTAGTGCATAGTTAAATGACAGGTGATAATCATCCATCCTTGTGTTCACCTTAATTTTCATGTTTTATAGAACTAGTCTACTTTTTAATAGGTAATATGAAGTTTAGTTAGTTTTATTATAGGTATATAAGTGTAAAGAAGAGTATTAGTGTCTAAAATTATACCTCTTATTCATCCACCTTAAGAAATTCATTGCATCTTACCTCCATGTTGAAATAATTATGTTGTAGAAACCTTAGATGTTGAGATTGGATTTGTGATTCACATTTCATAGTGAAATTTCATGGAAGTATTTTAGAGTTTAACTTGGTGAATTATATCATTATATTAGGTTTATTTTATGTTTATATATGCCTTTTCATCCCAACAAGTTAGTATCGTAGGTGATGAGCTTAAGTAGATATATCAAGGGAGCTAACCATTTAATATAGAGGTTTACCCCCATTATAGACAACCCATAGGTCTAGAGGTAATCCCATTGTTTCACTCAATTTGAGTAGGCTTGGACTACCTTTCCATGTTAGAGGTACAATTATTAAGAGGGGGTGAATCAGTGAGCCCAGATATTTTAATTACAATTGTATTCCTTTCAAATTATTAAACAATCAACATATATCAACTTGATCAAGAAACATTAACAAGAGAGCTCATTCATTCAATGCATACACAAGATCAAATACAAAACACATAATTCCTATGCTAAATCCTCATGGGTAATAAAACCCACTCTCAAACCTAAAACACATGGAATATTATCCTATAATAAATTACAAACAAGATCTTAGTTAACTCTTTTAGACCAAAAAACCTTGATCATGTCCTTTTGACCAAATGCCTTTAATGAAACACTTGTCTCACAAGGAGCAACTACCCCTAAGGAAGATCAAGTCTTTTAGACCCTCATTGAAGTTAGCACTTCCACCTTAGAATTGATGTCTTTAACACATTATGATGGATCTCTATTTATCTAACATCTACACAAACTTTCTCTTTATCTCATACAATCCTCTCACATAGGCATGCCACAATCTCTCTCCTTCTTCACTCAAACTATCCTCATATACACACTTAGACCTATTTGCATATCCTCAAATACATAAAAACTATTTGGACATTAGAAATATGACCTACAGATCATACACATAATCCTCACTCTACTCTACTTATCAACTCATAAATTTGGAACTCTACCTCTCATTCATTCCACAACTCTTATATATACCTTTCACAACTCTCTTTCAAGTCTTCCACCAGTCTTCACCAAAAGTATTAAAACTGAGACATTTGGTTTCAAAATTTATATAGAAATTATGAATTAATAACATTACAATCTTTTCTTTTTGTCCAAAAAACATGCCTTCATCCTTAAGGCATCTCACATGGGTCACACTTAAGCATAATCCACTTTCAAATAGGCCTAAGTCACTCTTAAGTCCTATGAAGACCTATTCATCTCTTATACACTTCTTTGAGAAAATTAAAAACATAATAACACTTTCTAAATGCATAGGTCCACTCTATATGACTCCTTAGTCATCCTTAAATGCTTATAGTCAACATTTCCCTCTTTTGTGTAAGCTCAATTAACTCAAACAATAGCCTTGTTCATAAAGACATCATGAAAGAATACACAGTCAACTTCTTAAGCATCGTTCATACTCAAGTTAGATTTATCACACCTCCAAAATTCACATAAATCATCCTCATGGAGTCTAAAACATTCTCCAATAGATAATTTAATATTAAACATTAAAACAATAATAGTACAAGCTCAAACAAACTTCCTGGGTTACTAGTGGAATATGCATGAACAAAAATTCAACTTTGAACCTTTATAAATTTAACTATATACATAACTATAAATTAAAATTTATATTTCCATATGCACCTTGGAGTCCTCTACAAATTTTATTTTTATTACATGGTCAAATTCTATCTGGATCAAAATTTATAGTCCAAAAACTATATGTTGGTCTTTCCTTTGTTAAATTCAAATTTTCAAATGCAAATGGTCACAGTTAAACATCAAACACCATGCTTGTATCTCGTGTCCTCACTACTTAGATTAATATCATACCATTAATATCATTAAATTTTTAATGGATATAATGCTAATTCATAAACATTGAATTTTGAACATGTTGACCTCATCTCATGTAATATGGAAATTTTGATTGCATACACTTTGTCAATCTCTTCAAGATTATCCTTGCTTTAGTCATGCTAGACAACTATTAATTTGAACTATTGAATTTATTACTCACTATTAATCTCAATTATTATGAATTTCCTCTCATAATTAATCTTGGAATAATCTCTATCTTTATCTCTATTGAGTGTTAAACTTCAAACACTTTAACTTCTTTGACTTATTGTGCACCATAGATCTAGAAGTATGAACTCCGGCACACCATCAATCTATGTGGATCAGTCACATCCTGGTCAAGATCCATGCACCATTAAATAAATCTATATAATCCCTTATGGGTTGTAGGATCTCCATTTGCTCCTGGTCTTTATCCTTGCTATAAAATGACTAAGTATAGGAACCTTTGCTTATTTGCCTGGAAGGACAACTTTGGACTGACATATCTTTTACCTCACTCACTCACGTGATCTAAAAATTAGATCATATAATATCCTCATGTATGATAATGCAAACATGTATCAAAATACTCCTCAAACCTTCACACATGTGAGATATAACCTTATTAAAATGCTCACTCATATTTTTCTCTCATAGAGCCAACTATGTCAAGAACTGTTGGGAAGGCCAACTTTAAACATGCATAACTTTTGACATTCTTCATTTCATGACCTAAAAATTATCACAAATAAATTAGGAAAAAAAATAAACAAACTCATATGATCACTTTCTCTTGAAACCTCCACACATGTGAGATATGCCATCATCAAAATTCTTACTCATCTTTGTGTTGCCTCATACAAATTTGGCTAAGTATGGGAAAACACTATCAAAATCCCTGAGAGCCCAACATTGCACACACATATTTTTGACTTCACATAGGTGCATGACCTAAAATTTATTACATAGTAACTAGGTAATAATTTTATCATAACCATATAACCAATTATCCTTGACTCATCCACACATGGTAATGGTGATGTCAGCGAACTACCTACTCAAATTTTCTACCACTAAACCCAACATGTCTAGATGAAAACAATAGACTATCAGATGAATTTCACTCATGAAAATAGGATATCAAAGCTTATAAAACCTTTTATATAACCCCTTAAACATGCTCAAATCACCATATTAATCCATGACCATCTCTAACCATGTCAAAACTGAAGATCAGCCAAGCCAACTTCAAGCACACTAGGACAAGCATATTTCACATTTTATAGTTATCACTTAGGCTATAAAATTAATTCATATACTCACCAAGACACCTTCATGACATCATTTAAAACTTTCTAATAATCTCCCCCTTTTTCATTGATGTCAACAACAATCATTCAACTCACCTTCCTTCTCTCTCTTCATGTAGTCTTCACAATAGGAACTTTCTCCCCCTTTGACACAATGATAAAGTGGGTATAAATTATTCTTGAGGACCTAAAAATGACATAAAATATGATAATACCATCTTATAAAAGTGGTACAAACTCCCCCTTACCTTGATCCTACCTCTTCTTACTTTGACAACTTCCTCTTGTTTCATACCAACACTCTCTTCAACCAATGAAGAGATAACATGAAAAATATTGATATCTTATGGAACTCACCAATAAAAATCTTAGAGGAACTCCCCCTAATATTTTTTAGCCATTACATCACTTGAGCATCTTCATATGTCTACACACCTTCAAGAACCATCGTATAGGGTTACTAGCTTTCTCTTTCAAACCACCTTAAGGACAACCAAAAAAAATTTAGGTCACTCACCAAATAGTAAATATTCTCTTAAGCAACCTAATAATTCTCCTTTAAATGTACATAACTTGCTATTTTGGAAAAACTAAACAAAATACACTCTTCTTCCCACTAGGCCTGTCTAGTCTTCTTGTATCCCTACCTAGAACTTGTAAAGCCCACAAATTTTAATAGATACACCTTCAAGACCTAAAACTTAATATTTGGATCACTCTCATATTCCCTCTCAATCACACCAATTTTCATCGCCAAGATCATCCTCTACAACATACTTCATTTTGGTCAACACACACTTATAATACTTCTTACACACCTAAAAATAACCATTACACACTTTTGGACAAAGATTTGAGCTTCCACATCTTTGGAAAACCATAAATCCTATAACCTATTTTAGGACCTACATACTCATAAGCACAAACTAGGAAACTTGAGAGTAGACAAAAATTTCCAATTTGACTTCAGCATACCTTTAGACCACAAAAACACCTATAGATTAACACAAAGAAGAGCATAGACATTTTTGAGTGCCAAACACTACTTGAAATTGCATCAAACTCATTATGCCATTTGGAAACACCCATTATAACCCTACAAAATAGCTCCATCACAAATCTCTGAAACAATATCATGAGTTTATTTCTCTCCCTTAAATAAAGACCTTCTTAGATCATCACTAGTCTCTATTCAGATTGGAATTATTATCTTGAGAACACAAACTTTATTCTTCACAAGAAATGTCTTTTAATAAGCATAGGCAAAGACACCCTACTTCACAATGTCCTAAAACAATGTGATACTAGGAATTTCCCATAACTCCTCATATTCCTTCTCCTCCTTGGTCATCTTATACTTGTAGTTCTTTTTCTTATTATTATTAGTCTTAATAGAGGCAACATGATCAACCAATACAACGTTCTCATTTTCTTCTATGATTGGATTGACAATATATGGAGACTACATAGATTCATGACATACCTTTTCATTTATAAAATCTTCTCTTCAACTTGGAACCCCATCACTAGGTAATGACAATTGATTTTTTTTAAATGATACTTGCTCAGTAATAATTTGATGTTCACTTGGATCTATACACATATCAGGAATAGCCTCAACAAGTATCTTAGTCTTCTCCTTGAGCTTGGTCTCTTCATTCTCAACATGAGTAGATAACGAGACCTCTTGGTACTCTTCGACTTCTAAAGTATTCTCCACCATAGTAAATAGATTACTTGGACTTATAGACTCATCATGACTACCTTTGGTTTTCATGAGTTAACATGCCCTCTTCTTTGTACTCTAGGAGCTTGATTGAATATATTCTAATTTAATGGCCTTTACTTACAGAATCTAGCAATGTAACCTTTTTGTTCACAATTATAGAAAACCATACTCCTTGATGGAAAATCAAATTGTCTTACCTTGTTTGGATAATAACTATCAATGTGTTCAATGTCATGACAATTGAAAAAAATATTTTTTGCAGGAATACTTACCTTTCCTTTTCTTATTTGGATAATGCTTAGTAAAGTGTCCATTAATATAGTTGAAGCATTTAACCTTTATCACTCCTTTTGACTAATGACCCCCATAATAGTCCCATGTAAACTCATTTTTAATAGGTCTTCTACATTCTCTAGCTCTATGACCAAACTGATTACAAGTATAACAATAACCATTGAAATTCACATACCTCATGGCATTTGGTTGTCTGATAAGATTTATATTCATTCTGCTAGCACCTTAATTACTTGTCTAATGATTTATCTTCAAATGCTAATTGGATTTTCTCTCATTAAAATTCATGTCAACTTGAGAAGAAACATTGGGCTCTTAACTAAAACCCAATCTAGATCTATCACTAGTTGACTTTTGACTCTCTAAGAGATCATCCAGATCATTAGAGTTTTTTACTAACTTAGAAAATGATTTCATCTTGCTTACAGACTTCTCTAACTCATCTTTCAAATACAAAATCTCATAAGCATACCTTGAACATTCATCCTCTTTAATTTTAGGCTTGTAAATAGTATTTCCAATTGATAACTAAGATGTTTGACCATATCTTCATGTTCTTTGGTGTCTTCATTCATTCTTGCCTCAAATACATTGAATTGTTCATCATAGTCTTTGAGTTGAGACTTCATCTTCTTATTGATCTTCTTTTCAATATTTAGTTCTTCATGAGCATTTTTCAATACATTCTTATATTCCAACTCATCTTCATCATTATCTAAATAACTCTAAGTAGACTCTTTTTGATGTGAAAAACTGCCTTCCTCATCTATGAGCATATATTCATCTTCAATAGGACCACCATATTCATTATCACACTCTGAGTCACTAACTTTACTCTCATCTAATGAGCTACAATATTCTTTGGTGTAGAGACTCTTCTTGTCCTTAAGGTACTTTTTCTTGTTGCTAAACCTTTTGAATCCCTTTTTGATTTTATCAAAATTGAATGATATGTTGCCATGATCATGACCTTAATCATGATCTTCATCATCATCCTTCTTATATTGATGAGGGGACTTATTATAAAAATGTCCTATCTCACCCCAATTGAAGCATTTGAGGGGTAGTTTACCTTTATACTTGTTTGAACCTATTCTCAATTTCATTAAAATCAAAGCAATTAGTTCATCCTCATATATATCATAAATTTCATCCTTTTTGGGTTTATTGCCTTGAAACTTATTCTTTAGCTTCATCTCTATCGTGAATGTTTCTTCTTTCTTTGGTGGTATACCATCTTTCTTCCTCATCTCATAGGCAGTAAGGGTACCATGCAATTATCCATCTTCAACTGAGTAAGATCAGGACTTTCTTATATAGAAAATAATTTCAAATCAAAGCTAGGGGATAGAGACCTTAATACCTTTTTAACAATAACAACCTCTTCAAGATTCTCTCCAAGACATCTAATAATGTTCACAATCTCATCAACTCTCTACATAAATTATGCCATAGAAACTTCATTTATCTTGAGACTTTCAAATTACCTTCTATGAACCTACAACTTAGTAAGTTTGACCTTTGAATCTCCACCATAAATGATATGCATTATGTCCCATATCTCCTTAATAGATTAAAAATGGATTACCTTGGTGTATTCAATCTCTAAAAGACCACAAGTGATAGCATTCATTGCCTTGGAATTGTTCTCAAATAGATTCTTGTCTATAGTACTAGATGGAAGAGTAGTAGGAGCAACATAACCATCCATAACAAATTATCATACATCAAACCCTAGGGACATAATGTATGTCCATGTTCTTTTACTCTAAAAAGCATAATTGGATCCATTAAACATTAGAGATTGCTTAGTAGAGAAACCTCCTTGATGACTACCCATATTTTACCTTGGATCACCTTCAAGTTGTTAAGCCTTTACCAAAGGACCTATTTTGATACCAATTTTTAGAGGTAAAATCATAGAGGGGGGTGAATCAATTATCCTATATATTTAAATTACAATTATAGTCTTTCTAAACTATTAAAAAATTAGCATATATCAACTTGATCAAGCAACATTAACAAGAGAGATAATTAATTCAATACATACACAAGATCAAACACATAACACATAGTTCCTATGGGAAACCCTCATGGAGAATAAAACCCACTATCAATCCTAAAATGCATTTGATAATATTATATAATAAATTATAAACAAGATATTGGTCAACTCCTTTAGACCAACAAACCTTGATCAATTCCTCCTGACCAAAGGCCTTTAGTGAAATACCTCTCTGACAAGGAACAACTGCCCCTAAAGAGGATCAAGTCCTTTAGATCCTCCTTGAAGTGAACACCTCCACTTTAGAACTAATTTATTCAAAACCTGATGATGGATCTCATTTTATCTAACATTTACACAAAATTTCTCTCTATTTCTTATATGCCTCTCACATAGGCATGCCACAATCTCTCTCCTTCGTCACTCAAATTGTTGTCATATACACACTTAGAACTCTTTGCATATCCTCAACTACAAGAGAACTATTTAGACATAAAAAATATGACCTATATTTCATATGCAAATTCCTCACTCTACTCTTCTTATCAAATCATCAACTGGGCACTCTACCTCTCCTCCACTCCACAACTCTCACATATACCTTGCACAACTCTCTTTCAAGTCTTCCACCAATCTTCACCAAAAGTCTATAAACAAACACATTTAGTTTCACCATTTATATGTAAATCATGAATTAATAGGATAAAAATATTTCCTTTTCAGCCATAAAACACGCCTTCACCCTTAATGCATCTCACATGGGTCACACTTAAGCACAATCCACTTTCAAAAGGCCTAAGTCACTTTTAGGTCCTATGGAGACCCATTCAGCTCTTTGACACTTCTTTGAGAAAATTAAGAATATAGGGACACTTTAAAAATGCACATTTCCACACTACATTACCCCTTATTCATCCTCAAATGCTTATAGCAACATTGCACCCTTCTTTGCAAGCTCAATCAACTCAAACAATAGCCTCGTTCATAAGGGCATCATGAAAGAATACATAGTCAACTTCTTAAGAATTTTTCATACTCAAGATAGATTTATAATACCTCAAAAATGAATACAAATAGTCCTCATGGATTATATAAAATTATACAATAGCTAATTCAACATTAAACATCAAAATAACAATAGTACAAGCTCAAACAACCTTCTCGGGTTACTTGTTGAATATGCACCAACACAATAAATTTTGAACCTTTAAAACTTTGATTATATACATAATTAGACCTTGAATTTTATATTTATATATGCATCCTAGATTCCTCTACAAATTATATTTTTATTTCAGGGTTAAATTCTACTTGGATCAAAAGTCATGGCTTAAAAACTAGTCACTAGTCTTTCCTCTATTAAATTCAAATTTTCAAATGCAAATGGTCAGAGTTAAACATTGAACACCATGATTACATCTCATGTCCTCACTAATCAAATTAATTATGTACCTTAAATATAATTAAATATTTAACACATATATCACCAATTCACAAATGTTAAATATTGAACATGTTAACCTCATCTTGTGCAATCTAGAAGTTTTGACTACAAATGCTCTGTTGATCTCTTCAAGATTGCCCTCACTTTAGTCATACTAGAAATCAGTTACTTTGACCTCTTAATTTTATTTCACATCATTTATCTTGATTATTATGAACATATTCTCACTTTTATCCTAGAATAATTTTTATATTTATCTCAACTCAGTGTTAAACTTCAAACACTTTGACCTCTTTGACTTGTTGTGCACTATAGATCTAGATGCACAAACTCCTGTGCACCATAAATATCTATGGATCAATCAGGTCCTTATATATATCCACACCCCATTTTATCAATATATATGATCCAGCATGAGCCATATGATCTCTATTTAGTCTTGGTCTTTATCCTTTCTCAGAAATGACTAAGTATAGGAACCTTTGCTTATCTGCTTGGAAGGCCAACTTTTGACCAACATATCTTCTACCTTGCTCACTTGTATGAGCTAAAATTTGGACCATATTATCTCCTCACATAGGATAATATAATTATGTTTCAAAATCCTCTTCAAACCTTCACATGTGTGATATATAACCTCATTAAAATTCACACTTATATTTTTTCTCTCACAAAGCCAACTATGTCTAGAACTGTTTGGAAGGCCAACTTTGCACATGCATAAATTTTGATGAACTTCATTCAATAACCTAAAAATTATTTCACATAAACTAGGCACAAAAATATAAAAAACCCGTATTATCACATTATCTTGAAACATCCACACATGCGATATATTCCATCATCAAAATGCCTACTCAACTCTTTCTTTCCTCATGCAAATTTCGTTAAGTATGGGAAAACACTGTCTAAATGCTTGACAGCCCAACTTTTCACCCATATATATTTTAATATGTATATGTGCTTGAATTAAGATTTAGATCATATAAAATAGGGACTAATGTGATCACAACCATATGACCAACTCACCTTCACTCATCCACATGTGGTAATGATGATGTCAACAAACTACCTACTCAAATTTTCTACCACTAGACCCAACATGTCTAGTTGAAAAAAATGGACTATCAGATCAATTCCACTCATGCACATAAGCACTCAAATATTATAAAACTTCTTATATGACTTGTTTTGCATTCTCAAATCACCATACTCATCCCTGACCATCTCTAACCATGTCAAAACTAAAAATCAACCAAGCCAACTTCAAACACACTAGGACAAACACATTACACACTTTATCATTGTCACTTAGTCTATCAAATCACTTCATCCACTCTCGAAGACCCCTATATGACATTGCCATGACATAATTGATAACTCTCAAACACTTTGGGTGTGCAAAATTGAGTTACAATAGTTTTGGCATGCTTGGTGGGACAATTTTCCAAAGCTCTTCTTGTCAAGGTGAATGTTAGTTATGATAAAACCAAAGCTACACAAGTGTTTCCTACTTAGAATTTGGTAACTCCACTAAATTTACAACATCTAGTTGTAGACTAAGTTATCATATTTATGCTTCATGGTCACTACTAGATCAACTGCTAGTAGAGGTAATCATTATTCAAATCCACTCCCTCACCCTAAGCTTCCTCTTGAAGTTCAGTACCCTGAGCCTTTCTTGACACTTGAGAATCCATAAGAACACCATAAAGAGAAATAAGGCTTTTAAATTAAATAATAGGAGATTGAAGAATAGTTTAAAGTTAACATGGGTAGGTAACATGTTTTCCCAGCTTTCAATACTGAAAGTCCCATAAACCTTGTTGCCTATGATGATATCTCTCCTGCTGCCACCAAGAGTGTTCCTAATTTCAATGGGGAAGGTTCAATCACCCCAAGTGAACATATTATAAAATTTCCACAATATCATAGGGATTAATATAACAATTATATTTCTTGCCATGTCCCTTAGGGGAAAATCCTTTGATTGATATAGAACCTTTCTAGGAGGATGCATTACTATGTGGGATGAATTTTGAGATTTGTTGACTAAAATAATTGAAGATAATATTGATCATACATCATTGATACATAAATTTAATGTCATCTAAAGAGAGCCTAAGGAATCCATGCTTGATTTTAATGAAAGGTTCCAAAGGACATGGAATAGGATTCCACCTCCTATGAGATCCCCTATAATTTTTGTTTTTCCAAACTACCTCAGAGATATTGGGGCTATTATAACTATCATATTACAATCCATGGGAGGGTATACCTTGCCTAATGTCTATTATGTGGATATTAGAGTTGAGAATGGTTTAATCCAAACTGATAAAATCCCTCAAAATATCTCAATGCCTATCTTTCCTAACATTCCTACTACTTCTTCAATCCATTTTCCATTTCTAAATCCAAATAACAAGTCTAAAGTTTCTCCAAATAAATTAGGTGATGAAATTAATTGACAAGCAAAATATAAGGCCTTATAAGCTTTAACTAGGTAATTAAATTAACATATTAGAGCTTACCAATATCCTTATTATTACCCTCCACAAGTAAACATATTTCCACCTCATAAAAATGATCAAGGGAGAGGATAAGGTCAACCAAATTTTAATAGGTCACCTAATTCCTATAATCTAAATTATACTCCCACTTTAAGAGCCATGGTTCTAGTCCATAGCATCCTAGTTCAAGGCGAAGAATGGCCAAATTATTGGCGGAAGACTCAAGTTTAGTACATGAATGTTAATTAGAGGGGAGGTCAAGATTTGGTTGATCAAGGAGGTACTAATCCTTACTTGACAGCAAATTATGATATCTCCATGCAATTAAAACCAAATGGAGAGTGTAGTAATTCAGGGGCAAGCTTTATGAACTATCAAATGGATTATAGTTTTGTTTTAAATCATAACACCTCAGATGCATCCAACATAAGAAAAAAGAGGAAATATTTGGGATATTCTCAATATGTGGGTACAACTCCAAACAACCCCTCTTCAAGGCATCAATGTATGGATTTAAATGTGGTAGTCTCTACGAATCCTGCACCTCTTCAAAATTAGAACTTGGGAAAGGTGTTCAAACCTTAATTGCCTCAAGATCAAGGTATTATATTACCTCCAAGGATGAAATAAAAGGTTAGTGTCTCTCCTTTAAATATTATTGACTTTTTGAAGAATAAAAAATAATCATAACCCTTTGGGAGGTACTCCATATGCCTACTTAAAAGGAGTTACTCCAAGAGCAACTATCCAACTCCATATTCCCCCCAACCAACAAAGCATATTGGTGTATCCCTTAAAAATGAACCTAATAATATTGTTAAACTTTAAAAAAATTCTAAAAATCTACCACCTTTTTATCTTAACCTCATTTCTTGAGATGATTTGGTCCATATTTATATTATAGATAGTGGATCAAACACTTCGGTTATGCCTAAACTAGTTGCAGACAAGTTAGGCTTGAAGTATTAGCCTTATATCAAGGGATTATTTTAGCTTGATGGGAAACCATCCAAGTCTATAGGGATCATTGAAGGATTTAAATTATTATTACATGACTACCAAAGTTTTACAATTCTACAAGACATAGTGAGGATGGATCTACCTGCACACTTTTCCATTTTCCTATCAAGAGACTTCATTGCTAAGATAGAGGGTATGTTGTTGATTTATATTTATTGGATTTTATAATGAGATATGGTGATAAATTGACAATAATAACACAACCATTGGCCAAGTTATAAATTGAACCATATATAGAAACTAGCTCCAATCTAAATTTGACTATCAATGAGTAAGAGGAAAATACCATAGATGATAGAACATCTTCCAAAATTAAAGGTGTTTATAATATCTTCTTGGATGAATATGGTGTTGAGACATATGTATATTATCCTTATTATTTCATTGAGGATACAAGTCTTTGTACATTTATAATTCATGAATAGGATGATGAGTATACTAAGGTAATTCTTGATGACTCCCTCACACAAGTTACAATGGGTAACTAATATCTTCATATGGATGATAATGATGATGAATATATAAGTGTGATATATCATGGTAATGAAGATGGTGAAATTATGTTTATTGGTTCCTAGTTATACACCTTGTATGCTCAGCCTTTCACACTTGAATAAAATGGCAAACAAAGATGAAAAACTCATTAGTATGTCATTGTATCTAGGGGAGGGTTTGGCATCTATAATGGATCAAATGTAGAAGATGATTAAGAGGCACTAACAGAGGGTATGGTCAGTTCCTTGCTACTTCTAGATCTACTTGAACCAAGGTAAGAGGACCTATAGGGTAGCTTACTCACATGGAGAGATTTTGCAATTCAACCTCCATGGGGATTATTGGCACAAGGGACAAAAATCTGACCAAAACATAACCAAAATCACTCACTCCACCCAAAAGGGTTGTCACACAGAATGATCAAAATTCTCTAGGATAGATACAAGCTATTGAATACATATTTTAAAGTAATTACAACCATAATTCTAAATAATTTTCAATAATAAAAGGGTTAAATAAAAAACTGTAATGCTAGGATATAAAGGACAAAATGCAAACACATGTTAAGTATAAAATATCTTGTGCATTTGTAGGAAAATAAAACTTATGTTATGCAAAAGGTGTGTTATATGTAAGATAAAATAGGGTAGGACAATTTGATAATAATAAAGAGGTGGGGCGTGGTGGTGTGCTAGATATTTTTCAATTAGGAAGGGATCTTACAACATTCATGACATTATTCTTAGCAAAGATGTAGGGAAAATTCAACCACAAGATAAAATAAAAGCTAAATTATCCCTAAAAGATTATAACATACACTATAACTAAGTTTTCAGACACTTTTCCTTGTCAAGTTCATAAATTTAAGGTTCCTGAACAAATTATTTAACATACATCCAAGTTAGACCATAAAAAGGGATTTATAACCTTGATCCATAATCAAAATGATGACCAATATTGAACACAAACCAAAATATCCAATCAGAAGAACTTGTAAAATGTACTATTATACTTCATCAATAGGAAACAATAAAGAACCACAAGCATTTTCATTAACTTGAAAAGAAACCTTACATACATCAGTTTTTCAAAATACTACCAAGGGGACAAGCATTATGGATTTTATCCATGTTGGATAGGGGAGATATATAGATATGTTCTCAAAGCTTTTTAATGGTTGTATAACTATAACCACCTTAGCAAGAGAGGAAAAATGCACACAATAGTGATCCTAAAGTTTGGAATATCTTAGACTTTGAGAGAAACAAAGACCAATAATAACCCACACATAATGACCAATACAAAGGCTAACCAACCTTTTCAATAGAGGAGAATCCCTCTATTTATACATTTTTTACCCATTTCAAATATGGGACTGTGGGTCATAATTTGAAAATTTTCAAAAGAAATTTTCAAGTACACCAAAATTCTTCTAGATGGAAAATATTCACTTAACACACTTGGAATATTCATGTATTTGTAATGTAAATCATTATTCTAACTACCTCTATAAAGAATGATGAAGATTTGGAACATATCTTTGGATTTCTTGACTAGAAGTGCCTTTCACATGAGATTTAAGGAAGATATTCTTGATGGAGGCCAAAAATAATTTATCATTATGTGAAACTTACTGGAGATTGTTTTGAACACCTTATTACATAGTTAGAACCTCCTAGATAGTTTTCCTTCCCTTTATACACACCATGGAACAACCTATTCTTACAATTATGGCATGGGAATATTTTGGATCCATGGCCCTTTGAATGATATTATTTTGAGTGGCCCACCTTGGATTTGTGGACCTATAATATCTTTCCCATGGAGGAGCTTGGACAAATGAAGTAGATGAAAAATGCAAAACTTAGTTTACATTACCCTTTTTACCCTTTTGGCTCAAAATTGCCTTTTCACATTTTGCAATTTATATCTTTTCTTCTTGAAAATTTACTTTTTTAAGGTTCCCCCCTTATTTCCTTTGATTCATAAATTCATTATTTCAATTTTTATTTGTTGGGTAAATTTAACCCCACTTAGAAATTTGTAATTTATGCAGTTGGTACTTATAGTCCCCCTGGGATCTTTTCCCTGACCTTTTACCTTAATAAATGTGTTTATCTCTTTACCTGCAAAAATATAGTGACATATAAATGTTCAAAATCTATTCCATTTATAGCATCCTTGGGATATATATCATGAGATTCTAGAGAAAGGGACTCGTGGCTCTTGGATCAAATTTACAATTACTTTTAAAACCCTAAACTTCTTGTGCAACTACCATGACTCATCTACAATTTTCCTAGTCAATCTACTATCAATGACAAAAAATACATGAACTCACTTTGTATATGATCTTTGATCATGACGTGTATGATTACATGGAATTTCCATGTTGTTTTGTTTATTAAATTGAAATGTGGATCCTTGTTTGTATGATGAATGTAAGCATTCCACTTGATAGCTTTACATGCTATCGACGTCTATTCAACATTAGCATCTATTATAAACCATTAGATCTCTACCAATACTCCCAAGATCATACCACTTGGATAATCCATAGGCTTTCTTCTCTCTACATAGTTAATCTCAAATCAGACTAACATTCTTCTACCACATGGATACTCCTTTTTTGGCCCAAATCCTTTGACAATTCAACTCTCACCTAGACTATCAATCCTAATTTTCAAGATCATACATAGACCATTGATATTATTTACCACATATGAAATACCACTGGATATCGATTATGGATTAAATTTAACATCTACATTCCCATCATTTGATGTTCGTGTGACCGTCAATGATGTTCACATGACCATTAGATTTGAGCTCTAATGGATGATTGTCTTTTATACTAAAATTTAATGTTTGATGCCCATCATTTAATGTCTACATGAATGTCTTTGACATTCATGCAATCATCAAATTTAAGAAATAAATGGTAATTATCCATTGGAACTTAAATTTAACATCCTCATAACCATTAAAAGACATTCATGTATCCATCACAAGCATTCACATAGTTGTCACATAGCTAGTTCCACTCATTGAGAGTTCAACATGTGTCCTTTAGAGGTTCCTTTGACTTTGGATTTTAGGTCTTCAACATTTGGTCTTTGAAAGAATTGTTTTAGACATTTTGTCTGTGAAATTATTATTTAAATTAACTTGGTCTTCAAAATTTTTATCTCGGCCACAATTATTATGGGCTTTTTGATTCTTGACACTTCTACTCCTGGGCCTTTGTTTATCGAGACAATTATTTTAGACATTTTTCCCAAGATAATTTTCCTAAAGTGTTGAACTTTCTTAGACAATTATCCTACAACAATTCAGTCTTCAGCATTTTTTTCTTTATTGAGATAATTATTTTGGACATTTTGTCCAAAATAATTTCCTCAAAGAAAATGACTTTACACTTTTGCTGAAGAAATTGGACTTTACAATTTTGCTGAAGGAATTGAAAAAATTTCAAGGTTTTTATATGGGAAAAATGTTTGAAGGAAAAGAACCCTTCATAATTTTTGCCATAGATAAAATGTCTGAAACAAATGGACCTACAAAATGTTTTCCATGAATAAAAAGTCTAAAATAAATAAGCCTTCAAAATATTTATGCAAACATTTTTTCCAAAACAAATAAGGCTATTTCACACTAAGTAAAGACCAAATTAAACTTAGATAATTTAACATGAACTTGACCTTTGAGTGAACATTTGAAGATAGAAATTGGGCAAAAGACTTAGTCATCTGTAATTGACTTAGGTCGAACATAGGCATTTTCACTTGACAAGGGCTGAATTAATTTAGTACAACTTTTGGCACTAACATATCTACCCAAGATAAAAAAATTCATGACTATGATATTCAAGAAGAATATGATGATGTATGTTATTATTTCTATGCCATAGTTTAAGAATTTGAACATTTAAGTGGTCAAACTCTCCTTCTTAAATAGCATAAAGTTTATAATAAGGTCATTGTTGGACCTAATGAGCATGAAAAAGAGTGTCTAGTCACTATCAAGGAAACTATAGTCTTGAAGTAATGCAATAAATTCAAGGTAAAAGTTTGTGTGATTAAGGAGTAGCCTAAGCCTCAATATGATATTGAGTCACTTGTAGACATGATTGGCCTACAAGAAGGCAAGTATGATGGTTCTAGACATCAAACACATCATGTTCTAAATGAAGGTGAAGTTTAGAAATATTTCATGGATCCCATTAACTATATTGACAAACATCAAATGAGCATGAAAGAGATCAATTAGGATGCACTGTCAATCAGTCCTCAAGGAAAGCTAGAAGGACCATTCAAAGGAATTTCAAGTGATCCACTTGTATATAACATAGGTCTTATGAATGATAAGTCCTTTGATAACCTTCACAAATAATTTTTATTTGAAAAACATCCATCATATGGTGAATTATTCTCATGGAGTAGCTATGACTCAAGGAATATTATTTTTTATCCTGGTTGAAGTAAGAGGAATTATTTCATCACCTCAAACATGTTGTGAAGTATGTACATAGTAAGTTAGGTGTATTGTTCTGAGTCTTTTATGTGTGGTCTCCCTAAATGATTTTTGCATAGTATGTGTTTGTTTTTATTTTGAATTATTTGTAAGTCATGTCAATCTCATATTGTATTATAAGAGTAATTCCATTTCCTAATGGAAGGACAAGGCTACTGGTCCATTTAGCAATGCAGGCATGCCACCCCTGTTAATCACCAAATTGTTGACCAAATTTTGAACTCAAAAAAAATTGGTCACCCCATCTAGGTTTACAATTTATAATTTCATCAAAAACTTTTCATGTTCTTGACATGGTCTTCAACAATTCCATATGGTCATATTTATCCTTGCCTAGCATTGTCCAAAGTTTGGTCTTATGTTCACTTGTCTAGTCTTAGGAGTTAATTTCAAGGTATTGAGATTGTCAAACATGGTAAAATTTTTATTAGGATTTAAGGTAATTATAAAATTTTATTTATGTGTCATTAATATCACAATATCATTCCCTAACCTTTTATTTGACTCTCATATGCAAAAATCACATTTTGGCCACCTTTTGGCCTATTTGGAAGATTTGAATGTACCATTATAAGAATAAAACATTTAAATAAGACTAAAAAAGTAAATTATGTTATAAACATGTCATATAATAATTAGGGATAGTTAGAGACTAACAACATCTATATTCCAATGCCTAAACTATTCAAAACAACACTTTACAAGTATGTAGGCACTAATATGACCTTTCAATATCATATTTGAATTGGAAATGGTTTTTAAGTGTTCATTGGGATTTCTTAGATAATTTTAAATATTTGTAAAAAATTTAAATTCTAAAAATTTATTCAATCACTCTTTCTCTTTCATCATTACCTTCATAATCTTTGAAAGGCAAATTTGAAGTGAATGGTATAGCTAGGAGAGAGAGAGAGTTAGGAGTTTAACCCTTAGACATTATTATGGGTCCTATTAAGATTGAAATAAGTGTAATTATTTTTCATATTGATGGCCTCTTATTTATGAACAATCTCTAAGAGTGATAGTAGTTCAATGTGTCCTATCCATATAAGCAGGGTATGTTCTTGTATATGTTTCTCCACTTCAAAAATTGATGGATAATAATGGTTTTGAGGGTTGTTTTTAAAGGTAAATACATCATTTTCATGGTGGTTTCATAAGATAACCCATATCCATGAATTTTATTCACTTGGAGGGAAAGTGTCTTGATTTACATAGTGTTTCAATGAATCTTGCTACAAGTTTTGTTATGTATTATATATTTGTCATCTTCATAGGTTATAAATGCTTCATCACTCATGGAATATCCCTCAATTTCATGGAGTTCATGCGGTATTTCTTTGAGATGTTATTCTTGTTCATGTTTTCAATTTCTTGCTCTTTGGGGACATGCTCTATGTTTGAATAGTCTACTACATGTTTGATTGCTAATTTGGCTCAAATAACAATGCTATCTCATAGTATAAGGTTCTGAGATAACATTTCACTAATGGATGCAAAATAAAATCAAGAAAGTATTCCAAGTAATCCCTCTAATGAGAGTCATAAGCATTTCTTCTATATATGAGAATGTATGGACTATAGAAGTAGGTTGAAGATGATTAGAGTCATGGGGGAGACTTGACACATCCCCTCATACATTAATATGGCCTTGATTACCCCACTACCATCATCAAGTTGTTTGAATTGACTAGATACTCTAAGATAACACACAGACCCTATGTATGGGATGACTATACCTACAAGTCTATATGGACTATAAGGTGAGTTATAGGTGACATGATGATTTTTATAATATGTAAAGTTTTGGAAGAGTGATAATTAAGTGAGTATTGGTTTTAAAGTTCAAAGAATCTAAAGAACTCAAGAAGTGGCTCTGTATCCCTAAAAAACAAGTAGTGACATATAGGTCGTAAGCCTATAGGTCCTTAATTTGGATCAAATTAACATCTAATCAACAAAATCAAGGCCAAAACATGAAAACCTAACCTATATATATATGAATGAGAATTCACAAATCCTATTAGACATCTAAGTGTGTTTGAGATCCAATGAAAGTCAAATGGGATTGAGTTCACAGTCAAATAACTACCTACAAGAATGTGTATGGAATTTGGAAGACAAGAAGGTTTAAAATTCCATGAAGTGGAAAACAAACCTTATAAGATAGTGAAAATTAATATTCCACGAGGATTAGGTAATTTCAAGATCATGACAGGGTTGAAAAGCATTAAGTTCCAGACATTATGCTCAAATCTAGTCCTAATGGGCACCTACAACCATGCCTCGAAAGGTGTGAGCTAAAATTTCATAAAAAATATGGGAAAAGGTATTTGAAAGAGATATGATCCTATTTTGTATTTTAAAATCAAATATAATAGTCATTTATGGGATTATTGGTGTGAAGTAAAGTCCTAAACATAGAATATAATCAAATTCCCTGATAGGCACCTACATGTGGCTAATGAAGAGAAGATCAATCTTAAACTTGAAGAAAGAACATAAAATGATATGAAGTAATTTTATGTTTGTCTTAGATGAAAAAAAAAACATATGGTTGTTTGAAACCAAAGGAAACATGTTTTGACAAATGAATTTGATCAAACTAGATTCCAAATCCCCATATATAATCAAAATGTAACCTATAGGTTTGCCTACTTATGAGAGATTTTATTGATTGAGGAAAGTGTGAGGTATATAGATAAGGATAAAAGGATGAATAATATTTTATTAATGGTAACATATAACAAACAATATATCATCTAGCCCTCATACTATATTATAGAAGCATAGAATGTTGATAAAACCACCATCAGGCGTAGTAGGTCTAATATCATGCAGGTAGACCTAAGTGCAAGAGTTTGAAAAAATATCTTGTGAAAGGTAAGGTAATGGTTTGAATGTGTTGGTGAATTAAATATTATGGTGTATAGTCTCCAATACCATCCATAGATAGATTAAAGAAAACAAAGGCCAGCTTGGCCTCTTAAACCCTTATTCAAACTCTCACCATGCAAGAGCACATTTCAAAGCAATGTTTCTCTCACATGATGTGACATTAAAAATTTTAATAGAGAAGAGAGGTTTTTAATAATGATGTAAAGGTATACCCACAAATGTTTTTAAGCATCAATTTATAGTTTAGGTCTAACACCTACATGAACAATAGCTAAGATTGTTTACCTCTCTCAAATGTCTTATTCACAACCTGAGGAGTACCTTATCACACTCATAAATTTCATGAGGTTTTTCATGATAAAAAATGGCGATTTTAGGTGATGTATTTTTACCATAAAAAAATACTGTGGAATTAGGAGAGAGAAAGAGTATCTATTCATTATGAATAATCCTTAAGAATGAAACATGTTTAAAACCCTCCTAAAACCCTTATAATGACCAGTCAATAAAAATGGACCTATAAAGTAAATTTAATGACATATTTTTCTTCTTGAACCTCTTAGATGTTTTTTAAAACTCTAATTAGGTTCTCCACATTTACTTTGTCTATATTTGCAATTGTATGGATTGTAATAAATGCCCTATTTTGTATGTTTTTTGATGTTTTGAATGTATTCTGAGAAAGGGAGAAATTAAAAATCATTTTATGAGATAATTTTTTATGTGTCCTAAATATTAAATCCCAAAAATTTCCACATGATATTATGTGTGTGGTCAAATAAGGCTCATTTTCCAAGGTAGTCTCAAACAGGCCTAAAGAAAGATTAGGTGGCAAGGTCATTTCATGGTTCTCATACTTCCACAGGGTCTCAAGACTTCAGAAATAATATGTATGTTTGTGATATAATACATAAAGTTAATTAAAAAAATTGGTTGATTTCACACCTATGTGATAGGTCTGGAATCAAGAAAACAAGGTTCTAGGCTAGGAGGCCTAATTTAAGAGAGAGAAAGGTAGAAAAAAATGGACTTCCACTCAGAATATGGACATTAAAATTGACATGAATCTATAAGGCCATAATGGGTTATATAATATTCCCTTGTTTTTTCATTATCCTTTGTACATTCTCCTAAACAAGGAGGTTTATAGTTTTTTGGGACTACAAGGAAAATAGGCCTAGTGAGGGATTGAGGAGAAAAATTGATTATTGGGAGTTATTTTTGGAGATTAAATGGTTTTTTTTAGGTATTATAATATGCTTGAACAATATCCATGGAGATAGGGTGAATTGAATAATATGAACTTGAGTTTTGGGCCACTTGAACCAAGCTAGGCATGGGAAATGAAGAGTTTCAAGACACCTATGCACATGAATGATGAAATGTCAAACCAAAGGAGTTTATCAAGGCATTATATGTGTCCAATGAGATTTATGAGATCATTTCATGGTGAATTCATGATTGATAATCCCATTTGTCACTCTTCTTATGTAAAGAATGGTAGTTTTCAAGAAGCTAGCTAAGGTGTCAAGCCAAGTTCTAACTCCTACGTGACATGGAGGGTTAGAACATATTTAGGAGTGATACACATAGATTTTCAGTTTTTTCATTAATGTTCCATAACCCCCTTTCTTTTTTTAACTCTCATGGACACTTGTCAATCTTCTCCTACTATGCCCTTCTCTCTTTCTCTTCACAATTCTCTATATAAGCGTCCACTTTTGGCTTTGTAAACAATCCACATTTGGTCTGGCAAAGCCTTGCTAGTTTGATTAATTTTTTTCCTTTGAATAAAATATTTAAAACTAGTTTTGAGTTCTCAACTTCTTGTCTATGTTTGTGAAGTATTACATAGTTAAATGACAACTAATAATCATCTATCCTTGTGTTCACCTTACTCTTTCATGTTTTATGAAAGTAGTCTACTCTTTAATAGGTCACATGAAGTGTATTTAGTGTTCTTATATGTCTTTAAGTGGAAGGAGTAGTACTAGTGTCTATAATAAGACCTCTTATTGAAATCCACCTTGAGAAATTCATTTCATCTTACCTGCATGTTGAAATACTTATGTTAGAAAAACCTTGGATGTTGAGATCAAATTTGCAAATCACCTTTCATAGTGAAAGTTCATGGTAGCCTTATGAAGTTTAAATTGGTGCATCACCCCATTATATTAGGTTTATTTCATGTTTATCTATCTTTTTTAATCCCAACAAGCTAGTAGCATAGGTGATGAGATTAAATAGATATATCAAGGGAGCTATCCCTTCAATCTAGAGGTTTACCCTCATTATAGACAACCCACAGATTTAGGAGTAATCCCATTTTGTCACTCAATTGGAGTAGGATTGGACTACATCTCTAGGGTTTAAAAATTGAGTGACAGCAATAACATCATGATTATTATTGTTCACTTTGATTTCAAGAGAAGGAAAAATATGATTCGGTTCATGTGAATTTATATTATAGCAGTGAAAGTGATAAATTGCATTATCAAGGTGGAAAGAGAATATATGTGTGCAAATATAGGGTTAATTCTCATTTATGGTAGATAAAAATTTAGGAGACAATAGAGAATATTTATTAGAAGGATCTTTGTACAATAAATAAGCATATTTTTATAGGTACAAACATTGAGGGCGGGTTAATTAATGTGCCTAAAAAAAATCAATTTCAATACCTTCAAGTTCTTAATCAATTACCATAAGCATTCATGAAACATACACATCATTTATAGAAATGAGAAAGAGAGACAATACAAGATTAATCGCATAACACATGACATATGTGGGAAAACCTCTTGGGGGAGAAAACCCACTAGAACCTATAATTAAAATATTGTCTTGTAATAACAAGAACCAATTTAGATCAGCTGCAACTGACCAAGGAACTACAATCCCATAAGGTGATACCACACTTGTCTACTTGAGATACAACAAAAATTAGACCTTTATCAAGTTTCACCTTTCAAGGAGGCTGTAACCCCCTTAGATGTTGAGTTACCACAACAATGTCTATGAACATATCCACCTTTGAACAGATGTCTAGAATACCTAGTGATGGACCTCTGCTTATCACTCTTCACCTTTTCTCACACTCAATCTACAAGAGCACTATTTTTCCAATAGAATTATGACCTACAAGTCATACAAAAAATCCTCAATTTATTCTAATCTTCAGCTCATCCACTAGGAACCCACCCTTTCCTTCACTTCATTACACTATGCTCTCAAATGTACATTCCACACACAAGCCACTCCCAAGTCTAGAAACCATCAAATTTGGTTTCACTATATATATATATATATATATATATATATATATATATATATATATATATATATATATATATATATATCAGTCATGTTTATCAACATCTTGGTTGGAAATTAGGCATGACTTAACCCATAAGTCATCTATTAAAAAAAATACAAAACTCAATACAATATTCAAAGGTTGGCTATAGCATTTATGGGTCACCCTCAAACATCTACACCTTTCAATTAGTCCCTTATAGCTCTTAGAGTTCTTATGGAGACCTATTTACCCATTTATCACGTCATCAAGCCATGAAATAACATGGGACCACTTCCAAATGCATGGAATCATTACATATGATATATAGGCCCCCCTTAAGTGTCAATAACCAACATAGTACCATTATGTTTAAGCACAATTTGCTCAAACAACATTCTATGCACATAGTCACCATGAACAAATACAAAGTCGACATCTAAACATTTTTTCATAATGAATATGGTTGGTAAAATATTAATAATACACAAAAATTATCCTCAAGGACTCTAAAATACTCCCAAATAGCTAAGTTAACATGAGACATCAAAATACCAATAGAATGATCTCAAATATCCTTCTCGAGTCACTTGAAGATTACACATGGACACAAAGTAAACTTTGAACTTTCATAACTATGATTGTACACACTTATATATATTTAAAATATATATTAATATATTCACCTTGGATTCCTCTACAAGTTTTATTTTTACACCATGATCAAATTCTATATAGATCGAAAGATATAACCAAAATATAGAGCACTAGTTTTTCCTTTACAAATTCAAATATTCAAATCCAAACGGCCATAGTTAAACCTCAAACACTATGATCACATCTTGTGTCCTTTTTTCTTGTGATTGATCATGTACCATCAATATTATTTGAGCTTTAACACATATTGCACCAGTGCCCAAATGTTAAACATTGAACATGTTGACCTCATCTCTTGCAATCTAGAAACTCTGACTCAATGTGCATTGTCAATCTTTTATACATAGCTCAATATTTAATAATTCAAAACATATGTCACTTTGAAATATTGAATTTAAAGTTCATTATTGATCTCTATCTTTATGATCACCTACTCACCATTGATCCTTGGAAGAAGCTCGATCTTTAGCTTTGTTCAACATTAAACATGAAACACCTGGCACCATCTCACTGCATCCTAACATCTTAGAGAAATTCACTCCATTGATGTTGATCAAAATTTAAATTGTGAAAAAATTACTATGGTAACCTTTGAAATATATCTATAATGTCAACTTTGTACCTCCATATCTTTTGCTTCACTCAAGTGCCTATTAACAAACTTAGACCATATGATCTCCTCACATAGGATAATCCAATCATGTGTCAATATGATCCTAAAACCTTCACACATGTAAGATATAATGAAATTTAAATTCCTCCTCAAATTTATCTATAATAGAGCCAATAATGTCAATAATTTAATGGAAGGCCAACTTTATACATGCATATCTTTTGATGTGCTTCAGGGCATGATCTAAAATTTAGCACAAATCAACTAGGCACAAAAGTGAAAAAACCCATATGATCATCTTACTATGAAACATCCATAAATGTGATATATGACATCACCAAACTGATTACTTTACTCTTTCTTACCTCATGCAAATTTGGTTAAGTATGGGGAAACACTGTCAAACTACCTAAGAGACCAACTTTGCATTTGAATATATTTTGTCACGATTAGGAACATGACCTAAGATTTATCACATAAGAACTAGGTAAAATAATAAACAAACCCATGTGACCATTTCCTCTTTAAACCTCCATGTATGTAAATTTTGACATCATCAACATGCTTATTTAGCTCTATTTGAACATAAAAAACACTATCAAAATGCCTGAGATCCCAACTTTTCACCCACATATCTTTGATTATGCTTAGGTGAATGAACTAAGATTTAAAACATAGTAAATAGAGACAATGTGATCACAACCATATTATCAACTCTCCCTGACTCATCCACATGTAGTAATGGTGACATCAACAAACTACCTTCTCAGATTTTCTACCATTAGACCCAAAATGTCTAGATGAAAACTGTGGACTATCAGATGAATTCCACTTATGTACACAAGCACTTAAAGCTTAGAAAAAATATTAAGGACCTGTTTCACATTCTCAAATCACCATACTCATATTTGAATATCTCAAACCATGTAAACTCTAAATATTAACCAAGCCTTCTTCAAGCATACTAAGACAAACATATTACACACTTTTTCATTGTCACTTAGACTATTAGGGAATCTCATCCACTCACCTAGACACCTCCATGACATCATTCACAATGCTCTAATAATCTCCCCCTTTTTCATTGATGTCAATAACTATCATATAGCAACATATAACTCACCTTCTCTCTCTTCAATAATTTTCACAATAGGAACTTTCTCCCCCTTTTACACAATGACAAAGTGGGCACCAACTAATCTTAAGGAATTGAAAAGACTACCAACATGACTAGACCATCTTAGAAAGATAGTACAAACTCCCCCTTACCTTGAGCCTACCTCTTCTTGCCTTGATAACTTTCTCTTGCTCCATGCCAACCAAGTATTGCAACCGATGAAGAAATAAAAAAACATAACACTAAAATCTTATATAACTCACCAATAAAATTTGAGAGGGACTCCCCCTAAGATTTTTGATCCATTTCACCTCTTGAGCATCTTCTAGTTTTCACACACCATGAAGAACCACCATACAGACTTACTAACCACTTTTATCAAGCCACCTTAGAGACCACCAACATAACTTCATGCCACTCATCAATAATAAAAAATGTTATAAACCAAACTAAGAAATCTCATTTAAACACACATACCTTTCTTTTTTGGAGAAACTGAACACAAGACATTTTTTCTTCTCACTAGGCCTTTCTAGTCTCCTTGTAGTCCTACTTGAAACTTGAAAAGCCCACAAATTTTAGTTGATACACCTTCAAAACATGAAACTTCATATCTAGAGCACTATCATATGCCCCATAAATCACACCAATTTTCAACAACTATCTCATCATCTGTAACATACTTCCTTCAAAAACTAACTTACTAATTAGGCCTCCATCTTGACAAAAACATGAATAATTTGAAAAAAATAAACCTTGAGGTCTATATGAAACATTATTTGACAACCCATTTGGCCCAATAAACCTACTAATAAGTCTTAGATCTAAACTCATAAGGCAAACCACCTTTTTATCAAATCCCCAAAACCTTAGAATCTCAAAATAAATAGAGTCAATAATCCTCCTTCTAGTCAATGTCTACCTCTGAAACTTCTTGTACACTTGGAGACAACCATTACACACTTTTGGACCAAGTTTTGAGCTTCCAAATATTTGGGAACCCATATATCCTATAACCCATTTTAGGACCAGTATACTCTTAAACATAAACTAGGAAACCTGAAAGCAAACAAAAAACTCTAATTTGACTTCAACATACCTTCAAACCACAAAACCACCTGAAGTATGCTAGAATAAGATCAATATACCTTTCTATGAAAAAAATCATCTTGACATTTCATCAATAGTAAAATAAACTTCTCTAGTCCTTGGACTTGACCAATTACAAAGCTCCCCCTAACTGCATGCTACACCTAGAACATGACATCTTCCACAAGACTTCAAATATTTTTCAATCATATTCAATACTCATATAGAGAAACCTAATAATTATAACACTATTAACATCCATGCCATAATCAATTGTTCAACAAATCTTTAACAAGCTTAGCAAGTTCTAAAACATAAGTCGAGAAGGAAGGTCCTCAACTTATAGGCTCACCTGACATCTACCACAAACTGATATAAAGATAGATATTTGAAGCTCACCTTTAAACCATAGCATCCAAACCATGATCAATAAGCTAACTTCTTCTCAAGATAGGACCACTGAGATTCTTCACAAGCTTCTTTTCTCCAAGAAAAGATATATAAATAGAATGCAAAAACATACTTTATTTTCATACCATCTCATCAAACAATATCTAACGACCACCAAACTTCTTCTAACTGACAAGTGAAGCCTAGATAGAAACACCCCTTTGACATAGTGATACTAAAAGTCCCAAAACTTAGGAGATTTCCATATCTCCATATCTTACTTAGACTTGTCATCTTGCCTCATCATCCAATTGATTTTGAATGGATGATTGACTTCATTCTTTACTTTAGATTTTTCAATAAATGTTGACATCATAAACTTTTGACTTTCCTTCATTTCTAATCCTTTTTCCACCTTGGAAAATAATCCATCAAAACTCTTGGACTCAACAGGGTTAGTCTCCTTAGTATTTACTACCTCGGGTCTCTATACCATAGTTTGCCTCTTCTTATCTTCTACAATCATCTTACCTACTTGATCCTTGAGCTTATATTGATTTGCAACATAGACTTCTATAACAACTTTCTTATCATCCTTATGAATAGAAGAATCGGCAATGATTACTTTTGGTTTCCATATTTGATTTTGTCTTTTCTCAAATATTTTAGGAGCTCTATATCCATTGACATAGCTTGAAGACATCTTAACACCACTCAAAAAAAATTTAGAAATATGTCCACTCTTATGACAATTGAAACAAATAACATCATTTGTACCTTTTGATAGATTTTGACTGTGATCAGTCTTTGGCCAAAAAATCATTCTTTCATAGCTCCATGAATGTCCATACTTGACTTACTTCCTTATAAATTCCTTAGCTCTATGACCATACTTATTACATGTATAACAATGACCATGAAATAAACTATTATACCTTGAAGCATTTGGTTATCTAATAGACCTTGTATTGATTTCAAAGCTTGCACTTTCCTTGACATACTTAGACTTTTCATGCTTCTTTTACAACTTATCTAAATTGACTATAACAAGTTCATACTCATTTTTCAATGACTCTATCTCAATATTTAGCAGAGTGTACTCATATTCTCTTTCTATCAAATTTACATTTTCAGTCCTTGATCCTCAAAAATATTGATATTATCTTCATCCTCTTTGGACTTGTTGTCCAAGTCTTTCAACGTATATGCTTACACTTCAATAAACATGATATGTTCTTGATACTTCTTTTCTTATTTCTTAGGCATGCCTAACAAACTTCCCTCAAGATAACTAACTTGTTCTTCAAGACTTTTGATCATATTCATCATTTTATGAGTCCTCTTCTTCTTCTCCTTTAGTTCACCAAGAGAACTCATGAGCTCATCTTCTATATCAACTTCTTCTTCCTTGATGACATCTTCTATAATGTTATGGCTAGTTTCTTTATCAAACATGATGTCCTTTTATTTTGAACACAAAATTATCTTAGCATCTATTAGTTGAACCTTGAGATTATTGATAACATTCTCATCCTCTTTGACATTTTTAGTCAAAGTACATATCTATTCTTCAAGTGCCTTGATCATAGCCTTCCACTATTTATTCTATTCCTTCAACTATTTAACCATCTTTTTACCAACTTAGGATCTCTTTCAAGTTTCAAAGATTTCTCCAAAAGACCCACTCTGATACCAATTTTTAGAGGTACAAATACTGAGAGGGAGGCTAAATTAATGTGCCTAGAAAAAACTTCAATTTCAATCCTTTCAAGTTCTTAATCAATTACCATAAGCATTCATGAATCATACACATCATTCATATCAATGAAAAAGAGAGACAATGCAAATCAATCACATAACACATGACATATGTGGGAAACCCTCTTGGGGATAAAACCCACTAGAATCTAAAATTACACTACTATCTTATAATAATAAGAACCAATTTAGATCAGTTGCAACTGACCAAGTAACTACAATACCTTATTTAGTGAGACTAAAATCCCACAAGGTGCTACCATACCTATCTAGCTAAGATAAATCAATAACTAGACCTTTAGTAAGTTTCAACTTATAAGGAGGTTTCAACCCCCTTAGATGTTGAGATACCAAAATAATGCCTATGAACACATCCACCTTTGAACTGATGTCTACAACACCTGATGATGGACCCCTGCTTATCACTCTTCACCTTCAGTCACACTCAATTTGTAAGAGCATTATTCTATCAATAGAATTATGACCTATAGGTCATATAAATAGTCCTCAATCTATTCTTCTCGTCAACTCATCCACTGGGCACCCACCCTTTCCTTCACTTTACTAAATTATGCTCTTAAATGCACATTCCACACATAAGTCACTGCCAAGTATAGAAACCATCACATTTAGTTTCACTATATATAAAGCATTCATGATTATCAACATCTTAGTCATCTATTAGGTATGCCTTAAACCCTAAGACATATATCATACAAAGACACATCTCAATATAATATTCATAGGTTGGCCATATCATCTAAGGGTCACCCTTAGGCAGCTATACCTTTTAATTAGGCCATCATAACTTGTATAGGTCTTATGGAGACTTATTTACCCATTTAATAATGCATCAAACAAAACAATAAAAAAGGACTACTTAAAAATGCATGGAATAATTCTATGTGATCTATAGGTCCCCTTTTAGTGTCAACAACCAACATTGTACACTTCTGCTTAAGCACAGTTTGCTCAAACAACATTTTGTGTACATAGTCACCATGAATGAATACATAGTCAAATTCTAAACCTTTGTTCATACTGAATATGATTGGTTAAATATTCATAATGCACATAGATCATCCTCAAGGAGTATACAACACTCTCAAATATCTAAGTTAACATGATACATCAAAATACTAATAAAACAAGCTCAAATATCCTTCTCAAGTCACTTGCAGAATACATACAAACACACAATCAACTTTAAGCATTCATAACTATGAATATACACACTTTCAAATCTTCAAATATATATTTATAGATGCACTTTAGAGTCTTCTACAATTTCATTTTTTACACATGAGTAAATTCTACATAGATTGAAAGATATAGCCAAAATATAGAGCACTAGTTTTTCCTTTATAAATTCAAATATTCAAATGCAAACAGTCATAGTTAAACCTCAAACACTATACTAACATCTCATGTCCTCACTACTTCAAATTAATCACGCACCATCATTCTTCTTCTATATTTAACACATATTGTGCCAATGCCCAAATGTTAAACCTTGAACATGTTGACCTCATATCGTGCAATCTAGAAACTTTGACTCAACATGCATTATCAATCTTATATATGTAGCTTGATCTTTAACAATGAAAAAAGGTATCAATTTGACCTCTTGACTTTAAATAACATCATTGATCTCTATTTATATGATTACCCACTCACTATTGATCCTTGGAAGAAGCTTGATATTTAACTCTGCTCAATGTTAAACTCGAACACTTGGCACCATCTCATTGTATATTTACATCTTAAAAAATTTCACTCCATCTATGTTACTTGAAATTTAATTTTTCAAAAAATTATTATGGGAACCTTTGAAATCTATCTATAAGGTCAACTTTACACCTCCATATATTTTACTTTGCTCAAGTGCATGTTCTCAAACTTGGACCATATGATCTCTTCACATAAGAGAATCCAACCATATATAAATTTTCTCCTATAACCTTCACATGTGTGAGATATAATGACATTAAAATGCCTCTTTATATTTATATGTCATAGAGCTAATAATGCCACCAATATCCTAGAAGGCCAACTTTGCACATGCATATCTTTTGACACATTTTGACACATGATCTAAAATTTAAAAAAAAATCAACTAGAAATAAAATTGAACAAACCCATATGATCATCTTATTTTTAAACATTCACACATGCAATATATGGGATCAGCAAACTACTTACTTAGCTCTTTCTTGCCTCATGAAAATATGGCTAAGTATGAGAAAACATTGTTAAATTGCTTGGGAATCCAACTTTGCAATTTCATATATTTTGTCATGGTTAGGTGCATGACCTAAAATTTAATGCATAAGAACTAGTAACAATACTTAACAAACCCATGTGACCATTTCCTCTTGAAACCTCTATGAATGTGAATGTTGGCATCATCAACATGCTTACTCAGCTCTATTTGAGCATAGAAAACACTATCAAAATGTTTGAGAGCCCAAATTTACATCCACATATCTTTGACTACACTTAGGTACATGGACTAAGATTTAGCACATAGAAACTAGGGACTAATGTTTCATAACCATATGACCAACTCCCCCTGATTCATCCACATGTGGTAATGGTGATATTAGAAAACCACCTACTCATATTTTCTGCCATTAGACCCAAAATGTCTAGATGGAAACTATGAACTATCAGATGAATTCCACTTATTCACACAAGTAATTAAATCTTAGAAAACATCTTAGGGACATATTTCACATCCTCAAATAACCATAATCATCTATGAACATCTCAGACCATTCAAACTCTGAAGATTAACCAACCCTTCTTCAAGCATACTAAGACAAGCATATTACACACTTTGTCATTATCACTTAGACCATCAGGGAAATTTATCCACTCACTTGGACACCTCCATGACATCATCATAACATCATATACAATGATCCAACACATATAAGGTTTAAGGTGAAAAAGGATCCCAAGTGTGATGCAATGCTAAATCCATAGTCAAATCAATAAATGGATCTAAATAAGATTAAAAAGATGAATCAAGAAAAATAATCTAGAGATGAATCCAAGGGATAATTTAGAGGCATATCCATAGGGAGAGCTAAAGAGGAATCCCAAGAGGATCCAAAAGGTGTGAGAAAAGGGAAATTTAGAGATGAATTTGGTTTTATAAAATCTCATTCCCAAGATTCATTAAAATCAATTTCTCTATTTATTATTACATCATCAAAATTATAATCATTGCTATAATAAACTTCCATAATTTTTCCTTTATTCACAGTTTGTCCATTCATTATGATAAGTAACGTGCATATCATGAGTATAGAACAAGATGTGTGTGTGTGTGTGTGTGTGTGTGTGTGTGTGTGTGTGTGTGTGTGTGTGTGTGTGTGTGTGTGTGTGTGTGTGTGTGTGTGTCTATATATATATATATTTGATTTACATCATTATCAAATTTACTTTAACTATCCATGATATATACAATGAATTTTTAAATATAATAAAAACAACAAATAAAATTTTAATAGATAAAAATTAATTGAGTGCATTCTACAAAAGAGCTAATGACTATGAATATAATATAATAAAAATCAAGGTCTAATTGGTGATCTATGAAAGGGTTTGAAATATTGTGTGGGATCTCAAATATACTTACTCATTCATTGATTAGTTTTGACTCAATGTTTCAAACTACTATCTACATAAGACAATTTATGTTTTTATCCCACTAACCCCATTTTTTAGGGTATGGTGAGAGTAACTTTCTTGGGTGATACACTCCTCTCATGTGCACCATAAATAAAATAGATAAAAGAGGCTTTATATGGTGTAAACAAGGGACCCCATGCATTTCTAATAAACTATAAGTTACATGGAAACTAAAATATGTGTTTAGTACTATACATTGGATTGTGTATTGGGGAAATACCCCTCACCCCATGGTTTCTATAAAACTGATCACCTCTTATCCTTTAACAACAATCTTAAAACAAGTAGCAAGAAATAGAAAAAAAAAAAATTCAAAATATTTTTTCATAAGGAATAAATATTTTTTTAGGCCCTAAGGTCAATAAATTTTTTTGAGATTAAACCCTAGACCACACAAAAATCAAGCAAACAAGAAGTAGTGTTCTAGTAAAAAAATATGAGTTCGTAAGAATGTTTACTCTATTCTGAATTGAAATAAATAAATTAAATAGATTAAAATATTGAAAATGATTTAGATTTTAAAATATACAAAACCTAAATGTGAAATTTTGAAATTTATAGAAACTTAAACAAGGTATAAATTGTAATAAGCCACAAAATTTCCAAACTTATCTTGGATTTGATTTATATTGATGATGTATGTGGATATGTGGTTAAAACATAATATGAAAAACTTGTGAACTATGTTATAGATGAGAATATAAAATTTTGATGTAGTTAGATAAGGCCACACTAGTAATATAGGAGTGCACTATGGCCATGTTTGTTAACTACAGTCATGTCCTAGTTGATTGTGAAACTAATTTTTATATGTGAGCACCTACACCTATCTACAAAGGTTTTATGATCTTCTATGAGAGTTAATTTTATGTGTTGAAAACCTAAAAATATAATACCCTAGTTACACAAAAAAAGATAGATATAAAATTCAAAAATGTGGTAAAAGAGTTAGGGGAATTATCAAGTTATCTTCATTAAACTTTAATGATTTGTGTGCTACTTGTATATCCCAAAAGGGCCTCATGTCAATGTTATTATTCCTCCTAGATTGAGTGTGTGAATCTCTATATTTTCTAAATTAATGTAATTAGTAGATTTAATTTAATCCTTGACAATAGATGCCCTTGACCTCTAATAAAATAGCTTGAAAATTGGTTTATGACTATTACAATGAAAAAGAACTTGAATTGGAATGAATATTATTATTTTTCTCAAAGTAAAATAGTTTGAAATTAGGTTGATAGGTGGTTTTAAATGTATTTATGGATGTGATTTTATATGAATTATTTTGGAATATTTCTTTAAATTTTTTTTACAAGTGTGGGAAAGCCATTGTGAAATGTCATGAATTTTAAAAGTGATCATTAGAGTGTGTAGGAAAGTGTTGAACTAATGGACAAGGCTATAGTGTGTCCCCATCTAACCTAGTACAGTCCTATCCCAAAAAATTAAAGACTATTATGGCATGCTTGATAGGAATCTATAAGTTGAATAGAGATGAATAAGAATGAAATATGATTGTCTGAATGATTTTTTAGCATTTTAAAGATATTAAAGTCTCTAATATAGACCAATAAAGGTAAGGATGTCAAGAATAAAAAAATTCAAGCACTTACTATTTAAATGTAAACATCTACACATTTTTAGGGTAAATGTTGGTTTTGATAGGTACCCAAAACCTATAACAAAATATTTAAAATAACATCATAACTACAGCAAGAGAGACAAACATGAAACCAAAATATTCAATAGTAGTCCAACAAAAATATAAAAGATTATCAACTAAAGGTGAGATCAAATTTAGCCAAACATCCTCCATCCATGACCCAAAAATCATAATGTAAACCAAGTGATCTCTTCATTTTCCTCTTTTTTCTTTTCCTCCTTCTCATTCCTCCTAACAAATTTTTCTTGAACTCCTTAGACTTCATATACTTCTTGAGGCTACCTTTCCTTCTTTGCCTAAGGATCATTTACCGAATCTTGAAGAAAACCTACATTATGTCTAAAATTATTTGGGTTCCATTCATCAATTCTTTGGTTATTTCTTTAATTATAATATCTCTTAGGTTGGGTATGCCTACTTTGATATCCATCCCTACAACTGACTTCTTCATGGAACTTCTAATGATTTTACTACTAAAGTTATAATCTACATTGGAATATTTTATTTGTGGGATTGGAGGCATACCTCCATCCTGTAAGGAGTCTTAATATTTCCATTATTTTCCTTTAATGTAGTCCTTCAAACCATTTTATTCCTTATTGTGTCTTTATATGCTCACCTACAAATGTGGACTTATCACTTGAGGTCTACTCTATATTAGCTTTCCTTCTATGAGATTCACCCTATTTAAACAGCCTAAGGGAAGAACCATGGCATCTCCTTCATTTTGACCTAAAATTTCATCTTCCCTTTATTCTTACCTTGGCTTAAGAATGCACTCTATATTTTTTATTTCCATGATTTTATTTTTCATACTTAGTTCTCTAGTATGTATCTTTGGCCTCTTTTATAGTTTTTTGATGTATCATCCCTGCCTCTTTTCTTCTCCAAACATAGTTCTAATTTTTATCTTATAGTCATTTCTTGGGTTCATGACCTAACATGTTTCAATTAGAATACATGTCCAATATTTTCTCATAATAATTTCTTGGAGCCATTCTCCATACTTGTATCTCAACTTTATAATCTATGTAGGGATAATTTTCTCATAAGGGACATTAACACATAATCTTAAAAAAATCAATCTTTTTTTTAGATTTGGTTACTGAGTCAATAGATATGATCTATGATATAACTTCAGATATAAATTTTATGATTTATTATTTCTCAAAACTCCATAGGAAGACTAGGTAATCTGACCCATAGGGGGGCAAATTTGAAGGATTTCTTTAGTGGATCAAATCTTGGTTTCCATCATTAAAGACTAAAATGGCCTTCCCCCAAAACTAGGGAACTCCTTCCATGATATTGGAACAATAATTTTTTTTTGTATGGGTAATAATAAAAACCCATTGGCCATGGCATAAATTTTTAGTTGACATTTGGTTCTCCATTTTCTCTTTGTCCACTCTCTAAAAATGTCAATATTGGTTTTGATTCTCATAAACTTACCAATGAAATAATTATCCAACTTGAATCTTGCTTGATCCATAATATTTTATGGTAAGTCAAGATAAATTTCCTCATATTTGAGGGCATGAAAAAGAAACAAAAAATCTTGGGATAAGGCAGAAGAATGGGAATTACCTATTAGCTTGTCAGACCATGATCTATAGTATTCCCTATCCCTATCACCTGATGTATGTGGGATTTTCAGTTAGTTCTATGGAACCCTCTATCTCTCTTTCCCTCCATTATGTAATAAATATTCTAGTAAACCTCAGAACGTTCATTCCCATCAAGATATTTGTCATCTTAGTCATTTCCAACATCATCCCACCTAAACACATAATTAAAGTTTTCAAAAACCACACCTCCTCCACTCATAGTTTTAAGTTTCCACTCATCCTCTACTTATCTACAATATATTTAGTCACATTATTTTTAAATATAATGTTAGGGGTTTTTTTTTGGTTCAATTTGTGTTTTTTTGTTCTCTATACAAGTTAAAATTTTGATATAGATGAATTCATGCCTATGTTATTCATAAAAAAAGCATTTCATTAGTATATACTAGTTTATTCTAATTTCAATGAAATTTCATTTATGTTATCAATTGATTCAAAAATGATCTGTGAGTGAGAACATGGTTGGAATAATTTTTAGATACTTAATTCATTGTAATTCTATATGCATCAAGCCAAATTTCAAGGGTCTAGTAAAAAAATGAAGTTGTTTTATTATGGACAAACTTATCATCAAGCAAAAAAGACCCCAATGCATATAATTGAAGTCATGTTGGCTAAAATCATAAAAAATTATTTGGTATAATCAAAACATTGCTTGGTTTTTATTTTCTTTGTTTAGTTTTTTAATTATTTGTATATTATACTCTACTCCAGCCATTTACCATTTATAATTTCAATGTTGTTACTTGAATAAATACACCCATTTTTGGTTCACAAGAAACACAAGACATGAATGTTTATGGACATGGGCTCGAGTCTTCCCCCATTGAAGATGTTAAAGGGTGAATTGTTGTCAATCATATCCTATATTATTTTTTCCAATTATAGTGAGGATTTTTAATTAGTTCATTTATTTTATATAAAATTAATGATATTGTGGAGGTGAGGCCTATGCCACACCGAGGAGAAGCTTCCCTAAGTTCAAAAAAAAATGGAAGATATGGGGAACATAGTCACTTCTTACTCAAGTTGAGTTAGAAATGTTAAAAAGGTTATTATTATTATTATTATTATTATTATTATTATTATTATTATTATTATTATTATTATTATTATTATGCAACAAACAAGTAGTGTGTATATATATATATATATATAATTTTGTATATTTTAGTATATAATAATATATAATATTATATTATTGTATATTATATTTTATTATATATTTAATACTTTAAGTTTAAAATATATTGAAAATAATAATATTGAGTTCATATATTTTTTGTATTGTTACTAGTTTTGGTGTGATCCTTGCCCTTAATGATTTTGACTAGATCTCTAATCAGTCTAAGACACAATTGGGGGCATATATCCCTAAGTGATCATATATCACAAGTACCAAAATTACCAATAATGGCCAAAACTGGGTCAATAATACCAAAAAATTGCCATAAATGGCCAAAGAATACCATCAATAGCCACAACCAACCCTAGAATACCAATGCTCAGCCAAAACCAACCTCTAATACCATAATTAGATTTGAACTTTGGTGGTGCTTGTAGCAATCAAGTCACTTTACCAACTCACCCACATCTCATCGATGGTATTGAGTTAATATTAATTTCTTTTAAACATCAAAAATTTATAAATAAATAAATAAGATAAGATTTAAACTCATTTTTTTTTACAATAATGTTTTCAAAGGAGTATTAAAAGTTCCTTTCCAAATTATAAAAAACATATATAGAACTACATCATAAATTTCCCAAGTCATCGTCCTCCTCTTTTTCTTCTTCATCCTCATCATCATTCTCATAATATAAGGATTAATCCTCCTCCTTGGTGATAATTGGTTTTTAGACCATTAAATACATATTGATTAAATTATATGTGTTTTAATTTATAGTTGATATATTTTAAAATTATTTAAATAACACATGTCTTATTGACAAAAAATGATTATCATGGGCCCGCTCATTCAAAGAAGGTGTGTCCCATCCCTTAGCTTTTGAAACCATGCACTTTAGTTTTTGCACACTTATCATATTGAAATTCCTATAGAAAAGGTTATATGATAAAATTATAGGTATTAATAATTTATACAAAATATCTTATATAAACAAAAACATGTAATTTTATAATAACCTATATAGAAATTACAATTTTTTTAGAAACCTCATCTATCTTTCATCGTCCCATGCAATGAGGCGAATAATACCCCTTTTCACTCTTGTTTCATAATCCTCTAGTTGATTAATTTTATTTCCTTCATTAATTAAATTAATTTTAAAATATCTAATTAAAAAATAAATTTTAACATATAATTAATTTGGTTAATTGACATGTATCCCTATTAATGTTATTTTGCATCCATTTGTTACACAAGTGATTCTAAGTGTCTCTATCTATGCCAGGATGTTGAATATTTCTCTTCTCTACATCAGTGTTTCCTTAGTATTGAACCTCCAAATTATAGATATGAAAAAGTATTAAAAAGATGTAAAATTAAATAAAATGTTTTCTTTACATAATAATATTACCCTTGAATGCCTCTTTATTATCCTAAACCCTTCTTATGCATATTTTTCAATTAAAGTATTCATGTAGTGGGCACTACTGAAGTCATTTTGGATTCAAAACAACTAGTTTTGTGCATTTTCCAATTGTAATTTTTTACCACTCTAGATAGAAATTTGAATAAAATAATTTTTTGGATTTGATCAACTATTCTTTTCTTGTAAACTCTGAAAAAATAATGAATGTTAAATATATCATACTTTAGTAAATCACTATAAGTAAACAAATAAACAAATATAAAATAACATAAACATATAAAATTATAAAGTGAAATTAAAACAATGAAAAAAAACATATTATATGTACTTTCCCCAAACACACCTTAATATCTTCAAGTTGTCATTTACATAAAACTCCATTCCAAATGAAATTAACAATCAATGTTTATAAGCCTTGCAAGTAAGATGAAAGGTTTTATCCCCCATCAATGGGTCAATAGTTATTAGTAATAAGGATAGAACAAGGAAGTAGAAATGGCCTCCCCCTCCGCTAAGGTGGTTTAAACTTAACTTCGATGGTGTTGCTTAGGGAAACCTAGGCACATTTGGGGTGGGTTGAATTATTCATGATTGTTGTGGATCCATGATCCATGCCCTATCTATAAAAATATAGGATAGGTCCAATAATGAAACATAAGCCCAAGTACTAGTGAGTGGCATTGAATTGGGCATATACTATGGGATTCTAAATCTGATTGTTGAAGCTGACTCTCATGTGGTCATCTTAACCTTGGATAAAAAAGCTAACTTTTGGCATTTGGAAAATATTTTGAAGAATACTTAGAGGAATCTGGAGTTGTTTTCTTCAGTGGAGTGGAAACATTGCTATCAGGATGCAAATTTGATTGTGGACTTATTGGCTAATTATGGGATTGATCAAGTGGAGATGTGTCATGTGGATAATGTCTGAGATGTATGGGATGATTTCCTAGTTGTATCGATGGTGGATTTTGGTTAACCCTTGTTTTTATATCTATTATGTATTAATTTTATCCATAAATTAAATTCAAAATCAATAGTTATTTAAGTGGTGATCTATCTTTAGAAAAGGGGGTGTTGTTTTAATCTTTTGAGCTATTAAGTTTAGCATTATTTTTCATCATAACATGTCACGTTTGGTTTTTATGAAGGGATTTAGATGGAGGATTATCAATAATGAATTATGGAAGGTGTTATTAGATGAACTAAGGGCATCCCATGGCATTAGGGAGCCTATAAGATTTCATCGTACCTCTTTAAGTTTAAGACAGTCTTGGTGTTCAAGCCTTATGCACGTAGATTGTCAATTATTATGTGTTGTGTGGTGTTCACTTGGGAGTAACATGGATAGTGTAAATTAGATAGCATTAGCAATTGCATAAATTTATGACTTGAGTAAGGTAAGATAAATGGCCTTTCAAGGGCAAATATCTAGTGTTCATCTGATGAATATCTTCTGGAATCTAATGGATGAAATGCATGATGTAATTATGGATATCCCAAGGTTAGAATTTTTGGTAAAGGGGGTGAAATGTAGGGAAAATTCTAAAGTGGTGGTAATTTTTGCCTCAAATATAATGTTTCTAGTATCTGATGCTAAAGTTTTGGCAAAAGTGGTGGTTTTTTGTGTTCATCTGGAGTTTCAAGTTGGTCTAGTAAAGAAAATTCTATTGCATGACTTAACTCCTCTACCTAATCTACCATTTTCTAGGAGGGATGGCTTAGGAGTTATTCCAAATTTAACATTTTGGGCTCTTGAGTCAAGATTTATGATCCTATTAGGTTTTTTGGAGGAATTACATAAGAAGGTGGTCCTCTTGGATATAAAAATTAGGAAATTTATTTCTATTCCATTTCTATTGTAGATAAAAAAAACCCATTTTTGGAGTTGGTCCATCTGCAAGGGTACTAGCATGGGTAGGGGCATGTTGAGGTAATCCAAAAATTAGTAATGGGTGCTCAGAGGCAAGGTGGTGGTGTTATCATGGTTCAACATGTGATCTAGGAATTTGACTCAAGAGAGGATGGTTAGCATGGTGTTAGTTTAAAAATGAAAACAAAATGAAATAAACACACTAATAGCATAAACTCTCTAGGCCTAGACACTAGGGAGAGCTTAGTTAAAAATCATGAATGAAACACACAACTAAAATGTAAAATAAAAATCTTTTACTTTCCTTGGATGCTCCAAAATGCTTGTTGTGGTGGCTTGCTCAGTTTGTGCTCATGAAGTCCTTGGCAATGGAAGCTTGAAAACGTCCATCTCTCCTTGGTACCTTTGTCTTGTGGCTTAGCTTGACTTGGAATCAATTTAGCATTATAACACTAGTTGAGTGAAGCTTTTGGAACCAATCTTGCACTATAACTTTGCACAAATTAAGCTTATAAATGATGTTGTGAGGCCTCCTTTTATAGATTTTTGGATTTGGCTAGAATCAACCTAAACCATCCATCTCAAGATTTAGATGTGTGGTTGAGGATTAATTCAATTTTTGGAATTAAGTTTGTAATTATCCTAATCATGGCATTGGAATAAGGGGAAATTAAGAGGCATGGAGGGCATCATGGAAGGCATTGATGGGAATGGATGGCATAAATCTTGATATTTGTGGCATTTATGGCCTAGGGATGTCTTCCCAAGAAATGAGGTCACTTGATGATGTAGATATTCAATATTAATTTCTAAAAACAAATATTCAGCAAATTTCCATGTAATTATTAATTAGGCCTTGATTTGGACTAATTAGCTCTTAGGCATGATTAAGCACATTTATGCACAAATTACCCATATTGATCAGAATGCCTTGGTATTGGTCCTAAATTTGACTAGATTTGAATTGGAAGTCCAAGTTAGATGCATTATATGTGTATTTCCATTTAGAATGTTGTCAAAAACAAATAACAAAGGCACAAGTCTTGTGCAAAAGATTTGATAGGAAAGAGCAGTCTAGAACACATGGGTGTAAATTTGGCATTTTGACTTGAAATGAACTGATCAAAGTTAGCCAACCCATAAATTGTGTTATCCCATTTAGGGACACCCTAGCCAAAATCAGCACTTGAATATGTCAATTTCACATCATTTATCATGTTTTAGTGTTTTTAAGCCAAATTGTGCATATTGGGTAGAAATTGGTCAAAATCCTAGTTGGAGGTTATTGGTGGCCAGTTTTAGGTGTCTGCAATTTGCCCCTATTTGAGAAGGCATTGCAAGATATAAGCACAGTAACATCTTCTCAAAGAATTAAAAGTTTGTGTATGCTTACAACTCCAAGGATAATAAACTAACTTTATAATTCCCCCTCAAGGGAATGGTTGGCAAAAGTAGGTCAACAAACAATCCCTTAAAAATAAAGAAGTGATATGAGGGGACCTAAGAAAGGAAAGATGATGGGATAAAAACATAATGATAGTGAAAAAGTAGTCAAAATCATTGAGAATGTAAGTGGGATAGTGTACAATGGTTTGCCCAAAGGTATTTATAAGCATTGTACCCTGATAGTGGCAATGTGGTATGATAACACAATGATTTGCCCAAAGATAGTTATAATCATTAAGAAGATGGAGCTGCCCTGGTTAGGATAGACAAACAAGATAAAAACATGCCCCTATATGGGTAGAAAAAGTAAAGTGGTGACAACACAATGATTTGCCCAAAGGTGGTTATAATCATTGATAAATACAAGTGGGATAGTGCATAATGATTTGCCCATAGGTGGTTATAAGAATTGGACCCTGATTATGGAAAACATGATAAACTTGGTCGAGGATGATGGTAACTTAACATAGAGGGTAATGGTGAATTGGAACAACCTACTAGTAGGGAGATGCTCATCTGAACTAATAAAGATTAAACTTCTTTCATGGTTAATTACTCTATTTGGAATATGATTGGGAGTGAATCAAGATGTCAGTGTCAAAGAGATTTTGCCATTGATGAATAGACTTCTTGAAGCTGAGGTTTTTTCTATCATGTGATGGTAGGCTTTATGACATAACACCATAAATAATTGGCCAAAATAGGCATAAGGATTGACTCTCATAATCCAATACTCAATAGAAAATAATGTACCAATGATAAAAACCATGATGAAAATGTAAACATATGAATAGGGATGGATTAAAGTGTAAGTGTGGATAAGGAATCACCCACTAAACACACATAAATTGAATCAAGGCAATAGTGTTGAAAGCAAATAAATGGGCAAACAAACAAACAAATAATGCAATTAAAAAAACCTACAAAATTTCCCCTATAAAATAGTGACAACTTAACAAATGAACTAAATGGGGGAATAGAAGAAAAGGAAGGGGGTGTTCGAGCTGTCTCCATATGCACTAAGCAAGTGGATGCTACCTACATAGTTCCATAGATGTAATATCCAATAAAAAACTTCCATCCAAATGTAGTTCTCCCAAGGAATGGGAAGAATGTGATAGCTAAGGAAAACAAACAAAATGGATGTGATAGAAGAATATAAATGGTCTTGTAAAATGGCAAGTGTGTGAGAGAGAAAGGCTAAGAAGGATGGGGAAACTAAATGAAAAGGGATTTGCTTGTAACTTAGTAAGGGTTCCCAGAATCCTTAAGTCAAAGAAGTGGTCAATGTTTTTTGTTCTTTTCTAATGATTTTTTGAAATGTTTTTAAAAGTGTTTTGGAGTATCGCAACTCAATCCAGAATGATGAGACACTAAATGGTTCAAGTTCATAAAATGGTGAGAGCATTTAAACTAAAGTTGCTCAAAAAAAGCTGAGAGCATGGCTTAGGTTTTTCAGAAAATGGAGAGAGCATTTAAACTTAGGTTACTTGCAAAATGGCAAGAGTGTGGCTTAGTTTGCTCATAAAATGGTGAGAACATTGGTAAAAGGGGTGATTAAGTTGACCTTAATAAGTATTGATTTTTGCCTACATAGTCCTAGAATAGGACCTCAAGTCACTATAGTTCCACCCTTACAATGGAGGAATTTGACTAATGCGGTAGCCAATTCAAACAAAATAGGCATAGTTGGTAAAAAGACACAGTATGGCATAGGAAGTGGCAAGTTGGTACATCAAGGCTTAATATTGTGCCTAGTTTACCCATAGGTGGTTATAACTAGGACACAATAACATAAATCAATGGTACTAATTTTCCCAAAGGTGGTTATAATTAGTAACAGGACCAGTGGTAAGAAAGGACTAACAAATGAAGGATGTAAATACTGAAACTTTTGTCACACTATCCCAAAATATGATCTATGTCTAAAGTTCTTGAACCAACTAATAAACTAATCAGATATGAATGACAAAAACCAAGGTTAAATGGGCTAGATTTTAGAACACATGGGGTTGATAGGTTAGGAATGGAGAGTGGATATGGTAAAGAGGATGGATAAGAATGGTATGTGTAAAAAGAAGAATAATGACAAAAAGGCATAACTAAAATGGTCCTTACAAAAAATTCACCTTAGCACTTTGAGCATAGTACCACTTGAGATGAATAATATTCATTGGCTTTGAAATTTCATCATAGTCTAGTGTGGTAAGCCTGTATTTTTTTGATCCATAATCTATAGTGATGATGAAAGGCCCTATCTAATTTGGTTTGAATTTCCCTTTATGTTTCTTCCCAACCATGGTATTATTTTGGTTTTCTTTGAGAACAAGATCACCAAGTTCAAATATTCTATACTTCACATTCCAATTATACTAGCCTTTGAGTTGATTCTGATATGCTTGAAGATTATTGAGCATGGTCATGTATTTCTCATCTAGTAGATCTAGCTCTTGTAGGTGAGCTACTCGATAGTCATGATCATCTAAGACATGCTTGAAAGAGATGCATAGTGAAGGCAATTCAATCGCAATGGGAAGGACAACTTTAGTACCATAAATAAGTATGGAGTGGATTCTGTGGGGGTATGATGATTGGTATGATATGCCTAAAGGGTAGGGAATATTTGGAGATGCTAGTCACAACCGACATCATTGATGATCTTTTTGAAAATATCGATAATGGTTTTGTTGGATGCCTCAGCCTGGCCATTACCTTAAGGGTAATATGATGTAGAAAAGTGTTGTGTGATGTATTTAGTAAATAAATAGTCTACATCTTTGTTCTTTAATGATCCTCCATTATCAGATATAATGTCAGAGGGAATACCATAGTGGCAGATGAGGTGCTTGAAGATAAATTTGGAAATTTGCTTTTTAGTCGTGTAAGTGAGGTATAACTTCAACCCACTTAGTGAAATATTTAATGGTGATAAGGATATGTTTATAGCCATCAGATGAAGTGGGGTTAATCTTCCCAATGAGGTTAATTCCCCATGTAGAAAATGGTCATGGTGTTAACATCAATTTTAGAGTTTTTGCTGGAGCATGAATCAAATTAGCATGATGTTGACATTTATCACATTTATTTACATATGTAGATGCATATGCATCCATTATGAGCCAATAATAACCAATATGTAAGAACTTTTTGGATAATATTTCCCCACTATAATGGTCTTTACATACTCCTTCATGAACTTCTCTTAACGCTAATGTAGACTCTACTGAAGTTAAATAATGAATCAGAGTTCCATTAAAACTATGATGGTAAAGAGTAGATCCAAGTAAAGTATAATGAGTGGAATGATGAATGAAGTCTTTGGTTTGTTTGTGAGATAGGTTAGGTGGTAGAACTTGGTCATGAAGGTAGTTGTAAAGGTATGAGTACCAGATACAATTAGGACTAACAAAATCACAAATCATGATAACGGTTTAAGGTTTATGAGCTGGTGCTAATAAATTATTGATGAGGAACTAATACTCTTTAGCTTTATCTATTTGTCAAATCAGTGAGCCAATAGTAGTCATGGCATCTGTAGTTCTATTACTAGCCCTCGATATATGCTCAAACTAAATGTTGGCAATTTGCTTTTTAAGAGTGTTAACCATGGCTTTATATGGAACCAACTTGCAATCTTTAGTCAAAAAATGATCTGTGACCTAATTGATGATTAACTGAGAATCACCATAAACTTAAAGATGAGATATATTTCAATGCATTGCTTATCGAAGTCCTACAACAAGTGATTCATACTTGACCATGGTGTTTGTACAAGGAAAGTTGATTTTTAAATATTTAAGGATGAGATCCCCTTATGGTGTAATAAACAATAGGCCTACCCCTGATCCATGCGCAGTGAATCAACCATCAAAATATAGCTTCTATGGTTCTTCCTCAAGGGGTGTCTCAATAATGGTCATGATGGATTCATCAGGAAATGGGAACTTGAATGGTTATGTGTCCATGAGAGGTGCTTCATCAAGTTAATCTATAAGAACTTATCCTTTGATTGCTTTCTGATTGGCATACTCTATGTCAAACTCACTAAGAAGCATGATCCATTTAGAAATTATACCTTTCAAAGTTGTTTTAGATAGTAGATACTTGAGTGGATCTACTTTTGAAATGACCATGGTTTTATTATTCAACATGTAATGATGTAGTTTCTGAGCTACAAAAAACATGGCTAGACAAGCTTTTTTAACAAGTACATAGTTATGTTCATATGTAACCAAGGTATGGCTTAGGTACTAAACAACATGCTCCTTTCCTTTATCATCATGTTGACCCAAGAGTGCCTCTAGGGAATGATTGGTAGCTGATAGGTATAACAAAAATGGCTTTCTTGGCATATAAGGTAATAAAACTTGTGGATTAACAAGATAATCTTTCAGCTATTGAAAAGCTATTTAGTAGTGATCACCCCAGTGAAATGTAACTCCTTTATTTAAAAGGTGTGTAAATGGATGCCAATTTTTTGCTAATTGAGATATGAAGCATCAGATGGATTGGATCTTACCCTTTAAACTATGGAGTTGCTTCAAATTGGTTGGTGGCAACATCTTGACTAGAGTATGGACTTTAACTAGATTGACTTCAATACCTCTATACATGATGAAGCCTAGTAATTTGCTTAAAGTTACACCAAACACACATTTTTTTGGATTTAGTCTAACTTTATACTCTCGTAGTCTTTTAAATATCTTATGCAGTACTACTGGATGGTTGGCACTAGTCATGGGTTTGCCTACTATGTCATCAACATAGTATTCAATAATATCATGAATCATATCATGGAATATGAAAGTCATGGCTCTTTGATATGTATCTCCTATCTTATTGAGGCCAAATGGAATCACTTGATAGCAAAATCTTCCCCATGGAGTCGTGAATGTTGTTTTATGTTGATCTTCTAGTGTTATTCTAATCTGATTGTATCTTGAAAAGCCATCCATGAGTGAAAGCATTTCATAACTTGCCATGGAGTGGATGATCATGTCAATATTAGGCAATGGAAAATCATCTTTAGGACAAGCTTTTTTGATGTCTCAAAAATCAATAGAAATTTCGATTCCTTCAGGCTTTTTGTAAATAGGTACAACATTAGAGATCCATTCAATGTAGTCAATGGATTGGATACATCTTGATTCTAAGAGTTTTTCCAACTCTTTCTTTACTAATATAGTAATGTGAGGATGCACCTTAAGGAGCTTTTATTTTACCAGTTTGTCATCAGGATTAACCATAAGATGGTTTAGAACCAAGGTGGGGTCTAATCTTGGCATGCCAAAATAAGCCCATGTAAATATATCCACAAACTCTTTCAATGGAGCTGTAAAGATGCCATGTTCCTCATTAGTGAGAGATGCTCCTAATTTTATCCATTTCAAGTTTGATAGAATCCTAATGTTTACCTCTATTGTATCTTCAACTAGGAGGGTCAAACCATCTTCTAGGATAAAAGGTACTGACTTGAACTATTGGACTATGTCAGGGTCCTCTACTAGGAATTGCTCTACAACTTCTCCTAGGCATGATGAATTTGAGTCTCCTAATGGGATATTTTTCCATGCAACAAAAGTAATAGGAAATTTGGAGAATTTGATCAAATACTTGTTGCTCAAAATTGAACTCAAATCCATAGGCAAGTTCATCATTGGTGGTCTCTTGGTCTAAAATTAAAGAAGAATGAACACCCCCATCTAATGACACCTAAAATAGGTTTTCACCACTAGACTGGTCTTTATCTTTACTTTTTCCCTAGTCAAAAAGTGCCTCAAAGAGGTTTTCACTTTAAGACCTCAATTTTTTACTTATTTTTTTTGGCTAAGGGTGTTCACTCGCTCTCCAAAATAGATTGTAGGATCCAATGTGATTGAGAATCCTGATTTGTGATCTCCCAATGAAACATTGTCTCTAAGGCCTAATAAATCACAAAATGCCTCATCATTCTAGAACTCATCAATCAGTAGATTGGATTCTTATTGGTCCCAATCTATCAGTTGGGGATAATATAATGGTAATGGATTGCGATGAATGGCTTGGGTAAGGGTATAAATGGCATTTTTATCAAATAGGTTGGTTTCAACTAGGTTATCAAAGGTAAGGCTATGATCATACTTTGCTTCACTCTCAACATCATCATCATTATTCATTGGTGATGGAGTTTGAATAAGATATATGGGGTTAGCCCCAGGCAGTTTAAATCCAAGTCCATAAGGTCTTTCATTCTTAGTCATGGAAATTGGCTCAATGGTTCCTTGTTGATTCAGTCTAAGGCATCTTCCTTCATAATTGTGAATCTCCATGATCCTATTGAGAATAGGATACTTTGCATTTTTTTAATAATCAGCTTGATCATCATTGTATAACCATGATTCATTTCCTTCAAGAGGGTTAGGTCCTAGGCTAAATGTTCGTACAAATGTGACAACTCCCTTATATTTATTTTTTCATTGACAATACATATGTGGGATGACCTTAGGTTTCCCAAAGGTTTTCAGAGTCTAAATAATATTGACAATGTGAAATGTGTCATGGGTCACATATTCTCCTAGTCCATTATCTAAAATGGTGAAATTATTAGAATCTTTAGGAGACAGAATGTGAGATAAGGAATCCAATGTATTAGGATCTATGAAATTATTTGGTGAAGGATCAATAAGTATAGCCTTTCGTTTATCCTACTTGGAACTTGGATTCATGTCATACTTATAATTATAGCTTTGAAACATAGCCTCAAGATGCCTGCAATGTTCATACATGTGTAAATCTCCTAGAATATTTACTTCCATCCCTAAGTGGGAAAAATTGATACATTGATGTAGTGTTGATGGGACTACACAAATCTCATGTAACAAAGGCCTGCCTAAAAGCATGTTGTATGATAACTCAAGATCTAACACATGGAAAAGTGTAGCATGGGTTAAAGGCCCAATGATAACTGGCAAACTAATTGTGCCTTGTGATTCTCTTTCCTAATTATCATAAGCTTTGACAATTATTATTTTTGGTTGAAGATCTATCTTTGTGTACCCAAGAAGTTTGATGAGCTTGAGAGACACTATGTTGAGGCCATATCTATTGTCTATAAGGACATGTTTCACTTTATGCCATCTAATACAAACTTCTATGTATAATGGGTTATTATTGAGTGGGCCAAGGGAAGAAATATCACTTTGATTGAATGTGACTAGTTGGGCTAGAGCTAGGTGTCCAACTAAAGCTTGAAAGTTATCAAGGGATATGTCACTAGCAATAGTAGATTGGGTCAAAAAATCATTCAAGATGTTCTTATGGATTATTGACATCTGTAGCAAATCTAAAATAGAAATTTGTGCTAATGTCTTCTAAAATTGTTTCATAATATCAAACTTCTTATCTTGGTCCGTAATGAATGGTTTATTTTTAGGTTGAACGGTTGGTTGGATAACTGGCAAAGTGGTGGATGGTTGTGGGCTTGGGATAGTAATCTTTGACCTCTAAGTTATGATTTTACAATCATGATTAAATACTAGACCATTATTACTAACCAATGTTGGAAGTGGTGTGGAGCCAAATCAGATAAGTCTCAGTTGTTGGTGTACTTGTATGTGATCACGGGGCAAGAATGAGTTGTTACTATAAGATCCAAAAGAAGTTCTAGTTTGCTAGTTTTCCTGTATACACTCCCAGGTCAAAGAAGGATTATACATGTGATTTGGTTGAATATTGTTGTTTATAAATGGTCTAAGTTAATTAGTACTTGGTCTATGATTAATGGAGATGGTATTAATGATACGCCCTATAATATGACCTATAAGCTTGTTGTATTCATGTGCAATTGCGAGGTAGGTTTGTTAGTTATTACTGTTCTAACCTTGGTTTTGTCCATTATTTTGTCATTATGGATTCTACTACTGATTTTGTTGATTCTACTAGTTTGGCCTTTGATTCTGATACTATTGATGTTGCTATTACACTAATTATTATTATTGCTAATTGTTCTATTGTTATTAATTGTTATGTCAAGGAAATGGGTTTTGATAGATCCCAAGAGTTTTATTGGAAGTGTAAGCACCATTATCTAGTCTTATATCCCCATTATCCAACATATTCTTGATTAAATTCTTGATTTAGACACATCTTCATATATTATGTCCATTGACTTGATGATAGTCACAAAATTCATTTTCATGGTACCAATCAGGGTAAGGAATGCCTTGCAGATAATGCTTTGGTATAGGCCAAATAATTAGATTAGTAGTGGCAAGCTTGTGAAATACAAATTCAATAGGTTATCCTAGGTCACTAAAGACATGACATGTAGGCACAATTCTCTTAGGAGAAGGGGTTTGCAATGGTAAAGAATATTGTATTTGTTGTGCAGGTATTGGTGGTTACACTTACATCATTGGTTGGAGAGGTTATTGGGTAGGAGTAAGCTAAAAAGGTGGTATAGATGATGTTTACATAGTTTGGACATGACAAGATTTAGTTACTCCATTTACCACAATATTCTTATTTTGGTTGAATTACTTTGGTCTTTCATGATTATTGGCATATGTTGGTTGCGATTCTTACATTTGATTGGGATGTTGGTCATTTTAATTATTGGTACCTTGATTTTGATTAGTTGAATTAAGCTTGATGACCCCTTTATTGATGAGCACTCGCTCAATCAACAAACCCTTATTAATGATCTCTTTGAATGTATGTGCACACTACAGTTTCAGATGATAGGCTATCTCATTATGCAAATTTTTAGTAAACATAGAAGCTAATTGTTTATCTGGTAAACTATGTGTGAAATGGCTTTCAAGGGCTCTTCATCATTGTAAATAACTTGAAAAACTCTCCCTAACTTTTTGCTTTACTTGTGTTAGGTCTACTAATGAAATCTCATGCTTGAGATTGTAGGAAAAGTGTTGCACCAATTTATTATAAAGATCATCAAAGTTTGTTATTGAATTCTTGGGCAACTTTAAAAACCAGTCCAAGGCTTGTCTAGATAGGCTCCTTGAAAACAACAACAAAAGGTATATGTCATTATATGGCACTAGTTGACATATGATAAAGAATTCAGTCAAATGAGATTTAGGGTCGCCTGTCCCTTTATACTTATCAAATTTGGGTGGTTTGTATCCTAGAGGAAATGGTATCTACAAATACTCCATGTTGAATGGATAGGAACACACATCATGCAATTTGAATATCTTAGTCTACTTCCCCACCTGAATAGTAGCAATTACATCCTTCATCTATTGCAATTATTAGGATAAGAAACTAGAAGGGATGTTGGTTTGAGGGAAAAAATTGGCTTGGGTAAATGGTTGGGAGGTCACAACTAGAACATTTTGACTAGGGTATTATAGAGACACTTATTGGGGTACATTAGCTTGGTTGGGGAATGGACAAAGAATACACATACATGGATTGGGATGTACTTGAAATTGCATATTTAGTTGCATGATATTTTGGTTTGGGTTGATGATAAAGGTTTAACCTAGGGATTTTGTGGTTGGGATGAGGGGATATAATTATACTATGCCTACTATTTTTGAAAAGGGACATGCTACCAACTAATCAAAACTTGCTATCAAGTGGGAACTTGTAGACCAAGACCGTGTCTCTAAACTTGTGGCACATTTTGAACCAATAGTTATTTATTAGGTACTAGAGAAACATGGGGACCTCTTTGTTATACAAATCCTTATGAGTAAGTGAAAGTAGGTTGTAGATTCAACATCTATCATTGAAAAATAGTTGCACATCGCTGACTAGTCATTGCTTGGTTTTGGACTGGCATATTAGTTTGACTGAAGAGTTATGTTTATTATTACCTAGTGAGGTGGAATATTAGTTGCCCCTCATTGAGGTGGCAATGTATTCATCCTTTATTGCATTGATACACTAGACTATGTCTACTATGGTGGAATACCACTCGCTACTTTTTGAGAGGGTATAGGATTTATCACACTCTATCATTGAGGCATAACATTAACCATTGTTAGATTATCTAATCCTATAGGTTGTACACTTGAGGAAGCAATTGGTTGAGGCTGGGGTATAGAAATTCCTAGTCCTTAGTATGATGATCTACTCATGGGATTAACTATAGGCACATGTTATTATGTATTTATTTGTGTGTTAGTACCACTTTGATCACGATTGGACACTGTTTGTACCTTGTCTACTATGTTTGGCTCACTATTTAGTGTAGAATCCAAAGACACTTCATCAATAATTAACATATGTATCAAGTTATCTATCGAAGTGATTTATATAAATGGGTTATAACTTGAATTATATTTTTTAGCTAATTCTATCAACACTCCTATTGAAGGAACTAGGTCAATGTGAGGCTTACTTACCATGTTCATCTGATTGAAATCACATGCTAAATTTAGGTAGGGTTGGTATGTTTTTTGCATTTGGTTAAAGTGATCTTCCATGATGTTTTTGCCTTTATTGGATATACGGGGGTCTTGATATTTTGTTTGGAATAGAGCCATAATATTGCTAGAAGAAGCCTATTGATCGTAAACGATATTGTGGGGCACTCTTACTAGACTTGGTAAATTTTCATGAGGAAAGTCTGATGGAAACTTACCCCTACCTCTATGGCCCTAACCAAAATGTAATGTCCCGAACTCAAAACTGTCCACAATTTAACTTAAATGCTGATTGTAATTTCGTCAAATGGTTCATATGCATCCTTGTAGCTTGTTGAAGCAGTGTTTATATTGAAAATAGTTGATAGAAATAAATACTATAACTGATTTTTAATCCTTACTGTGCCCTGCAACTGATCTACATGCATATATGCACTCCTTTTTTATGTGAATATATGGAAATCAGCTATGCAGAGACTAGCTATATCGCATAGACATTTTGTAAAACATTTACCATGCATCCAATAAATTTATTTGTAAGAAAGTCTTTTAAATAATCAGCCACTTATATCTCCTTTTTATATGAATATTTCAATACAGCCAATGTTAACAACCAATATTCTTGGCTAACACAATTCACTGACAATCACCTACAGCTGTACTAATTTTTTATGCAACTAAAAGTTTATTTAAAATACATAAGATTTCAGAATGAACCTGGTGGGGGAATGCCTGCCTATCCATAATAAATTAAACAAATTAAATTTTGGAAATGTGAGACCAAAGACAGCCCACACAATTTTTGAGGAAGTCGCCCCTGGTCAGATCAGGAATAAAATAATAAAATATTTAAGCAGCGTCCAAATCTCCAACAACCCCTAACACCTTCCTTGGAATGAAGTGCCCCACTCTCCTAGTAATCATGGCTAGGATGGATTCTGGCAAATAAAAACTCAAAATGGTGCCTTAGTTAATTCAGACTTGGTGTCAAAAAATGTAGGTCCTCCTGGTCAATTATTTGACTCCCTCCAATGAGAATTCTCCACGGCTATAAAGATCTCAAAAATTGGTCTTAAGCCACAAATTCTACCCAAACGAAGTGACTGGAATATCACTTCCAACTGCAATAATTCAGGTGATATTGCACACCCTCAAAATCACTATCAATGAGAGTTTTTGTTCCCAGTGATAATCCGATTAACTGCAGACCGCTCGGCTCCACAAATACTCAAGAAATTCACCAACACATCAATTCAACAAATATGGATGCCCAAATGGTGAGACCTCAAGGTCTATTTAAGCTTTCCCTCAAGAGGTCATCCGTAAAAAAAATAATATTTAAAATATTAAATTATAAAATAAGATTTTTTGTAAATAAAAATAATAATGAAATTTAGTGGAAAATCTTACTCCAATCAAAACTAATCCAAGGAATCACCAAGCGATTGCAAAAATGACTCTCTTGCCATGCCTCGTTAACCTATGAGAGCCAGGGATATGGTAAACCCTCTATGAATTGATGTTTGAGAAAATGGGGACATTACAGTCTGCCCTCCCTAAAATTGCTTGTCCCCAAGCAATCTCAGCTGCCAAGAAAACTGCACTCCACCTGGATCCCAAATGACTCTGTAAAGTGCCTGAAAAAATACTGAATCATGCTCAGCATTGTGGTGAACCACTATTATGATGAAAAACATTGCCTCCAAAGTCACGACCACCTATTTCTCATGCACTGAATTTAGATATCCCTTCAACTTTTGTTATGCAACTTCCTTTACTTTTTCTTTTCCAAAGACAAAAAGCCTTGGGGCAACAACTACAGAAGCTTCAGATTTTGCATCAATTAGAAGCAACTTAATTGCATCGTGCACCTTATTTTTAGGGTAAAGGGAAACTGTATCATGTACATGGTACATCTCATGTGTCTCTATTTTTGTTAGCAACAAACCTTTTGTCAACAAAGAACCTTCTATAAGTTTGCTTGCCACAAGAAGAAAGTTGATATCCTGTCCTGGAGTAGACCATACAGGTTCAGCCCATGAAAGTGTTGCAAATGCAATAAAAATATTTCTAGAATAAGGAGGCATAGCTTTTAAACTAAATTTAAATGAGCCATATATAGTAGTAGCATTTTTAGTTTCCTTTTTATTCAAATATGGGACAAGAATAGGGGCATATGTGGCAAATATTTGAAGGTTGCTTACAGGGTTTTCCCATTTCTCTGTTCTACTCTCTTTTCTAAGTGCCTTTTTAATAACAAAAAATTTAAGAGGATGATGACCACAGAGAGTAAGCAAGCTTTCAACCACATCCCATACTAGAAAAATACTTTCCCAAGGTAGCACGTTCACAGAATTCAAAAGGGACCGTCACCCGAAAATCCATGCCCCCTGTACTCCCAAATTATCTAGGTGTGCAACCAGTCTAGGAAACCATTTTCGAACCAGTTCCTCAAAGACAAGTTGATCCACATATGCTGTGAGCAGTCACCTTAGAGTATTTTGATCATCTACATATAACACTAGATGACCTGGAAATGTTCGAGGCAAATCTTTCTCAGTCTTTTTGTTCTCATCCGGTTCAACACTAGAGAACTGCCAAATATTATTTCTGATATGAAGGACCTTGACACACCTTCCATAAATAAATATATGGCGTAATTTCAAGATTTTTCTTGACAAAGATCTGACAGTAGCAATTTAAAAGCAGACAGAATGCATAGCTGTAGATGTTAATTTTACTGATGTTGAGCCAAAACCATTTATAGTAGAGTAAAGATCTATGAAAATTTTTAAGAGAAGAATTAAATGCTGTGAATGTTTCATATTTCCCATTACTACTTTTGTCACAGATGAACTACTTTTACCTGCATTACATAGTGATATAAGCTTGGGGAGTTGTTTGGTTTGTCTGTATGGAGTGAATATAACCAGCTTGGTGCCCACCTCCCTCTTGATGATTGGCTCAATCCTTAACTCCTAGATGTCAAGTTGGTACTCTAGTTATTACTGTCCCCCTGGTGTAAGAGTCAACACACTTTTTGCTGCCCATTCTTCCATATCTAGCCTTGCCATTCTCCTGAAAGAGATCATCGTGAAACTAGAGTCTCGTATTGCCTTAAGGACATGAGTCTTTTCATCAACCTGAAAAGACATCTCCATCTCTCTAAGATCAAGGGTGAATTTCCCAATCTCATGTGACCATCTCATGCCCAGCACCAAATCAACATCACCCATGTTCACTACATAAAAGTCTGTTTTGAACTCATAGTTGTTCAATCGTATGGGCAAGTCTAAAATTCTCTTCTCACATTTGAGGATATAGCCATCTGCAACCTTAACCCTTATTCCCTCAAAGTCTTCTATCTTGATGCCTCTTATATCAACTAGGTGAGCATCAATGAAGTTGTGAGTTGCTCCTGTATCAAGAAGAGTGATTATCTTTTTTCCAGCTAAGACCCCACGCATCTTAAATGAACCTTCTTGTTGGATGCTAGTGATGTGTGCATCAAGTTGCCTTATTGCTCCTTCATGGTTTTCTTCCCCTTGTTCTGCTTTTGAGTCTTCAGAATTAGATTCATAATATGCCCACATTATTCTATTAGCCCTTCCCTTTGGTCTCAAGAGACAATCATGATTTGCATCATAAGGCCCCTTACAATAGAAACACAACTTCTTTTTCCTCAACTCATTGAGTGTGTCATGATCCAAAGGTGGTACTAATTTGTCCTTGATATCTAGATCATTCTTCTTCTTAAATAAAGATTTATTATCTTGGTTTGAAGAAGATCCCTTTGACATAAACTATCTCTATGGTGTTGACAGTTCCATACTTCTGGCCTTCTTCATAGCTTCTTGAAGAGTAGGAGGATCGAAGGCTTTTAACCATCCCCTGATAGGCTCCATTAATCCTTCAGTAAAGAGGACCACCAACCGTCTCTCTGAGATGTTAGGAACCATCACTGATAATTTCTAAAAATCTCCAATGTAACTCTCCAAACTTTCAACTTGTTTGAGTTGGGCCAAATCCCTGAAGTAGGATTCTGGATCTTTTTTATCAAAACGTTCCACAAGTCTATCCACAAATTCTTGATAGGATGTAATCTAATTATGCTGTAATGTTACTAATCCATGATACCACCATTCATGTGTTGCTCCTTCCAAGTGCAACATGGCAAATTTGATGGCTTCTTCTTCTGTCATGGGTCGTAGAGCCAGGAGAGTGTCCAACTTATGAATCTATGACTGTGCAGTGATCTTGCCACTACCATCAAACATGGAAAATGTGAGCTTATTAGTAGCTTGCTTAAGGTCTCTATTCTAATTTCGAGGCCGCCTATCCTATCGAGACCTGTAGTAGTCTGTCCTTGTTTGTACAAAATGATCAAAATGCATAAGCTCTCATGCTTCTGGTGTCAAGAGTAGCCATTCATCATGAGCCGCCATATATGCATCAGTGAAGGTAGGTTCTTCAACATCTTCAACATTCTCTTCTACTGCCCATTCTTCCCTTAAGAAAGTGGGTCATGTAGGTTTGTCTGCTATTCAAGAAGATGCTCTCAGTATTCTCCTTATACCAGCTATGCTCCTTTCATCATCATTATCTTGGGGCTACCTTCTTGTTAGGTCCATCTACTGTAGATCATTTCGAAGCCACTCAAGTACCCCAGCTATCTATTGTTTTCCCTCCCTTAAACTCCTAAAAATATCAAGTACCTCTCTATCATCATCTCTTCTTCCATTTCTAGGAGGACTTCCTTCTCTTCTTTCTTCCATAGGGCCACCAATCACTTTATCCCCTACTACTAATAATGTGTCTTGTCTCTATTTTCTTTCTTCTCTAGCTGTATATCTCTTGGTTCTGTCACTTTGGTGCATAAATGAAGATGATTTCTGACCCAAAGGATGGCAGGAAATCGCTCTGATACCACTGTAATGTCTTGAACTCAAAAATGTCCACAATTTAACTTAAATGCTGATTGTAATTTCATCAAATGGTTCATATGCATCCTTGTAGCTTGCTGAAGTAGTGTTTATATTGAAAATGGTTGATAGCAACAAATACTATAACTGATTTTTAATCCTTACTGTGCCCTGTAACTGATCTACATGCATATATGCACTCCTTTTTTATGCGAATATATGGAAATTAGCTATCTAGAGACTAGCTATATCACATAGACATTTTGTAAAGCATTTACCATGCATCCAATAAATTTATTTGTAAGAGAGTCTTTTAAATAATCGGCCACTTATATCTCCTTTTTATATGAATATTTCAATACAGCCAATGTCAGCAACCAATATTCTTGGTTAACACAATTCACTGATAATCACCTATAGCTGTACTAATTTTTTATGTAACTAAAAGCTTATTTAAAATACATAATATTTCAGAATGAACCTAGTAGGGGAATGCCTGGCTATATAGAATAAATTAAACAAATTAAATTTTGGAAATGTGAGACCAAAGACAGCCCACACAATTTTTGAGGAAGTCACCCCTGGTCAGATCAGGAATAAAATAATAAAATATTTGAGCAGCATCCAAATCTCCAACAAACCCTGACACCTTCCTTGGAATGAAGCGCCCCACTCTCCTGGTAATCACAGCTGGGATGGATTCTGGAAAATAAAAACTCAAAATGGCGCCTTAGTTAATTTAGACTTGGCTTCAGAAAATGCAGGTCCTCTTGGTCAATTATTTGACTCCCTCCAATGAGAATTCTCCATGGCTATAAAGATCTCAAAAATTGGCCTTAAGCCACAAATTCTGCCCAAACAAAGTGACTAGAATATCACTTCCAACTGTAATAATTTAGGTGATATTACACACCCTTAAAATCACTATCAATGGGAGTTTTCATTCACAGTGATAATCCGGTTATCTACAGACCACCCGGCTCCACAAATACTCAAGAAATTCACCAACACATCAATTCAACAAATCTGGATGCCCAAATGGTGAGACCTCAAGGTCTATTTAAGCTTTCCCTCAAGAGGTCATCCGTAAATAAAATAATATTTAAAATATTAAATTATAAAATAAGATTTTTCGTAAATAAAAATAATAATGAAATTTAGTGGAAAATCTTACTCCAATCAAAACTGAGCCAGGGAATCACCAAGCGATTGTAAAAATGACTCTCTCGCCATGCCTCGTTAGCCTACGAGAGCCAGGGATATGCTAAACCCTCTACGAATTGATGTTCGAGAAAATGGGGACATTACACAAAATCTCATTTTTATTCTCTAATAAATGTCATTTAAATAAAAAAAATTATATGTAAAAGCTATATTGGTAGAGTATGACTATTAGATTACCAGCTTGTCCACTGTTGGTATTGTAACTAAGTATTGCATGGTTTTTCCTTGGTCCTACTCTATGTAAGGTGGTGTGTTAACCAAATAGTTAGCCAATAGATCTTGGATTTATACCCCTAATTGAGTATTATAAGAGGGATAAGAATCCATCTCATAAGCAATGTTATCTGCATAGGGGTCTTGCACCATTTCTTCTTGCACAACTACATTACTAATTCTTGGATTGTACGTGAGTCCACAACGAGTGTGGGAATACATGTTGGGATCCATAGTCAATGCTTTCTAACAAAAGGTTAAAGATTTCTACAAACTCTAAAAAGGATAGAATCTAAAATAAATGATGCCTTTAATTGGGTCTAGATTCATCAAAAGGATCAAAAGGTTTATGAAAATATTTGTGAGGAAACAAGCTAGTGTGAAGTATCTAACATTTCACTATTCACACAAAGGTAAGCAAGTAAATGGACCAAAAAATCAAAATTCTAAAATCTAAGGTCGAAGTGTTTCAAATTAATCTAATCTAGGAAATTAAAAGTTGCTAGGTCTTTTGGCCAAATTTGGCATCAAAATCTAGGCTCAAACAAGGCATGTGCAAGGACTCTTGGCCAAACGGTGTCAAAAGCTAGACTTTGAAAATAGATGAAAGTTTTAATCTAATAGATTTGAAACACTTCTAACAATTACTAGGCATTTGATTCTTGGACATGAACTTGGTCAATTAGGTATAAGGTATGAAACAAAAGGCATTTTAGCAATAGTTTATTTTCTCATAAATAATAGTATAAAACTTGGTTCTTTTTGATAAACAAGCTAGACAAAGGTGAAAAGTATGAATGTGCTTTTAGACAAAGGATCAAAAGTATACTTGGATTGGTGTGAATATGTAGCAACAATTTTAGAACTCTACACAAGAGGGTATATGAAATAATGTTTGAAATTATTTGGGTAGCGTAATGATGCTATACTACCTAAAAGGTGTGATAAAAAAGTTTGTTTCAAAGACTCTCTAAGGCAAAGACATTTTTCCACAATTTTGACAGCATAACACTACCTTTCTTAACTCAAAATGTTGTGGTGTATAGACTTAAAATGCAAGTGTTTAACATAAAATGGCTTAAGTATATCAAGTGTTGATAATGATTATGAGTCAAAAATGACCTTCAATCAAAACTGGAAATTAAACCTAAGTTACCTCAAGTTTAGTGTAAATGGTGAACCCACTTAACACATCAACCCTATGAACTTGTAAAGGTGTAATTTACAATTTAAATTATAAGTGAAGGACTTAAATAGCTTTGGTAAAGGTTTAGCCTCAATTAGGCAACATAACTACACTAAAGGGGATGATATGACTCTCAAGTTTTTGATGAACTTTGAACAAGGCAAATGGATTATCTCATGCCGGTACCATAACCCCTCTTTGTTTAAAAAAAATGAGGACCATGTGTTTTTTTTTGGATTGTTTATTTACACCAAGTTTCGACTCCAAACAAGACTTTAATCTAGGATAAGACCAACTAATTAATCACCCTTAGATCCTAAACTGAAAAGGTTGCTTGGTATTATTAGAATCCACTAATATACATCATTTGGGAGGATTTTAAGTGTTCATCCAAAAGTAAATGTGCATTATATATTAGGGTTTTTACACCCCCCTTCTCTCAAATGATAGTACTGTGACATGGACCTTGAGGCACACCTTGTACCAATAATACTTTCATGGCAAGTGTAGATTTGTCTAAATTCTATGAAGTTTTTGAATGATCTAGGGTAATCAATTTTAAAATAAATTTCATGCCAAACAATGTAAAATAAAATCATGGATTTTGGGTCTGTATCACTCGGCTTATGGCAAAAAGGTCTAGTCCTTTTTTAAACCACTACATCCTACTATTTGTTCAGTGTAGTATGATGTCTAAAGTGCCACTACGTCCTATGTGCAACTCTAAAAGAGTCAAATAAAGTCAATATTGGGAGATGAAACCCTAGGTCAAAGCTTCCCTAAATAACTTGTGGGAGGTGATGAAGTCACCCTCGCAAGCCAAGATGCATAAAAATAAAGCATGAAATTAGAAAGACTTTAGGGTCATTTTCAAGGTCACCCAAACTTTAACTGTTAAGCATGAAATATACTAAGAGAGGGGGGTGAATCAGTATATATATCTTATAAAACTTTCCCTTAAACATTAAAGATATGCAATAAAAATCAAATAATAAACATCACACAAGAAAGAGAGAGACACCAAATATAATGTGGAAACCCAATGTGGGAAAAACCATAGAGAACAATCTCAAGTATATTAGTGAGAACAAACCCACAGGAGCACCATACCCCTCTCCCAAGTACCAACCTCAGCTACAATTCGTGAGCACCACCCCACAAGAGCTTCAAACCCCTTTGCTGAGCACCAACCTAGCTATCATTCATGAGCACCAACCCACATGAGCATCATCCACTTTGTGTAAACCACACACCTATCTCTCAATTTTGCTAAATCAACAAATGATAGTTTAATACAACATCTCTTTCCTCTCTCTCACCTTTGCTCTTCTAAGCTAGATAATACAATATCAAATTAACCTCTCACACTCATATTACAAATGGCTACTCAAGCCTTTATTTATATCTTTCCAAATGACCTTTGGCCTTCCCCCTTTGTGATCTTTCAATCCTAATAGAAAATGGCACCAATCTTGGATGACCCTTCATATCCAAGCATTTGAAAAGTCATGTGGTGACCCTTCATGACCAAAAACATCTTTCCCATTTTTGTCCTTATCTTTGGTGACTTTTCATATTCCTCAAAGTGTCCCTTCATGAGAAATTCACCCTTTACTCTTTTGTCTTCACTTGGTGACTCTTGGTAATCCCCAAGATGACTCTTCATGGGAAAATGCATCCCATCCTTCTTTTGTCTTTATCCCATGACTCTTTGACTTCTCCATGGGCCCTTATTTTTTCTCATATGCAACCAAAAATATATTCATTAATATTAAATAAATATTAACTCATATTAGCCAAGATAAATAACATTAAATGCAATGGGGCCTTTATCATCAATTATACTAAACCTTTGACATCAATGACAATATTTCCAACAATCTCCCCCTTTGTCATTGATGGCAACCATAATCCTGAAACTTCCACATCCTATCACCTACACATACTATCATCTGAAAGCATACAGTAACTCCCCCTTATTGTAGCAACCTATACCTATTCCCTGTACTTATTTTTTATACCTATACCTGTACCTCTTATTCTCCCCCTTTTACATCAATGGCCAAGGGCCTACTTGGAGCTAACACTTAGCTCCCCCTCAACTGATGCTGAACCTCAATGGTAGGAAGTAAGGGAAGTTACTCCTAACTTCTCTCGCAGATACTCAAATGTGTCTTTTGGTAGTTCCTTTGTGAAAATATTTGCAATCTACTCTATAGTACTAATATATTCCAACTTAACATGTTGATATGCAACCTGCTCTCTCAAAAAGTGATATCTAATGGGAATATGTTTTGTTCTTGAATGCATTACTAGATTTTTTGAAATATTTATAGCACTTGAGTTATCACAAAAAATGGAAATAGGTTCATCATACTTTACCTTGATATCTTCCAAAGTTTGCTTCATCCAAAGCACTTGAGTACAACACAATACTACTGTAATATATTTTGCTTCAGCTGTAGAAAGTGATAGTAAGTTTTGCTTCTTACTTAGCCATGATACTAATCTATCACCAAGGAAGAAAGCTCCTCCACTTGTACTCTTTTTGTCATCTAAGCACCTTGCCCAATCTGAATCTGTATAAGAAACTAAAGTGAAATCTTAACCTATGGGATACCATAATCCATAATCTAATGTCCCTTTGATATATCTAAATGTTCTTTTCACCAACTAAACATGACTATCTCTTAGAGATGACTGATATCTTGTAACCATACCTTCTGCATGCATGATGTCTAATCTCGATGCTATCAAATATAAAAGACTACCAATCATAGATTTATAGAAAGATTGATCTGTAATAGGTGAATCTTCATCCTTGCTTACCTTATTTCCTGTACACATAGGTGTGCCAACTGGTACACAATTCTCAAAACCAAATTTCTTCAACATTTCCTTGGCATATTTACCTTGAGATATAAAAATTCCTTTATTTGATTGAAATATTGGTAATCCTAAGAAAAATGATAATTCTCCAAGCATAGACATCTCAAATTTTTTTCGCATTATATCAAAAAATTATTTTGTCATCTTTTCAATATTTTCTCCAAAAATGATATCATCAACATAAACCACAACAATCAATTGATGCTCACCTTCTATTTTGATGTAAATATTACTATCAATAAATCCTCTCTTGAATCCTTGATCTTGCAATTACTTATCAAGTCTTGCATACAAAGCTCTGGGAGCTTATTTTAATCCATACAATTCTTTCTTCAATCTACATACATGATTACTAATATTCGAGAGAATAAACCCCTCAGGCTGCTCAATGTAGACCTCTTCTTCAAGATTCCCATTTAGGAAGGTAGATTTGACATCCATTTGAACTACTTTGAAGTTTTTAAATACTGCATATGTAATAAACATGCTAATAGCCTCTAACCTTGCTATTGGTGTAAAAGTTTCTTCAAAATCTATTCCCTCAATCTAAGCATATCCTTTACATACTAATCTTGCTTTATTTCTGGTTACTTCTCCATTTTCATTCAACTTATTTCTATAAACCCATTTTGTTCCTATCACATTGTGATCTTTTGGTCTAGGCACTAATTCCCAAGTATCATTATTTTTTATCTAATCTAATTCTTCATCCATAGCCATAACCCAATGCTCATCATGTCTGGCTTCTAAAAAATTTCTAGGCTAAATTTTGGATAACAAAGAGAAATTAACTTGTTTAGATTCACTTACCATCATTCTTCTGGTGTGAATTCCTTCTTTTATATCCCCAATGATGTCACTTTCATTATGATTTTTTTGAACATATTTGGATGGAGTCTTGGTGCCCTTTTTCTCCTTATCCTCATCTTCATCTGATTCTTCAAAGTTTTCCTCTTCAATGATTTCAAGAATGTCTACTAGATCACTGATCTTTTGTGTTCCATCTTCTTCTATCCTGACACTTGCACTTTCAAAAATTTTCTTGGTTCTTTTGTTATAACATTTATAAGCTTTAATTTTTCAAGAATAACCAAGAAATATACCTTCATCTGCTCTAGATTCAAACTTACCAAGTTTTTCATCAGTTCTCTTTATGAAGTATTTGCTATCAAAAACTCTGAAATAGTCAATTGTTGCTGGTTTATCTTTCCATAGCTCATAAGGAGTCTTGTCACTGTTGACTCTTAATAAAGCTCTATTTTTAATATGCACTATTGTACCAACTACCTCTCTCCAATATTTATTTGCTATCTTGGATTCATTTAGCATTGTCCTTGCCATCTCTTGAACTATTTTATTTTTCTGTTCAACTACTCCATTTTGTTGTGGAGTTCTGGCTACTAAATACTGTCTCTTTATTCCATGATCTTCACAAAACTCAATAAATTGATCTAACATGAATTCTCCTCCTTGATATGATCTCAGACACTTAATCTTTAGATTAGTTTCATTCTCAACTAATGCTTTGAATGCTTTGAATTGTCTAAAATCTTATGATTTTTTCTTTAAAAACATTATCCAATTCATACATGAAAAATCATCAATAAGCAACATGAAATATTTATCACCTTGAGTACATTGAGTCCTCACAGGTCCACATAGATCAGTGTGAGCAAGCTTGAGCATCTGAGTGGTCGAGTACTCTTTTATTTTGAACCACCTTCTATCCTGCTTCCCATGCTAACAAGGTCCACAAAGTGTGTTAGATGGCTTTGTGATCGTTGGAAGATTCCTGACTGCCTGCTTTTTGAAAATTTTGACAATATTGTCAAAATTTATGTGCCCCATTCTCCTGTGCTATAGCCAACTTTATTCAATCTGACTCAAACAATATTTTTGACCTTTGATGTCTGATAGCATATATAAGTTATTACCTGTTCTCTGAGCATCTACAATTAATACATTTGAATCTTTTCTTCTAATTTCACAACCTTTTGCATAAAACTTTAGTGTGTGCCCTTGATCACACATTTGACTTACACTCAAAAGATTATGCTTAAGACCTTCTACATATAAAACATTTTCAGTTTTAGTTTTACCATTATCTAAACTTAGTGTACCTTTTTCGACAATTTTGGCAGTAGTATTATCCCCAAATTTCACTATGCCACCATTGGGTTATGAACTTGCTCTTGTCTCATGTCATGTGCCTTGAACATCTGCTATCAATAAACCATGGCGTTTCTTCATTTCTTACATGCAAAGCTATCTGGACCAACATAGAACCTTCAGATTGTTTCTTCTGCCATGTTTGAACCTTTTTCTTGATGAATGGAGCCCTGAAACTTTGGTCCTTCTTGACTGAATCGAACACGCTTCTACAATACGGAGCTATGTGTCCAAAGTTGTTACAATTGTAACAAATTATGGTCTCTTCATCAAAGCTTGATAAAGGAGCAAAAGAGTTATAGCTTCTGCTTGACTCTACATGACCTTCCTTTTCCTTATTTTTGAGATTGTTAGCTCTTTTTCTACATTCTAATTTCTTATGACCATATCCATTACAATAAAAAATAGTAACCATAAAAATAAGACCTATTTGTGAATCTCTAATGTGATTTCCTTTTATAGCCTTGTTCCTTCCAGCCTTCTTTGTCCTCTGTATTATCCATTCCTTCCCTTCTTGTTTATTTATTTGTAAGAGCTTCAACATAGCTCTTCTTCTTTTCAAAACTGATACCTGTCTTATCTGATATTGCCTTTTGACTTTCTAATATCTTATTCAGCATATTAGTGCTATTCTTAAATTTTGAATCATTGACTATTTTATTATTGACTGCTTTCTTAATCTCTTCCTTTAAAGAGGTAATTTTAGTAACATACCTTTCACATTCTTTTCTTGATATTCCCAACTGTGCCATTAGATCTTCAATTATCTCCTTTGACTCCTTGTCATTTTTCTCAATTTGATGCTTTAATCTTTGATTTTTCTTTTCAATAATTTTCAACTCTTCTAAGGCACACATGAGTTCTCCTTCCATATTCACTTCAGCTTGATCCTCTTCTTCTTCTTGATCAACTATTCTTTTGCTTCCAGAGGCACCTTTATGTATGGCCATCTTGTGCTTTCCTAATCTACCTTCAAGCTGTAAAACTTTTCAAAAAGGAACCTACTCTGATACCAATTGTTAAGCACAAAATATACTGAGAGGGGGGGTGTGAATCAGTATATATATCTTATAAAAGTTTCCCTTAATCAAACATTCAAGATATGCAATAAAAATCAAATAATAAACATCACACAAGAAAGAGAGAGACACCAAATATAACGTGGAAACCCAATGTGGGATTTTTCATGGAGAATAATCTCAAGTATATTAGTGAGAATAGACCCACAGGAGCACCATACCCCTTTGCCAAGTACCAACCTTAGCTACAATTTGTGAGCACCACTCCACATGAGCTTCAAACCCCTTTGCCGAGCACCAACCCAGCTATCATTCATGAGCACCAACCCACATGAGCATCATCTACTTTGTGTAAACGACACACCTATCTCTCAATGTTGCTAAAACAACAAATGATAGTTCAATACAACATCTCTTTCCTCTCTCTCGCCTTTGTTCTTCTAATCTAGATAATACAATATCAAATTAACCTCTCACACTCATATTACAAATGGCTACTCAAGCCTTTATTTATATCTTTCCAAATGACCTTTGGCCTTCCCCCTTTGTGACCTTTCAATCCTCATAGAAAATGGCACCAATCTTGGATGACCCTTCATATCCAAGTAGTTGAAAAGTCATGTGGTGACCCTTCATGACCAAAAAAGTCTTCCACTTTTGTCCTTATCTTTGGTGACTTTTCGTATTCCTCAAAGTGTCCCTTCATGAGAAATTTGCCCTTTACTCTTTTGTCTTCACTTGGTGACTCTTGGTAATCCCCAAGATGACTCTTCATGGAAAAATGTGTCCCATCCTTCTTTTGTCTTTATCTCGTGACTCTTCAACTTCTCCATGGGCCCTTATTTTGTCTCATATGCAACCAAAAATATATTTGTTAATATTAAATAAATATTAACTTATATTAGCCAAGATAAATAACATTAAATGAAATGGGGCCTTTATCACCAATAATACTAAACCTTTGACATCAATGACAATATTTCCAACATTAACAAGTTTTTGGGGATTGTTTTAGATGACTTTCTTTCTAATCCTTGGACTAGGCTACTTGAAATAGGAATGGTGTTTGTGATTCCAAGGGTTCCCTATAAGGGATAAATAGAAGATCATACATGCAACATACCTCTTTTTTCCAAACAAGATTAATCTAAGAAACTATTGCAAGCAAAAATTGACAAGTGTGTTCAATTTTAAACTCAAATGAAATGTTTGGTGATATTCTTTTTGACCCCTTGGTCTTAGTTGCAAAATTTGAAAAGCATTCATGAAAAACATCTAAAAATTCCTTATTAAGCACCAAAACTAAGTTCCTAATCCAAATTTAAGCATGAAAATTTGATATAAACATGTTTTGAGAAAATATCCCGCTTGGTCTTGTAACAAAATTGCTATCATGTATTTTAGCTTTGAAGCTCTTTTGAGTTTGAAATAAGAAACTTTGGAAAAGTAGGTCTCAGGTCTATGTTTTTGGAAAAACATAGTGATTGATGTCGGTCAATACCATAGACATTGATTATGGGAAATTGAGATATGACCGATGTTAGTTCTACTAACCAACATCGATTGAGCCAAGTAACTGATGTCACTATTTCTTGCCAACATTAGTTAAGCTAAGTAACCAATGTCGATATTTTTGTCAATGTCGGTTATTGTGTAAAAATTATGTCAACCAAAAATGGCAAAAAAAGTTATAAAACTAATTTAAATTTTTTTTAAAAGCTTAAATAAGTTTTTAAAGGCTATAAAAGGATCTCCTTTAGGTGTAGGATGCATCTAGTCCCACTGAGTGTGCCATTATGTGATCTAAGAATTTGACTCAAGAGAGGATGGTTAGTATGGTGTTAGTTATAAAATGAAAACAAAGTGAAATAAACACAATAATAGCATAACATCTCTAGGCCTAGACACTAGGGAGATCTTAGTTAATAATCATGAATGAAACACACAACTAAAATTCAAAATAAAACTCTTTTACCTTCATTGGATGCTCCAAAATGCTTGTTGTGGTGGCTTGCTCAGCTTATTCTCATGAAGTCCTTGGAAATGGAATCTTGACAACCTCCATCTCTCCTTGGCACCTTTCGCCTATGGCTTGGATTGGCTTGGAATCAATTTGGCATATAACACTAGTTTATTGAAGCTTTTTGGAATCAATCCTGCATTATAACTTTGCACTAATTAATCTTAGAAATGATGTTGTGAGGCCTCCTATTTATAGATTTTTGGGTTTGGCTAGAATCAACTTGAATCATCCATCTCAAGATTGAGATGTGTGGTTGAGGATTAATTCAATTTTTGGAATAAGTTTTTAATTATCCTCATCAAGGAATTAGAAGAAGGGGAAATTAGGAGGCATGGAGGGCATCATAGAAGGCATTGATGAGGCATGGAGGGCATGAATCTTGATATTTGTGGCATTTATGGCCTAGGGATGTCATCCCAAGAAATGAGGTCACTTGATGATGCAGATATTCAATATTTATTTTTAAAAACAAGTATTCAACAAGCTTCGATGGAATAATTAATTAGGACTTGATTTGGGCTAATTATCTCTTAGGCATGATTAATCATATTATGCACAAATTACCCAAAGTGATTAGAATACCTTGTTATTGGTTCTAAATTTGACTGGATTTGAATTAGAAGCCCACATTAGATGCATTAGATGCATATTCCCATTTAGAATGTTACCAACAACAAATAACAAAGGCACAATTCTTGTGTAAAAGATTTGATAGGAAAGAGTAGTCCAAAGCATGTGGGTGCAAATTTGGCATTTTAACTTGAAATGAACTGATCTAAGTTAGTGAACCCATAAATTGTGTTACCCCATTTAGGGATACCCTAGCCAAAATCGGAACTTGAATATGTCAATTTCACACCATTTAGCATGTTTTAGTGTTTTAAAGCCAAATTGTACATTTTGGGTAGAAATTGATCAAAATATTAGTTAGAGGTTATCGATGGCTAGTTTTAGGTGTCTACACAACATAGCAAAGGTGGAAGAAATGGGCCTTGTTACACCAAAGGGAATCACTCACTCACTGCCATATTCATCAAGGAAAAAAGAGTTGTGGGAACGTATCTTTGGAGATGTTGTTACTCAAGAGGAGGAAGTAGTTCATGATGGATTGGATATAGTGCTCCTAATAGATACATATGATGAGGTCCTGGCAAGTGTAAATGATTAAAAATGGTTAGATTTAATTCCTAATCTTGTTTGGTTTATCATTAATTGGTTATTTTTTATTTGAAGTTTTTAGGATCTTTTGTTGAATGTTTGTTTTCATTTGGGGCTCTTTGTTCCATATCGTAATTGGTGGATGTTTTGTTTGTTTGGTCTTCGGTTGGCATTGTGTCATGTTATGTAAAAATCTTTTTAAGGGCTAGGGGCCTAATACAACCCCATAATGATCTAAAAAAAATATGAAAGGACTTATCATCATTTGACTCTGATGGGAGAAACCCTACTTCATTATTTTCTCCCGTTAATGCATTAGAGAGTATATCATTAATGATATTTGGGTTGAGCTCTTTTCATCTAGGTTAAAAAAAATATTATAGTGAGGGCAAAAGGGTTCTGTACCTAATGAGAATATAGAATAAAATTATAGGATATTATAACTCAATTAATTATAATCAATATAAATAACACAACATAAATTTAAACCTCTACATAGGTGATTCCCTCATACATCCATATTTTTTACTTGATGTTTACTATGCACCAATAATTTTATAACATTAAATGTTAATTATAAATCATCAACCATGGAGGAGTATTATAAGTTATCAACACTACTTTCCAAATGGAGTAGCTAATTGACATACTATAAAATGGGTTAATGCCATCCATTATCAAACAAAATTGTACACTACATGACATTTATCTGAATTATTTAGGCCACAACTATTCAATGTGATTCATTAAATTTGAATCCAAGTGAAGCATAAACATTATATAAATAAGAGGAAGGAGTCAAAGGATGCATAAATAGGTGGGACTACGACCTTGAAAAAAATCTTAAGAAGCACATGGAAACACATGGGAAAACATAGAGGAGAGTTAAAATGAACACCAAGGGAGGTAAATAAGACCCAAAACACATATAAATACATGCTAATAATGGTCTAATATTACTAATAATCAACACCTACATGAGTGCTCTAAATATGGATGCAAATGACATCTAAAATAACCCTTTACCAAAAATTAGGTTCTACAAAGTCAAGAAAAGTCAAAGTGGTGACCCTTAAATCATATAGTATAGGGCCTATTATGTTATGATCATTCTAACCAGCATGAATGTACTTCAATTCTAAGTCAACTCAACATAATGATATAGTTTGTTTTAATAATTGAACCTAGAAGTATAAACTTTCTTGTAAGATTTATAACCCTTGAATTTATATTTATTGTCATGAATTTATATTGATGAATAGCACAAAACACACTTTTTTAATCTATTGTTAATTTATTATTAATCTTTTGTTAAGGTAAATGGGAAATTTTTAAATAGGTTCCCCAACCATATAAAATACAATCATAAAAAAAGATAACTTTTTACCAAGCTACTCAAAGATGTTAATTTCATAAATTTATGTAGTGGTGCACTATATCAAACACTAAATATTGAATCAACCCTAACACAAGGATGGATTATCATTACCTCTACCATCTATTTACTTAGAAAAGGGAGTATATTGGTTCTTTTTTATTTGGTCCAACATGCCCCATGTTCAAAATCTCATATGGGGACCCTCTTACCTCAGCATAGCGATTTTATTTTCTTATTCTTGTATATGTATACATATCAGAGTTATATACTTCATGGAATTTAAAAATTAAAGAAAATATGATCTTTAGTATAATCAAATTATCCCACATTATATTGTGGTGAAACATTTTCCTTGTGCTACACTGTTGAGATTTTTTATCGTATTATGGTCATGTTTCATGTGTTTTTAGTTTAAATGATCATGTTATCAATTTCAAATGCTTATTTAGATCTTAAAATAATTTATTTATTTAATAATGGTGTTTATTTTCTCCAAGTTTTCATTAAAAATCAAGTTTATTTATGTGTTAGGATTTACTTGTAATAGATTTCATTTTGAGTCAAAACTGATTTTTCACTTCTCATGATTAAGTTTGTGTTTTTGTAGCCTTTGAGTGGCAATTATTCATGATTTGATGGATTTTATTTTTTGAATAACCTACTAATTATTTCCTAAGTCTACTTTTACTCTGTCTTTATTTATATAAATTGAAATTCTCTACAATCAAATCTTTCTAAATGGCTATGTCCTTTTAATGTTTGCAAGAATCTAGATTGCACCACATGGCATGATCATGGTGACCCATGCTAGTGGAGAGTCAGTGGGATATATAAATATTAGTGACCTAAGGCTCTAACATTAATCCATTTATCATCATCACATTATATTTTAGGTGATAGTACTAGAGTTCCTTATATGGTTATTACTAGGCAAGTGGAGTAATGAGATTCATACATGTGTCATCATCTTGATAACCCAAAGGTGACATCATTAGGGTTCCTTTTATGGTCATTATCAAGTGAGTAGAGTAGTCAGAGCTATTAATGTGTCAAAATATTGATAACTTTGGAGTATAATAGTAGTGATAAAGCTATATGTCCCTAGTCTTCTATATTGATCCACTTGTCACCATCTCAGGATCCCAGAACCCTGTAATGATGTATTATTAAACCTAGGACCACATGGCCCCAAAAAATCCATGAAGACAATGAAGGAGAATCAATGGAAAGATGAAAAGGTGACACATGTTAGAGAATCAAACATACAATTATCCCCCTCAATATACATTGATTCTAAATCAGATGGCCAGATCAAAGACCAAGTGATGACTTGTGTTTGATTGAAATCAAAGACAATATAAAAAGGAGAATAGGAACTCTCTCTGTGTGTGTGTGTGTGTGTGTGTGTGTGTGTGTGTGTGTGTGTGTGTGTGTGTGGGTGTGTGTGTGTGTGTGTGTGTGTGTGTGTGTGTGTGTGTGTGTGTGTGTGTGTGTGTGTGTGTGTGTGTGTGTGTGTGTGTGTGTGTGTGTGTGTGTGTGTGTGTGTGTGTGTGTGTGTGTGTGCGTGTGTGTGTGTGTGTGAGATCATTTTGAACTAGTTACAATGTAGAGTTAGTTAAAATAAATTCCATTAAATATCTAGTAAGCTTATCACAATAAGTAAGAATGTAAATGGATATGGAAATGGTTGGAGCATTGACAAAGATCTGGATAAAGGAAGAGGTAAAAATTGAGAAGGTTGTTCATAGATCTAAGGTAGAGTCAATCCAAAATATAGGGATATTATTAGATTCATAAAAATAATTCAATGTATCTATTTACATATGGGATCAATCTATTATTTCAATATTTCTTAGACATTAGCATTAAATAGGAAATGAAATATATGGAAGGGGATTTATTGTTTTGGGGATAAATATAGGCATATGGAAAGGATGAAGATAGAATAAAAAAACTAGTGGCTCTATCATTAAGATTGGCTCATAATGACTACCTCAACTCCACTAGACAATCTATCTACACCAATTGATTATAAATCTATAAATGATCCACCTCCACAAAAATCAAGTGACAATCAATCCTCCACTAACAAAATTAGTTATAGCATCATGGAAGACATGAAAAAGATTAAAACAAACATAACTCTCCATGAACTATAATATATCACTGAACAAATGGATTTGATTCTTAAGGCTCTTATGGACAAGAATAATCAGCCTAAACCAATTTCCTCAACCAATACCAATGTTGTAATACATAAGACTAGAGTTGAATTTCTACCATTCCTACTTATAATCATAATTTTTAGTAAGAATCTTCACAGTTGTCTAGTATATTCTTATGCATCAGCTAATGGTATGCCTATAGGTGTTTGCAATAAGTTTACATTAGTTCCCATGAAATTAGATATGGTTTTAGTTTAGTTGGATAGATTTGAAGTCAAAGTCATTGGTGAGTTTTTGAATGTTCATATGCAGTTTAAAGTTAAACCAATAGTGCAATAATTTATAGACATACAAGTAGTTGAGAGCATGTATCATGCTATTAATTAGAAATTGGTCAAGATAAATCAATGGCTACATGGAAATTGACTTTTCCTACAAGTGTCTACCATGGAGAGGAGTATAAAATTAGATTAGAATTGATAGAGAAACACAAATTCAATTGATGATAATATAATACAATGGAATAAATGAGCAAGTTAAATTAAATTATACATAGGTAGGTCTCTATACTTTGTCAACAAAATAAGTAAAGAATAAAAGGTCTGATCATGATCATAATTTAGGTATGTGATCACTTTATTTGTATGGAGCACAAACAAGACAAGGAATCAAAGCTAGTATTGTCCTAATTGAATTGAATGGTAAGAAACATGGTGTAGCTTTTAGATTATAATTTACTTATAATAATAACATGATAAATTATGAATCTTTGGTCTTAGGTCTACAATTTATAATTAGGTATGATTTCCATCAATTAAGAGTCTTTAGTGATTCTGAATTGGTCATCAACTAGGTATAAAACAAGTTTAAATGTAAACTTTCCTATTTGAATAAATACAAACATCATGATTGGGACTTAATAGAATATTATAATGATTTTAACATTTCATTCATCCCTAGAGATGAAAATGCAATGTTTGATTCATTTTTTTCCTCAAATGCTCACCCCACACCATTAGACAAGACTATCCCATAAAAGTTTTTAGTAGAATTTATCTATTGTACCTTTGTACCTAATAATGTTAAATATTTCCAATTTTTTTATGATGATAAGAAAATTCTTGATATTTTATTTAACTCTAATGTTTTTTATGTGCATATGATTGATGAAGAAAAAAGACTAGATTTTGAAGAAGAACAATATAATTCTGATGGAATACTTCATCTAAAAGATAATCATATTACAAAATGGATGTTATCACTTGAGAGATTGTATGACATAGACAACATGGTAGGTAGATTAGAAAATGAGTTTTGACTGAGTCAAGAGTCATATATTCTTGATATAAGAACTATAGACAAGCCTAAAAACATGGTGGTTCGACTTGAATGTATCAATAAAGAGATATAAATGTTAAAAATATCAAGTTGTGCTATCAATATATCATAGCATGGATCTATAGTGATCTAAAGGTGTTTAAACTTCAAGTTGTGATACATAACATTCCCTTGAAAACTAATTAGAGACCCTTTAGGAAACATCAAAGACTAGTCAACATGGTCTTGGAACCACTCATTCTGAAAGAAGTCCAAAACATGTTATTAGCTAACATTATCTTTCATGTGTGCCATTCATCTTGGTTGACAAACCTAGTACTTGTGAGGAAGAAAAATGGATAAATTTTCCTATGTGTAGATTTCATAAATCTCAATCATGCATTAGATAAATACAACTACCCCTTGTATTCACATAATGAAGTCATTTAATAAGTCAATGGTTCAGATTTATTGTCCTCTTTGGATGAATTCTTAGGATATAAATAGATCTTAGTGGACTGGGCAGGTAGACCTAAAACTAAATTCACCACCAAGTGGGGCACCTACACCTAAAAAAATGCCATTAAGTTTACTTAACACTGGTTCCACATTTCAATTATCTATCTTCATTTATTTTAAATGCCTAATTGGTAGGTGCATAGTATCATACATGAATGACTTGACTGTATTTTCTAAATTTAGATCGAATCACTTTAGTCATTTAGAGAAGGTCTTTAAAATCTATAGAATGTTTGGCATATCTCTTAACCCAAAAAACTGTGTCTTATGTATAACACAAGGCAAGCTTCTAGGTCACATTATCAACAAATAATGTATGTTAATTAACCTAGAATGAGCTAGTGTTATTTCAAAAATTTAGCTACCAAACAATATGAAAGAGCTGAAATCATTTTTTTCAAGATCAATTTTGTAGGAAAGTTTATTTATAGTTTCATCAAGATAATTAAACCTCTAAATATTATATTAAAACATGGGGCCAATATAGAATGGGATACTTCTTCAAATAAGGGATTTCAAGAGATCAAGTATGCAATTATGTGATCTTTTATATTGGTTAGTCTAGATTATGCTAAAGATTTCTATCTTTATTTATTCACTTATGATCACATGATTACAGTTGTGTTGACACAAATATTTGAATATAAAGAGCATCCCATATATTTTATGAGCACATATTTAAAAAATAGCTAAACTAAAGTACCATGCTTTGGATAAACAAACCTAAGCATTAGTGAAGGTAGTCAAAATGTCTCATCATTATATATTGAGAAATGAGGTACAAAACATAATTGTCAGCCCTATAGCCAAAAAAATACTAGGATAGAATGAGTTAAGTGAAAAAATAGGATGATGGGATACTAAACTTTAGGAATATAACATCTAAGTGAAACATGTAAAATTGATACATGGTCGAGGTTTATCCAAGATAATTTTAGAAGTAGATCATTGTAGAAGTTGATCAATATGAAGTTTAGTTTGTTCCATCCTATGATTCAATTATTCATTATTTATTTTATGAAAATCCACCAACTCATTTTTGATAGAATACATAGAAGAGCACTGATATTGAAGGCTACATGATACATTTTGTGAAGAGGAGTAATATCCTTTAGGAGTCATGAAGGGATTTACTTGAGACATTTAACTAAGGATGAAGTACAAGAGGTGATGAAATAATTTCTTAACAAGCTAGGAAGTGATCATCCTTATAGTAATGGCATAACCCACATAATTCTTATATCTGAATACCATTAGCCAATGTTATTCAAAGATGCTTATGCACATGTGATGAACATCATTTATGTTAGAACTTTTTTAAGAGGGAGACTCATGCTCCTATATGGATAAAAATAGTAATAATATAACACCCCTTTGCCTAGTTGGGATTGGGCTTCATTGGAGTCATTAATTTCAACTCATTAATTGGTCATAAGTTCATTCTCACTACCACTGACTATTGTACGAGGTGGACTGGGGATAAATAAATAAGAAATAAAATAGATAAAGAATTTATTGTGTTTTTTAAATAATACATTGTAACTTGATTTGGGATTCCTTTGTCACTTGTATTTGACAATAAACCTTCCTTTCAATCAATAAAGATGATTAAGTGTGTTTATCATAATGGAATTACACTAAAATTATCTTCAAAATATTATCCCCAAGGAAATGGTTTGGTAGAGTTTACCAATAAGAATTTGATAAATTCCATATGGAAAGTAATTGACCAAAACCCATGTATTGGCATGTGATCCTAAAATACAATTTATCAGTTGATAGAATAAGACACAAACAAATTTTGAACAATTCCAATTTCTTGCTTGTTAAGGAAGTAGATCCAATTTTCCAATGCAGCTCAATAAGCCCACTTATCAGTTTACAAAAGAGTATATAGAGGTAGATCTGGAAAGTCATTCCAGATTATTGGATTTAATCTAATTACAATATAAATGGGATGATCTCTGTAAATACTTAATAACTATCAAGATGTTGTGAAGAGAAGGTTTTACAATAAATCACAAGTGAAAGCCTTTTGCGTTTCATATTTGGTCTTGTTATGGGACAAAGCACATGCTAAAAAGGGTCATCATACTAAGTTAGATCCTTTTTGAATTGACCCTTATCAAGTATCTAAGCTTTTGGGATAGAATGCATTCAGATTGAAAGATCTCCAAGGTGAGGACTTGCCATTACTAGTTAATGGTAAGTAATTGAAGCATTATTTCATGGTTTCTCCATCCAATATCATGTTTAAGTAAATATATTTAATTTCTTCTGTGTATATATTTTGTACATAATTTTTTATTTCTTAGATAGTGTTTCCTACTTTGTTGTCTCCTTTAGCTTATTTTCATTCTCTTATTTTAGTTTTATTTATTCATTTATTTCATGTGTTGTTTTTTCCCCTATTCATCTTGTTTGAGATCCAGTTTTGCATGTTTGATCCTTTACTTCTTATAGTGGGTCTTTTCAAATATTAGTTAGAGATGTTCATATGATTAGCATAAGAAATAAATCCCTAATAAGGAAATAAGACTTTAATTTTTTTTGAAAAAATGGATAGAATTTTAGACCATATTATGCCAAAGTAATGTGGTTTCCTTATTCTCCCATAGGCAAGGAACATAAAATGGTGGACAATAAAGTATGACAATCTTTAGTTGTTTGGAAATTAGAATGTGATTAATTCTTGAATAGTTACATAGGCTAATACAATTTTATTTATTTCATTTCTATAATTTGAAGGCATATGAGTTAGAATATAATATGTAATTTTTAGAATCATTTAATTTTCTTGTTGAATCCATTAAACTGCACTTAATTTCACATGAGAATCAAAATGCAAACATTGAATCGATTTAGCTTTTTTGTAATAGTTATGATATTTTTTGAGTCTATCATTATGTCCATGGATTGGTCCCCAACCCTCAATGGATTGAACAATGAAATATTTTAAAAATAAAGTAATCAAAAATAAATTGAATAAAATGCAAAATCCAAATTCTTTCCTCAAAAGGGTGATTGAAGGAATCTCCATCATAGGATTTAAAGCTTGGTTGGAGCATGGTCAAGAGTGGGGATAAAGGCATATTTTTTGAAGATATATATGCCTAGTTATAAAAAGAGAAATACTCATGCCATTTACCCAAAACCAAACATCTAAATTGTCCCTCTTAGAAATTTTGATTATTTTAGACAATGTTTAAATTTCTTTATGTATATGTAACAGTCATAAGGAATAAATCAATTTAATCACCCATTCATGGTATTAGGTAGATATGACACTTAGTGCATCAGATATTGATGCATACTTTAGTCATTTTATATGAAGGATTTATTTATGGTGTTGTGTTTATTTTTGAGTTTGATGGTTTGTATTCTAGGTTATAAATGTTGATTAAAATTCTCCCTGTAGAAGTTTCCATTTGTTGTGTCCAACATGCCCTGCATTCAAAATATCACATGGCAACCCTATTACTTTATCATATTGGTTTTAATTTATTGTTATTGTATTTATATACATCTCAGAGTTATATACTTCATGTAATTTCAAAATTCAATAAAATATAATCTCTAGTATGATCAAATTATCCCACATTATATTGTGTTGAAACATTACTTTGTGTTACATTGTTGAGATTTTTAGATATATTATGGTTATATTTAATCGTATTCAATTCAAATTATAGTCTATATGATCATTCTATCAATTTAAACTGATTATTCATTTATTATATCATTTTATTTCATTTAGAATGATGGTTATGTGTTATAAATCATCATTAAAAATCAATGTTTTTTTTTTACTTTACTTGTACTAGATTTCATTTTGAGTCAAAAATATTTATGTACTTATAATGTTTAATCATGTGTCATTATAGGCATTGCTCTAGAATTATTCATGATTTGATGGATTTTAGTTTTAGACCAGCCTACTAATTATTTCTTGAGTCTACTTTTACTCAGTCTTTATTCACAAAAATGGAAATCCTCTACAATCCAATCTTTTCAAATGGTTAAGTTATTTCAATTTTTTTGAGTACCAAGATTACACCACATGGTATAATCCAATGATCCATCTCATTAGAGAGTTATCAAGATAGATAAATATTAGTGCCCTAAGGATTTATTACTACATCATTTATCATCATCTTACTAACCTAGAGGTGATGCTAGTAGAGTTCCTTGTAAAACCATTTTTAGGAGAGTGGAATAATGAGAATTCTCCATATGTCATCATCCTTCTAACTTGGATGTAACATCAGTAGGGTTACTTGATTAATCATTATTGGGTGATTAAAATAGTGAGAGTCATCCACATGTCAAAAACTTGATAACCTTGGAGTAGACCAATAGTGGTAAAGTTTTGTGTCCTCAAGCTTTTAAGACTATCTTATCAGCCTAAAATCCCAAAACAATGTTAGTATTAAACTTAAGATGACATGGGACTAGGAAATCCATGAATATAGTGAAGGATAAGTAGTGAAAATATGAAAATATGACAAGTGGTATATAAGTAGACACACGAGTATCCCCCTTAGCAGACAATGAGTCTAAATTTTATGGATAGAGCCAAGGCTAAGTGTCAAGCAAGTGATGGTTTGTGTTTAATTAAAATTAAAGATAATAAGTAGAGGAGAGTAGGTTACTATGATATATAAACCTAGGAATTTTGAACCAATTAGAACACAATGTTAATTAAAAGAACTTAGATTAATGATCTGGTAAGCCGATCACAAGAAGGTAGTAGAAAAATGGAGATATAAATAATTAGAAAATTGGCAGAGATCTGGATAAAGGAAGAGGCTAAAATTGAGAAGGTTGTTCACTACTCCAAGGTAAAATAAACCCAAAGGACAAGGATATCAGTAGATTCATCAAGATAACTAAATGCATTTATTTATAGATGGGATCAATTTATTATTTGAATATTTCCTGGATGTTAGAGTTAAATAGGAAATGACATATATAGAAGGGGATTTATTATCTTTCGATTGTGGAATGGATGAAACTAGAATTAAAAAAACCAACTAATCTATCATTTGGATTGGTTTAAAATGAGTTTTCTCCACCTATTTGGGTTTATAATTAGATACTGGAAGAAATTGAATACTAAATATTCCCTATTGTTTGTTGGAGATTGGAGTGCAGTGGAGATTGAATCCACTTCAATCTTGGAATTTGTAACTGGGAATTATGCCATGACTAGATCCTTACCCTTTCTTGATGTGTTATCATAGAATATTGATTTTTAATAAAATTTTCCACTTAATGTTTGTATCAAGAACATTTAATTTATGGTTGTGCATCATATCCATGGGGGACTAGCATTTTGTATATAAGTAGCATTACTTGCTATTATTTAGGGTCAATACATTTGAGTACCAAAACTTTGTATAGATCGAGTCATGATTTAAATTTCCATTATTAATAGTTTTATCTTGATAGTTTTCAAAATATCTTAATTTGAGAAGTAATTTATACAAATATTTGTTATGATATTATTGGTGTGCAAGTGGATATCAATTTAGATTATGTAGTAGCTAGTTTAATTGGAGTTGATAGGTCATTAGATTTATCTTGAAGCTTATATTAGTCATGGTGTGAAAATAGATAAATACTTATATAATTTATACTTTTGAATAGAGTAATATATTTCATGTTCATATTATTCTTTAGAGTCTTGTTCATTGTGGTATTTCAATTTGTGCAATAGTTATATTTGATGCTTAATGATTTTACAACAAATAACACTAATCTAATTTATGAGTATTGGAATACCTAACTCAATGAAGGGATAAATATATTTTCTAACCTAATATTTCTCTCCTTTTTTTATATTTTTTTAAATATAAATGACCTACCCATTACATTGTAAGTAACTCATTTGTAGAAGAACCAATGATGAGATCTTGAATATCTAGAGTAAAATATTAGAAACTTTGATGGAGACAATCAGAACCTATACATGCTATAATATTTTGGAAATTTTTTGGCCCTTGGATCACCAAAAGATCCCAAAGAAAGGGAGATATTTTGTCCCATGTGTTGTTTATTATATTTTTTCATTCAAATTAGTTAATTTATAATTATGTTTAGGTGAATCATATTTCAGCCCAACACTTTTTTAATGAAATTTTAATTAATTTGATAGTTAACCTTAACTAAGATAAACTGAATAGAATAAATTAGAATTCTCTAAATGACCTTTTGAAAATAAAAAATGAAAGTAAAAGACTATAATAAAAAAGTGTAAATGATTGAAAGAATAATAACTATGAAATGTAAAAACAACATAGTTATTTCTATATGAAATTTGAATGTGTTTGATTGATAGATGGATGACACATAAAAATAGGGACAAAATATATAAATACTTAGAAGCTAGAACTAAAACTTTAAAATGATATAATCATCCAAATTAGGATGACATCAACCACCACTACTATCCCAAACTGGTTGATCCTATCTTTTATTTCATGTCATGATCACTTGAGAAAACTATAATTAAGTTTGTCTGTGTATATTTGAACTTTAGAAGTGTGAATAAGACCTAAGAATGGATTCTCCATGTATGAAACCCTATTATGACATGTAATGATAAAAAAACTAAAAATAGAAAAAGGTGGATTGTAATTGGCTAAGTTGACCCCAATCACCCCAATGATGTCTAAATGTTTTTTACATATATAATACTTCAAGGAGGGAATCAATCCCACATAGATATCCCACTTAGATTGATTTCTAGAATTATACTCCTTTAACTATATGAATGCATTTATAAATGGCTTGAATATTTGATCTTTTTTGCTTTGAGGTGGATAAAACAAGCTTATTCCTTGGTTGGGGATTATTTATAGTGATCAAACTCATAATTGAGAAGAATAGGGAGCTTTTTATTAGTATTTAATAGTGTAAGTATGCCTTTGTGTTGAAATTTTGAAGTGGTAGAATTGTTTGATATGATAACACTATAAAATGGAAGATTAAGATACATAATTTATTTATTTTGAAGGATAAGATTAAAATATTATAATTTCATACAATAAACTTCATATCATCCAAAATCTTAAATAAGTTTTATGGGGGAAGTGGTTTGTATATGGGACCTAATGGTCCAAAACACCAACCCCTTATATTATCATAACAAAGTTGATGTAATTAATATCTAATATTAATTTCCAACATAACCTAATCACATAAATAGATTAGTAAAAACCAAGGGGGTGTTTCATAAAAGTAATCACGCCCTATACACATTTGGATCAAATGACACAAAAAACCACCCCTTGATCCAAAGGGGTATAGAAGATAATCTAAAGCACATGACTATGAATTCATCTAATAGTATAATCCACACCTAAAATATGGGTATATTATACATCATGGTACTGATCAACCAATGTTACTTCACACAGCTTGTCACTTCATGTAGAATCACTAAAATACCTCATGAGTTATGACCCTACCTGGTGTCACATCACATAAAATCCCATTATTTCACATAAAATACTAATGATACCTCATGAATTATGAGATCAATGATGAAAATATTATTGGGTATGCTCATTTCATATGTCCATTTTTTGCCATATTTTAGTAGAACACAATCAAGATTTGCTCAACTACATCAACCCGCATAAGGATTCACATAGAAATTTGTCTAGTGACTATTCAATATTGTGTATGGAACATATTATTTATTCCAAAAATAATGCTCACAAACATTTTATTATAACTAATAGTTTTAGAAACTACATTTTCAAATCATATTATCATTGAAAACTAATCAAAGGTAATATAGTATCTTCCCCTATCATGCAAGAAGTGATAAGTCCATGTAGAAAAAAATGAGTCAAAACAACCTACTATGTTTCATGACAATGGCATATAGTAACTTAAAACTAGAAGTGATAGAAATAAAAACACATATATCCATCCATAATTTACACTATATCATTACTTGATCTTGGATCCAAAGGCTTGCACAAGATGGGTGTCATTGGATATGTCATCCTATTAAATCCCTAGGGACCTGTAAATCTTGTAGTGAAATTATATCAGCTCTACCAACACAAGTGGTAAAAAATAATGCTACATCCATTTTTTGAAGAAATTCAACATTTTATAAAAATCATGGTGTCAGTTTCCACTAAAAATGCACTTGTTATACATCATAACACCTTATTTCTTCATTTCCAATACAAAATCATATGGGGAGATGACACAATAATATATTTCCTTTTTCAATAGATTCAAAATTTACATTCCATAAAAAAAGAGTGGTTATAATCCAAATTTGGCCATCATATTAAAAATTTATGCTATTTTTAATGTTTACTCTTTTTTTAGGTGAGAAATACCCCTCACGAATGTGATTTCAGCAAACAAATATGTTTTACAAGAATTAAATTTTCTTAAATAAACAACATGTACCCTTGACTATGTATGCTCATTCAAAATTTGTCAAAGTATAGTTTTATAAAAGATGACTTAAAAAAAAATATGCCTTGACAAAAAATGTATGGCTACAACTGCTACTGTGGGTACTAATTTTCTTGGTTTGGAAAATTAATTCAATTTTCTACTTTTCAAAAGAAGATTAGGGTCACTTGTGGGGTTCAAAATCTTAACCAATGCACTAAAAATGTCTTCAGATTATATTCATCAATTATTCTATGAATTTACTTGAAATTTGTGATGGAAAATATTTCTTTAAACCTACATGTAAGTTCTAGGAAGTGACCTTTATACAAAAATAGAGTTTTGACGTTTGAACCTATGACATCTCACATATATTCCCACTTTTATATCCAAATTTTATTTTCAATATTTTTAAAGTGGTTATAAAAACTTAAAATTTATAATTTTTTCTTTTCAAGTGAAATAAACATATGATAAAATCAAATGAAGTAATGACTTGGCTAATTTACTCAAATGTATGACGATAGTAATATTTTTAACTACCAGTGGAAAACAATGTCCATAAAGAAAATTTACCATTATATATGGGATACATGCCTTTATTCCACCTATAAAATGACAAAATAAATATTTGTAATGTATAGGCTATAATTTTTAGTACCACACTATTGAGGTCAACATACCCCCATTCCTGTAAATGGGGACCCTTGTTTCAAATTGTGCAAATTTGTGGTTTAATTTGAAAATTCATCTGATCAAAATACCATTAGAGTATTTTCTGCATTATCTTTATTTGAATATCATCCACACCATGGTTGGATTAGCATATTTATACATGATTCTAGTTTGATCTTGTTTAAATTTTCTAACATTGGATCTTTGTGTTTCATGTTACAGGATTAATGGAGTCCATCTAAAATGGACAATATCTAGGGTTTCATGTTTTAAATACCCAAGGTTTCATATTTTAATGTTAATTTGGCCTTATAATATCCTTTTGTCTATAAAAGATCAAATTAAATTCTTTTTTGAGCATCTTGGAACCCTTAGTCAAATTACCCTAGTTTAATACTTTAACCTAAATCCCTTTGAATCAAATTCAAAATTGGCAGGAACAATTTATGTGGGAACACTTTAAATTTGCTCAAGACTTAGTTTAATTTTTATACTATGGTTTAGTCATATTTATTAACACAACTAAACCTTGGTCTATAAATTCACCCTTGGGCTATTTTATCTACTAGCTTAGTCTAAGTAATGCATGGTCTATTTTACTATAGACTTAGCCTAAAAGCCTCACCCTAAAGTTTGTTGTATTTATTAATACAACAAAATTTAGGCTAAAAACCATATTATATGTCTTTTATTACTCACAAGAGTCCTATTTATTATGTTTAGAACTTAGATTAAGTATTTTAACCTAAGTTCTTTATATGCTCCTGATCTTGACTTAAACATTTTTCATCTTCATAAGATCTACGGTCCACATTTACTTGGATAGATTTGATCTAATGGTGTGTAATAGGTAAAAGCTTTAATAGAGTCTCAAATAAGTGAGAAGGTGATAAGTGTCATAATTCTAGAAAAAGAACATTTAGAAGCCAATGGTAATCCACCCATCAGATCAAGATCTAATGGAGCACATTGATCCAGATGAAGATGATTTAATGACATGAAATTAGTGTTTACATTTCAATGAAGTTCAAGGTGAACATAGAAATGATAAGTGGAATAACCACAAGACATAAATTAAGGCTTGGGCACCTATCAGAAGATCAATGGAGCACATTGATTCATACCCATATGATCTAATGATGCATGATCAAAGTTGAATTTTCAAGCCTTGACCCCTAGGTTAAAGATAGATCATCCTATACTAGATCAAAGGCACACATTCGATAAAATGAAGATAATCCAATGGTGCATGATCAAAGTAGACTTTTCAACAAAGAAATAATAGTGGGCATCCAATCGTGCTCTATCCCTCATATCGAGATGAATGGTCTGTGGTGATCTATGCAAAGATAATTAGAGGTTGAAAAATCAAAAGATAGAATTTTCAAAGGGAAATGGTCATTTTAAAAATATTAATGAACATAGTACCATGAAAATTCCATAGAGATGCCATGAAGACACTATGGCATTGCTATATGGACATGAAATGTTAGATTGCAAGGTCTTATGGACCCAAAAGTGCTTAAATTATAATTGTCTTAGACTAGTAAATATCATAAAAAAGAAAAAACATGTCTTAAAATTAATATCATCAGCAAATGGGAGTTTGAAAGTGTAAAAGAGTCTCAAAGTCAATTAATTTGACACAATATTTTATTTTAAATCAAAAGACCCTGTAAATCATTTCAAGGGCATATTCTATAAAAGCAGGAGCAATATGAAACATATATATATTTTGGTTAGTCACAGTTAAAAAATTCCATTGGTCCTAAAGCTTTTGTAAAGGGACACTTATATGTGATACTTTTCTAGTTGCATGTTGACACTTGTCTAGTTTCATGTTAACACTTGTTCAATTGCATATTGAGAAGGAATGACTGACATATCTCTTCAATTGTCTATATAAAAGAGGTATTACCAATTATAAAAGGGGGGGAGTTCTTAGATCCAAAATTACGTTGTAAGCTTTGAGCAAGCAGTATAGGTAAGTAGTTCTATAAAGTTTTTGCAATATTTGTCTACGTGTTTGCTATCATGGTTGCTTCCTCATTTTTATGGTTTTATGTTCAGATTTGAATGGTTTTTATGGGTTATGGATGTGTATCTTTGAAATCAGATTTGATAATTTGTGTTAATGCAAGATTAGTTGAATACTCTTAGGTTTGCTTCACTTTCTTCACTCTCCTTACATTTGGGCTAATGTTGTTGGCTTGTAGAGGTGAAATCTTTAAAGTAAATCTGGTTCTTATTTGCATCTTTTCATACCTTCCTTAGATGTTTTCTTGATGTGTGATAAGATTTTAGATTATGCTAATTCATGTTGCATATTGGTTAAATTCATGTCTTGATGAAACCTTAACTTTGTCATAATGTCTAGATTGAAGATTAGAAATGCATTCTTTCTACCCTACCCTTCCTTTTGTTCCTTTTTTAACCAAATCACTCTAGTTTAATTATCATTGTAAATATCCATCTTATATTAGCTCTTAGATTAAATTTTGATCATAATTCATTATTCTTATCATAAAATACTTCATATTTTACATAGATTAGTTATTTGTCCATGTCGTCTCCCAACCATAAAATTAAAATAAATTTGTGAAATAGATCGCTTGTTCTACCTCTATTCCATCAATAGATAATAAGATTATCACAACTTATAACTCATGCATTGAATTCTTAAGAATTGAGAAATAAGAACTATTTCTTAAACACTATATGAACCTACTAATACATTTAGGTTCATCGATAGGGGAAAATTGGTGCTAGAAGGAGGGCTTAGTTGAATCTCTATGAATTTAAAGCATCTTTGCTAATTTTAGTGATTTCTATTCAAATATTGATGTATTCTTTGCATATTTGTGTTTCTTTAAACATATTTGTGTAAAGATAATTGATATTAATGGTTTTAGACCAGTATTTGGGCTTCCCTTAGACAAAAATAGTTATTATTTAAAAATCTATGTGAAATGTTTGCAAAGATTTAAAGATCCATTTTCCTTTGCAAAGATTTGGTTTCTATATTGTATTATGATCAGGATTTGGAGATGAAAAAGCCACAAGTAAGTTATTCATCAAGATATTGCATGGTTAGGTGGATTTTCTATCAATGTTATTGATTAGGTACATGATTTGCCTTGAAACCTTGAAAGGTATTTTTCTTCTTTTATACCTATAGGTGTTATTACTACTAAAGGGCACATCAAGTTCTTTAAAGTTGCCTTAGGATTGTTAAATTTTTTTCATGAAGATGTTTTCTATATATTATTTCCTTTTACCCTTAGATATGAGGTATATGATTAGTTTCTTAACCTTCCTAAAGATTTCATTATCAGTTGGAATTATTTTGATAATTATTTCATTGATTAATTTGGAAAGACCATTAGTCCATATGTCCTTTATCAAAAATTAATTACTATTAAAAAGTATTCAAATGAAACCATTAGATATTTTAATACTATATTTCAAAATATGCTTAATATAACTATAGCTCATTGTAGACATGTTGAGACTTTAGCTTTAGAGATTTATAAGGATGCTTTAGATCCATTAAATTCTATGTTTTTGAAAAGATCTATCAGAGTCATTAATACATTATATCTAGCCTATGATGAATTTATGGTATTGATGATGAAATGCAACCCTAGGGTTAAAAAGCATATGCCATTACAAATGTCAATCTTAATTTGCCTATGCTAAATGTCATTTCTAATGCAAATCAAAATAGACCTACATCTAGGTTTCAAAACAATAATGAAAAATATAACAATAGGCCATATGAGGATGTACATGAAATGAATCTTTGTGATATGTGTCTAGATAATAATTATAATGTCTTTGAATCATATCAAGACAATGTTACAGGGACATTTGGCTTTGCAAGGACATCTAAATTCTTCATGGTACATGATTTTAATTTTCCATTTTAAGAAGAAATTGAACCTAAAGATGATCTATAAGAATGAATAGACATTCATGATGATCAGCCCTATGAACAAGATTAGATACAAGTTAACCTCTCTTCAAAAGATAGTTTTGAGGATAATTCATATGAGGTCATTATTGAAATTAAGGATATCCTTGAAAAGATGATCATTGGTAGTAATTATACCATGATTTATTGGTATAAATTGAGGTATTATAAGACATCAATGTCATTATAGAGATCCCAAAGCAAGATGAGGTGGGACTGAATTGGATAGAAGAGACACCATTCTGCATAAAAGATGAAGCAAGTGAAATAGACCAAGAATTTTCATATGACTCCATCAAAAGCTCAAAAATATGTGATCAACATGTTTCAAATGGTAATATTCTAGATTAATATCATGTTATTTCTATTTATCATGATGAATAAGCCTTTTGGGATGACTTGGAGAGTTTTTGTGTAAGCATTGATAGTCCATTCCCACTTCATGTGGAGATTGAGGAATGTATTATAGAAATGACTATTGTAGCTATTATTCAAGAATGCAGTGATATTTTGGAGATACCAAAGAAAGATGATTCAAATCCTAATGAAGACATCAATCCAATTATATCAGTTAAATTCCAATGCAACTATGGAAGGAGAATGAGATAAGACATTATCAGTCTTTGACTGAAGTAGAACTAGCTTTATTGATGCAAAAAAGATTAATTTGGGAAGAATATTATTAGATCTTAGATTCATACATTAAGAATACAAGTGATCCTATCCACAATAAGAGGCCATTGAATGGAAGAAATCATGTTTCAAGGTTATGTATTATACTAAATAAATTTCCATTTGATAATGAAGGTAGGTTCTTTATGGAGTTAGTTTAGGGCTTAGATTAGTTTCTTTCATGTTTATTTTCTTCTTGTCCCTTCTTTGTAGGTAGTGTTTGTAATTTTGTTTTGTTGTTTGTTTTGCTTTGTGTTTGGTGTGTTTGAATTTTTCACTTTGTTCCTTTCTTTTGAATAAGTATTTTTAGATAGACCTCAGTTCAAAGTTAACCTAATTAGTCATGAACTTCTAAATTAGAAATGCAAGTATGACTTCTCCACATTGGTTGATCATGGATTGTTGAAATGTGAGCTTGATGTTACAATTTGGAAAAACTAGTAAAGACTAATGGATAGGTTAATTATTCCTTGAGATTATAAGAATTGTTTTGATCTAAGCTTCATTCTAATAAGGATTTCATATGTATGATGAAAGGTTGAATAGTTGGAACAAAGTCATGTTTGCACTTAATAAACATTTATTTCCTGGGACAAAGTTTTCAACCAAGGATGATTGTCTGAAGATCAAACACTTGACTAAATCCAAAAACATGGCTATCTTGGTTCCCAACCTTTGATAAAAAGTCAAAATGACTTGAAAAATACAAAAAATAAGAACATTATTAAAAAATTCAAGATCTTTTCTAACCAAAGGTGATTCTGGTAATCTCCACTAGAGCTATAGACATCTAGCTAGCAGTGGAATAAGGCCTTGAGTGGAGCTAAAGGCATCTCTATCAAGGCTATAGATGCCTATCTAATATAAAAGAAATGCCCAATCCTTCCCTATATAAATCATGGTTCTTAAAACATATAAATATGCTATAAGATAGTGTTAATAGTCAAGGTCATGAATATAGAAGTTGCTCCCTAAATCTCCTGGAAAATAGTAAAGGGAATCAATGCACACACACAACATGACTTGGTTTTTATATTTGATCCTAATTCTTCATGTGTAAGCCTTGTTTCAATCATGAATTGATCTTAATAATGGAACTTGATCAAATGGAATGAGTAAACTAATTATTAGTTTGAACTAGAGTCTCTGAATTCCAACATGTTTCTATGTTTCCCTTAGGAGTCACCATTTGTTGAGGTCAGCATATCCCCATTCCTAAAAATGGGGACCCTTGTTTCAAATTATGTAAATTTATGATTTAATCTAAAAATTCATCTAATCAAAATACCATTAAAGTATTTTTCGCATTACATTATTTGAATATCATCCACACCACTATTAGATTGGCAAATTTATAGATGATTCTAGTTTGATCTTGTCTAAATTTGCTAACATTAGATCTCTATGTTTTAGGTTACAAGATTAATAGAGTCCATTTGAAATGGATAATATCTAGGATTTCATGTTTTAAATAGCTAGGGTTTCATATTTTAATGTTAATTTGGCCTTTTACTATCCTTTGGTCTATGATCAAATTAAATTCATGTTTGAGCATCTTGAAACCCTTATTCAAATTACCCTAGTCTAATGTTTTAACCTAGGTCCCTTTAAATCAAATTCAAAATTGGTGGGAACAATTTGTGCAGAAACACTTTAATTTTACTCAAGACTTAATTTAATTTTTATACTAAGCTTTATTCATGTTTATTAACATGACCAAAACATAGTCTAAAAATTCACCCTTGGTCCCTTTTATATCTAATGACCTTTGGTCCTTTTTATCTACTAGCTTGGTCTAAGTAACACATGGTCCCTTTTACTATAGACTTAGCTTAAAAGCCTCACCTTGAAGTTAATTGTATTTATTAATACAATAAACCTTAGGCTAAAAACCATATGTTATGTTTTTTTATTATTTTCAAGGGTCCCATATATTATGTTTAGAACTTAGCTTAAGTATTTTAACCTAAGTTCTTTATATACGGTTAAGCCTGACTTAAACATTTTGCATCTCCTCAAGATATACGGTCTGTGTTTGCTCTGATAGATTTGATTTAATGGTGCATAATAGGTCAATATTCAATAGAGTCCTAAACAAGCAATAAAGCGATAAGTGTCACAATTCTAGTGAAAGAAAATTGAATAGTTAATGATGATCCACCCCTCAAGTTGAGATCCAATGGAGCACATTAATTTGGACAAAGATGATTTAATGGCATAAAATTAATTTTGGCCTTTCAAAGAAGCTTAAGGTGAATTTAGAAATGACAAATGGTGCAAACACATGCCATAAATTAAAGCTTGGGCACCTGTCAGAAGATCAATAGAGCACATTGACTCATACCCAAAGGATTAAAGTTGACTTTTCAAGCCTTGGCCCCCAGGTTAAATATTAAGCATCGTATGCTAGATCAATGGTAGACATTTTATTAGATAAAGATGATCCAATGGTGCATTATCAAAGTATACTTTTTAACAAATTAATAACAGTGGGCATCCAATCATGTTTGATCCCTTGGATTGAGATCAATGGTTTATAGCAATCCATGCAAGGATAATCAGACGGTGAAAAATCAAAGGATGGAATTTTCAAAGGGAAATGGTAATTTTCAAAATATTTTTGAGTAAAGTGCCATGAAAATGCCACATGTATGCCATGAAGATTCCATGACATTACCACATAGACATGACACATTAGATTGTAAGGTCCTATAGACTTGAAAGCACTTGAATTATAATTATCTCAGACTAGTGAAGATCAAAAAAATGAACAAGCATGTCTTAGACTTAATCTAGTTAAGGAATGGGATGTTAAATGTGTAAAAGACTCTCAAAGTCAATGAAGTTGACACAATATTTTATTTTAAATAAAAAGACCCTGTAGATAATTTCAAGGGAATATTATATAAAATTAGGAGTAATATAGAACATATATATCTTTTAGTTAGTCACAGTTAAAAAATTTCATTGGTCCTAAAGCATTTGTAAAGGGACACTTGTATGTCACACTTGTCCAGTTGCATGTTGACACTTGTCTAGTTGCATATTGAGAAGGAATGATCAGCATATCTCATGAATTGTCTATATAAAGGAGGTATTTATAATTGTAAAAGGGGGGAGTTCTTAAAAAAATTACTTTGTAAACCTTGAACAAGTAGTACAATCAAAGAAATCTACAAAGTTTATCCACTATTTGTCTATGTGTTTGTTATCATGGATGTTTCCTCAGTTTCCTGGTTTGATGTTTAGATTTGAATGATTTTTATGGATTCTAGATGTGTATCTTTGAATTAGAAGTTTTTAATTTGTGTTAATTCTAGATTAGTAGAATGTTCTTAGGTTTGCTTCACTTTCTTTACTCTTCTTGCATTTAGGCTAATGTTGTTTGCTTGCAGGGGTGAAATCTTTAAAGTAAATATGGTTCTTGTTTGCATCTTTTCATACCTTCCTTAGATGTTTGTCTGATGTGTGATAGGATTTGGGCTTATGCTACTTCATGCTGCACATTGATTAAATGCATGTCTTGATGAAATCTAAACTTTGTCATAATGTTTATATTGAAGATCGAAAACACCTTCTTTCTACCCTACCCTTACTTTTGCTCCTTTTTTGACCAAATCAATATAGTTTAATTATCATTGTAAATATCCATGTTAGATTAGTTCTTATATTATATTTTGATCATAATTCACTATTTTATCATAGAATACTTCATATTATACATAGACTAGCTATTTGGCCACAATGGCTCCCAACCACCATATTAATATAAATTTGTGAAATAGATCACTTGTTCTACCTTTATTCCATCAATAGATAAAAGGATTATCACAACCTACAATTCATGCATTGAATTCTTAGGAATTCAAAAATGAAAAGTGTTTTTTAAACACTCTAGGCACCTATGATACATATTTAGGCATCAACACATACTTCAGTAAAAAAATCATATTTTGGTAGTAATAACATTTATTGAAATGCCCATGTACACATATTTCATGAAAATAAGATTCCAATACTCTTCCAACACCTTTGTCTATTATTTAAACATTTTCTTAGTTTATTCAAATTGCATTAGACTCATTTCCAACACATCTAGATCTTTTTCAATACCCTAGCAGAGGAGTGCCATTGTTTAGAGAGATAAAATATAAAAACAACAATTTTCAATTTTCAATTAGTAAATGACATCCCTAGCAAGAAGTAAAATTCAAAAAGCATAATTTTGTAATTATTTTTCTTATATAAACACCAATACAGGTGTATGGTAAATAAAGTGCCCCAAGTAAGCAAAAATATGCTCAAATAGATAGATTTGATGCAAATGGTGCTTCAATTAATTATAAAATAATGATTTTTTATCCTTAAACACCCCTCTAGATCTTTTAAATTTATTTATGAAAAATAAAAATATTTTTTAATGCTTCTAGGCATACAAACCAAAAATATAAATATATATATAAAAACATTAGAAAATATCACTATAACTTCTTCATGGTAAATGCTTTCTCGCTTCATGCTTCCATGTTTTCCTCTTCCTCATGGATACTTTGCCAAAGTTATGATATCATTATTTAACCTGATAATACAACAAAATAAAAGATCAAGATAGATAATTTATATACTTTAATGAGAGTTATATAGTATGATAAATGTGCCACCAATCTATTACATAGCATCCTCAATCTTAAATAAACTTTACAGGGAAATGGTTTATATATGGGACCCAATGTTCTAAACAAACATCCTACTACACTCTCATAACAAGACCAAGGTTATTAATATCTAATAAATTGCCAACATAACCTAATTAAATAAATATTTTATTAATAACCAAGGATGTGTCTTTTGAATATAATAATTCCCCATACATATTTAATTAATTGCCAAACTAGCTAAATACACATTTGAATAAAATTAACCAACAAGAATAAGTGACTTGAGTGTGCCTTTATACCAATCCAAAAGGGGAAAACACATGCTAGGAATCATAAAAACATGGATGACAAGGTAAGAGAGGTTTTAGTTTTAAATTTGACCATTTGAGGGCCAAACACATAAATGTCCACTAGGGAACAACCACACATGCCACTATTTCCCACTACTAGATGTTTTTGTCCTTTAGGTAAACATGTGACTTTGAGGTCTAGGTCTATCTGCATAGATGCCAACATTTAATTTGGAATAAAATATAAAATTTGAGATGAAATAGGTCCACATGAGTGCTTAAGATAAATTGAAGTGGTGAGATAGGTACTAATTAACTATAAAATTTAATTAAAGTGGAAAATGTTTAAAAATCAACACAATCAAGTATTCATGACCAAATTTAGGTCGCTACATTTTCCCCCCATTTATTCTAGAAACGAAATTGTTAGAGTAAAGAAACAATATACCTTAGTGTCTAATTCACATTTTATCTTTCAGCTAGTAATTCAATCATGCAAGGAACTATAATATTTAGCGAACCCTATAAAACACATGTAGTTACTTTGTTCTTTTGAATCTTAAATTTTAAAAAATATTGAATGTTGAAAGAAAAATGAAATTTAAATTTGAAAATTGTTTGAACTTTGAGATATTGAAAAGGATTGATCTTTGAGATATTGAAAAATATTGAACTTTGAATTATTAAAATTGAAAATAAGAGCAAGGATGGAATACACATGTATGTGTGAAAATAAATGTTTTCTTTGTAACTTTGCTTGGAGATGATGCTTCCTTGAACCATTAGAGAATTGGTTCTTCCATGAACCACTTAGAGAAGTTTGTTCTTAGCTAAACTAATAGAGAATTTGAGGGTGATCAAGCCCTAAACTAAATTTAAACTTTTATAAAATAAATATCACCCATTGAAAGATGCAAAATCCTAAATTTAACTTACTTGGTATCTAAAACCTCATGACATGAAATGGGTTGGAATCCAAAATGGATTCATAGATATAATGCTAGAGGGAACTGAACCTCTAAGTTATGTATTATAAATTTAAATGAACCAACCATTGTAGATGGACTATAGATTAAATTGACACTCTTTTCTTGAATGCATTATCAAAAGAGAATTGAGAATATCCATTCTCTTACCATGTCTACATATATAAAAATATTATTAAAAAGCATGGCATGAATCTGTATCATGCCCCATGAATTTGGAAAAATATTAGTGTGCATGAATATGTATTATGCCACTATTGATAGATGTAGAATCTCTAAATATATGCAGATGAAAAATTATAAAATTATGTTTAAAACTTATCCATGAACCTATATCATACACTCAAAACTATATGATTTTGTACATTGATCATGAAATATGAGTGCATATGCATGGCATATGCCCTTATAAGTTGTGCCAATGAGTGAATTTTGAACCATTTTGAAAGTTTTAAAACTATATTTTGTATCCAAAATTATTTTTATCTTGAAGGGGCTTATCTCATTTATAAAAATGCCACTGAAATGCCCCTTTTGGAGGTGAGGGAATCGGTCCTAAAAGTTACTCATCTTAAAGTAAAAGTCAAATATAACATGCATAGTCATATTTAATCATTGAATAATGTAGTATATGTGAAAATTATGTTAGCATAGTAAGATTTGCATCATTATAGTTATGTATGTAACTCATGAGGCAAGGCCTATAAAAATGTATCAATAAATCTCATAGTAATAAAACTAGTATCATATGTGTTAATGAGTGCATTGCACATGATATTGATCATGGCACTTATTAAACTTAACAAACATGCACAAAATAATAGTAAATGTCAAATAATAAGGACAAGGTCTAGATACAATGACATGTTCAAATGTCACTAAGTAGAAACTTTAACATGCAAGGCCAAGGGCCATGCACGAATAACATGAATAATGTCTCAAAAAAGGGACATGTTCAAATGTTATGCACAACAAAGGGCCAAGGGCTAATAAAATTGACATGTTCAAATGTCACACATACTAAATAAGATCTCACAGAGATTCTCAAATAATTTTTCACAAGAGGGCCAAGGGCCATACATTATAGTCAAGTAAGATATAATATATTATGTACAAGTAACAACATCAAAGAAGCATAATATTAGAAAGATAGTCTACATTATGCATATGTAATATGATCATATATTATAAAATAACATATCCATGTACACAATTGTAGGATATAAATGTTGGTAACACATTTTAAAATAGTATATAACATGACTACATAAGAGTCATGGAATGATAACACTTGTACATATTATCACCTATGGATAAGATGCCCAAAATTGAGAAAGGTTACTGGGTAGAGGCAATTCCAACATAATGGTCCTTGTAAAATTTTCTATGTCATGCATAACACTCATAAATACTAGTGATATCCATTTATGATATTAAAAAATAAGAGTATTTTATTTATTACTCATGAAATAAATAACATATGACAAATATGTGAGTTATATATATAATGATGCTCATGACCTGATTTTTGATTTTTAAAATATTATTTTTTACTTTCTTTTTATTTTAAGAATATTAAAACTAAAAGTAAAATAAACTAGTGATAAGTAAGCAGTGAAAATTAGAATAAAGGATAGGACATGAACAATCCATGACATTTTATATGTAAAATATGCACTATAAATGATGGTATTTTATTATATGATAAATATTCCCCCATTATGACATTGGAAATCATTTAGGAACATAAATTTTGTGCACATTGATGACACTACATCCTTGTTTCAAAAAATGTACACATGAAAATATATAACATGATATATGTAATATATCACATGAAAATGAATATTTTTTAGGAATTAGTGGTTTGCAAATTGGAATTGAGAAAAATATGTAATTTTTGGGAAAAAAAAAGTCTTTGTGTTATCTGATTTTAATTTCTAGGTGAAAAAGCTTACAAGATGTGATTGACCAAATGATGATAGTAATAGAATGTGTTCTTATCCCTAACTAGGTGATTTTATCCTTAGCATAATATGGCATTTAATCAATGCATACTATGAAAATATAGATATAAATGGAATAATATGGTAGAATAAAACATTATTTTGGACTATTCAAATCTATAAAGTGAAAGAGAAGATCCAACAGGCAAAAAATTCAATCAAGAGCCAAAATCTTAGAAAATAAATCAATAGATCACATGGGAAATCAATGGAATAACATGATGCAATATTCAAAAAGATATGTGCAATCAAATTTTGTTTTTTGAATTATTTACATGTTTTTGTGTTTTTTGAAGAATATTTTAATATAAAAGAAGCTAACAAATGATCCTATCAAATATAAGATGTCATAAATTGTAATGAGTGTTATGAATATTACTTTTTGTGAAATAAATATGATGGATTTGTATGTATCATAATAATAAAATGAGTCATGTGTTGTAATGAAGTTATCTAGATCACTACTTGTGAAATCCTTTGTAGGATAAGTAAATCTAAGAGATATAAAATGAGGTGAAATCCAATAAATACTAGTATTATATTATTCCAAATGTTGTGATTTTTAGTAAAAATTTGATCTATATGTATCACTAATTTTTAAGGTGTTACATGTGATTGCACCTATTAATAATTATAAGCCTTTTTCCAATAAGCTTGGTTTTGTACTAGTTTTTTGAGACATTTACTCTATTTTTTAAAATTTAATGGATATAAAAATTTTACCCAAGTAAAACAATTGAAAATGTGCCCCTTTTTTTAATAAATAAATCATTGATTGTGGTGGTGGATGGGGAGAAAGAAGTACTATATATTTTAGAGGGTACTCAAATTTGATTCCTAAAATTGTAACAACTTGATTGTAATAAATGTAATTGAGAAATATATTTACCATGGATGGTAAAACATAAATATTTTTCAACCATGGTTGTCCTAATATCATGTGAAGACCAGATTTTGAATTATAAATAGAAATTTAGTAGATAGAATAGTAAAATCCACCTAAAGGGGTAATATAATGTGAGTTTTGGAAGGTAAGATATATTTTGAATGAATAAAAGTGGTTGGGGCTTCGAAAGGAGGAGGTGGATCCTCATGGGATTCCAAAGCTAGATTAGTGGTTGTAATATCTTTGAGAAGTTGTTCTTCTAAATATGGTTTCTTAGGTTTGGTGACAGGATCTTTGTGAGTTGGCTTGCGATGATAATTGACCTTGGCTACATTAACATATTGAGAATTATTGTAATATTGATCATAATAAAAATAAATAGCACAAACATCCTTAGTATTTTGTTGATTATTAGTTGGGGAAAAATATTTTTTGGTTATTGGAAGAAGAATATTTATAAAACTATCATTTTTTAGAAGCAATAGTATATTCTTGATGACTAAGGTTGATCATGACTTCATGATAAAAGGAATCACCAAGCACATAGGAGATAGAAAATTTAGTTATCCCTCTACAAGATTCATGAGAATGACTAATGTCAGCATGGAACCAATACAATTGATTAGGGTCATACCACTTAAGAATATTATTGGGATAAGTAAAGGGTTTAGAGAGTGGTAAAAATTATTTCATTTAATGCATAATGAGTCATTTGTGATAAGATCAGGGAGTGTTAGCTTTGACAACTCCTAGTTTGGTTTACAGAGTATTACCAGTAATGGCATTAGTAGAAGTTTGAAAAAATCCTTTAAGGAATTTAGGATTAGGTTCAAATTTCTTTATGAGAAAGTATTGATGTTTAGCTTGGTCAAGAGCTTCATTAAGATTTTGGGCAGCAAAAGTTAAAAAATCATATTAAAGAGGAGTTAAAGAAGTGATAAAAAGTTTAAACAAGTTATCATCAATCCTGTTATCATTATGTTTATAGGCCAAAGACTTGCATCATTTGATGAAATCATGAGCTGATTTGGTTGGAGATTACATAGCATTGATGAAATGACTAAGACAATTTTTAGGAAGATCATTATGTTGAAACTCTTTGACTAAAGGATTGACTAAATCCTCAAGTTTCCAAGTAGAATGCTAGGGAATTTGGTTGTACCATTCCAATACATTTCTAGTGAAGGTTTTAACTAAGAGTTTAGTTGTGGTAAAAGTATTAGTTTGGATCCACTCTTTGTAAATATTGTCAAAGGCTTTGATAAAATATGTAGGGTTTTTAGTCCCATCATAATTGATATTTGGAGATATGTTACTAATATCAATTGACATGATTAAAGGAGCTAAAGGTTCATTTTGGATAGTTTGAAGCATTTTTTTATTCATAAGAGGTTGAGAAATAACATTGCATAAAGCATCTCTAATAGGTGGAAGAATATAATTGGGATTGACTTTAGGATTGATAGTTAGAGGTTGATTAACCATATTGATCAAATGATGTTGTAGTTACATCATTTGAGAGGTGCTAGAGTTGTAGTTATGTTCATTTGTTGTATGACTTGTGAAAGAAGTTGAGTCATATCAATTGGTGGGTTGGTGTTTGTAAGAGCACTCCCAAAATTAGTATTAGGGGAGGGTTATTAGAAGATGGATTATTAGTGGGATTATTGGATAGAATTGTGTCATTTGCTTCCACATTATGTTGAAGGGTTTGAAGATGAGAATTATCTATATAGGTATAAAAAGGATTGAATCTATCTATTTCATCTTGAGGTGTGATTTGCATCATGTTACAAGCCACAAATGAAGGAGGGGAAGAGGTATTCCAAGAGTGAAGGTTTTCTTGAGAGAAAAAATAGGGATAAATGAACATCTCATATATTATCTAAATGGATTCAGGTTGTCCAAGAAATTTTGATAGGGGACTTCATGATGACTTGAGAGAAATGAACAAAATGCTAAGTAAGAAAAATAAAGAATTGAGTTGGATAGATAGGATAAGCAGTAGGAGTAAAAAGTTTATTGGGTCAACCTAGTACCAAAAAATGGGGAAAACAAATACTAATAAGAGTATAGAGTTGATTGGGTCAATCTAGTACTATTATTTGACTGGTGAAAGAGATAAAGAGTCGACTAGGTTGACCTAGTAATATAATTATTGGGAAATAGTCTATAAGAGATGATATCAAATAGAATGACAATTTACTAAAACAAGGGGAAAATATTGTAATGTAATTTGAAATTAAGAAATAGAAGAAAAAACATAATCAATTTGGTCAGTGAGGATGATCCAATTGAGGCACATAACACAAAACCTTGCACCAATGCTAGCCAATGCAATTTTTTGCAATACAACATATAATGAGCAAAGAAAAAGCAATCAAATCAAAATTAAATGATAACTAAGTGGTCATCCTAAATGTTGTTAGATTATTAGTGTTATTTTAAGTGTGATAGGGATGATGGATGAAAGTGGGGAAATAGAAATCAATCTATGGATGGTATGTTTAGGATGAAATGGATCTATGTTAGAAATGATATTGGCTTGGTATTAGGGCTTACCCTCTCACTTCACAATCCCATAGTGATAAGGGTTCAGGTTATTTTATAATATATACCATTAACCACATTTTTATACTTGGCTAGAAAACCAAGTTAGCTTCCCCCTTAGTGATGAAATCCAAGTAGGTAGGCCTTGGGTAGACAATTGTTTAAATTCATTTTAACATTACATGATTTGGTAGTGTGTGTAAGAGAAATAAAAATAGTGAAACTAAATGGTATATTGAAAAACCACCTAATTAGACTATGTGATCTATTATAATCATGAAAAATATTTAAAGTAAGAGTGTGAAATAATTACTAGCATATAGATGTTAATTTCAACTTTAAAACATATTATAGTGTTGGTTCAGATGATAGTGTATGTAGACATTATAGAATATAATCGATAATGTCACTGCTATACTACTAAAGTAAGAGTTTGTTAAGAACTATGTCAATAGTGTCGGCCTAGTCTTTTAGATAGAATACAGAATTAGGTTGACCAAGTCAACCTAGTTTGCTATACAAGGATAGTTTTAAAGACTAAAAAATATGAAAAATAGAAATGTAAAGAATAACTAAAATGAAATAAAAATAGAGAAATTAACCTTAGTGGGTTTTAAGATGAAAAATAATGTGAGATTATTGTTGAATTACCTTGAATGTTACTTTTAAATTATGCCAATTGTGTCAACTAGGTCAACCTAGTTCTACAGTTCCCTATTTGTTGAATCCTATGAAGATGACTATATTAGCCTAGATGACCTAGTATGTTCTATGAAAGTTGTCTAGAATAATATATTGGCCTAGTTGACCTACTATGTTTTCTAGAAACTTATAATAATATTATGTCAACCTATTCAACTTAGTAGCCTATTTAGAAGTGAAAACTATATTATGTCAACCTGTTTGATCCAATAATCTATATTTGATGAATACCTACACAAAAAGAATAGAGTAATTTTGATGCGACTATGTGTTAAACTTACACATAGAAGTTAGAAACTCTACTGGCCCTATTGACCTAGTATCAAAAATATAGAAAAATAATAAATAGAATGATAAAATAATGAAAAATGTGAAAGAAAACTTACAATGATTAGATTCACATCAGGTTCACTAGAATGTATGCAATCAAAAATGCATCAAGTCTATAAATCAATCCTAACTCAAAGAAGATATATCCTACTTACACTTCTGATTGGAGATACATTAGACATAACCAATATATGAATCTACTAGGCCCAATTAGAGGATATCTTATCACAAAAATAATGCTAAGAAGGGTTGCAAAGCCTCTAGTCAAGTATAATCAAGAAATAACCCTAAATAAGCCCTATATTTTCATATTCACTATACTCATAATAAGTAAAGCAAAGAAATCTAATCTAGTGCTCACCAAATCTTGTGGCATAATATGGGCATTAGTAAACAAAAAAACAGATATAGGAGAATCTCAATTAATCTATGTATGAGTAAGACCCTAATACATGGAGAAGAAGAGTAATATTATTTGAAATCCAATACTTATGCTACTTCTATCTACTAAAGAGAGGAGTAAAGTTAGAGAATACTTACCTAAAAGATGAACCCATCAAGACTCAATCTCTCCCTTGACCAAAGGGGATTTGAAAGAGGTTTTTATGGTTTGTAAGGATCACTAAGAAATGCCAAAACATCCAAGACTTATCCATAAGACTATATTCTCCAAGTATAAACCCTAAGCTAAGACTCCTCAAGTAGAATGGTGGAAGAGTAGATTGTAAAGAAGCACAAGTGAATAATAACACTTGATGTCTCTCTAAGAATGGAGAAATGATTTTGTATATATATGTAAATTTAAACCTAATCCATTTCAAATAAATTGGCTGATAGGTTTGAACCAGTCAACTTATTACTATAATGGACAACAATTCACTAAGTCATGAGTCAGGTCAGCCAAGAGCCAACATAGACCTTAAATGAATTTCACCCATAATAGTATAAGTTTGACTCAGTTGACCTAGTACTGTAAACTATCAAAATGGATTTCAGGTTAGGAAAATAGCAATGGAAGGTGGGAAATGACTGGAGGAGTGTGCAAAAGAAGATAAATGTCTTAGGGTAATGTTTTAGGAGCTAGTTGTATTAGTAATAAGTGGTAATAAGGGATAAAAATCTTGTTAAACACCAATGATCTTCCCACCCCCTTCCTGGTGCACCCCGTAGGGCATGAGCTCAAAAATATTGAGACTTGAATAGTTCCTGCAAGATAGAAAGTATCAGTAATTGATCAAAGTGTGAAAATATTATGTGTATACACATCACATATTTTCATCTTTAGATGCATCTAATACACATGGGTAGGTAATGATGGAGTCATATCCTACTTGAGATCTTGATCCACCTATATGAGAGGGTTTTACAACTCATCAGTATAATATAAGAAGCCACATATTATGATCCACCGAACAAGGGTGGGTAATGATGGAATCAAGGCTAGATTGATTTATTGATTCACCCACACATGGATATTGAATAAGCCATCAATCCCATCTAATCTATTCATCATTTAAATTCCATCTACACACACATAAGATATCGCCAAGTTTTGGCATTCATTCATGTACCTAATGAGGTGTATTCTCTCTCTCTCTCTCTCTCTCTCTCTCTCTCTCTCTCTCTCTCTCTCTCTCTCTCTCTCCTCTCTCTCTCTCTCTCTCTCTCTCTCTCTCTCTCTCTCTCTCTCTCTCACACACACACACACACACATCTCTTTACTTATTTTTTATCTTTTCTTTTGATATTTCCTAAGGCTTAATTCATGCATGTTTCATTTATAAGACATGCAATGGAGTATATTTCATAAATTGAGATCCAAATTAATGAGTTTTACCTCTTAGGTAAGTCTACGTATGCTCTCTTTCCTTTATCCTAGTCATTTCACTTTGTTAAATTTAAAAAATAATTGATGTCCAAATGTAGTCATCTAAAATGTAATTTATTAAATGAGTATCACTTAAGACTACCTTATCCTTAGCTTATACATAAACTTATCTAAGGTCCTATTTTGATCATTTTATAACTTATATACACTTCTATCCTAGGCCTAGATATACCAAAAGTTGCATTAAGCCATCACCTAGGCATCCTAGATCCTTTCACGTACGTGCCAACTACTTGGACAATAGTGTGGCTTCTATGGTATATAGCATAGTACACTATTGTAAAAAGGGGTAATGTTATCAACCCTCATCTTATTATGCCCCCAACAGATATATTTATATTCCCTAAAGCATCTTATGATCAACTTGGACTCATTTCAAATTTTGAATAGAATTACAACATTATATAAAGACCACTCTCATTCATTTATCCCTTAGATGGCAATTCTCACAAACAAGCTCAAAAAACATTATGCAAATTATGGTTATTGATCCCTATTTAGTCCTAATTTTTACATGCATCCATCTATAATAGCTTATAGCTTAGTTTTACTTAGATTTTTAGTTTCAAGTCATAATCAAAGAATTTAAATTGGCATTCATGATCATGCATACTAGAATCACTTTCACTTTCACCAACACTTATATTAGGAGAACTACATCAATCTCAATCCCCTTTCAAGGTATTTTTATGTAAGCAATGCTCAACACATAGGGTGATAAGGTCACATCCAACATAACCTTCTAATTCCACTCTTTGTACACTTGTGTTCATAAAAAAACATATCAAGCATAGAGGATTAGGGTTACATAGTGAAATTATTCAAAATGAAGCATAAATGATGATCCATGTCTCAGTCACACAAGTATAGGCTTCCTAGAATAGAGTGATGGTATGACCCAGTTTTCACTATTTTATCTTCATAAGGTTAATAATGAAGCACATAAGGTCAATATCATAGTGTGATATTGGAAAAGAGGGTCATGCTACTATCTGAAGGGGATTCTAACACCTATTTCCAATTGAAGACATTCTGATCTATTCTTACATCACTTTCTAGCATGCCACTTGTCTTGTATTAGTCATATTTTTAGCTAAGTACAACCTTTTTAATTCAATGTTATTTATAGGCTAAGAAAATAAATCAATTATTGTATAAATTAATGGCTATTGATATCATAGTATTTTATGCTTATATTTATATACTTATCTCTTTTATCTACATAGGATTTTACATTAATTCTCAAAATAGTTAAATTAATAAGTGAATAAAATAGTCAAGAATGACCAAAATAAGACGAAGCTCAGAATCTATCATCTCAAAATATCTATAGTGTATACACTCCAATTTTATCACTTCTATGTCAAATTATAAAATGGAAAAACTTCTCACAATTTCACAAAATCTAGTCTAAAATCATCCATTCATTTAATGTGTTTGAGTTCACCTTAGGGCATTCTAGGTGAGCCAATTTGTCATATTAGATGTATTCAATTATCATTCTCTGATTAAATTCTCTCTTCAATTATCATTCTCTAATAAAATTCTCTACTATGATTAATTCAATAATTTCCCATTATTTGATCAATTAATGTTATTAAGTACCCTTCTCTAAATAGTTTTGATTATATTTCTATTTCAAATAGAATTATAAATATCTTTCAGTTAATAAATTCCTCTTTTTCCCTCCAAGTGGGAATCTTCATGCAAAGAAAGGATATTGAGATCATGTGGAATATTATTTTGTGAAGTAATTAAATTGATAAGTGAATTAATGTACAATATTATTCCCCACCCTTCATCTTGGAGACAAAATGAAGGGCCCATAATGTATCTTATGAGATATTTTAGGAGTATTCTCAACCCTTAATCTTGGAAACAAGGTGAAGGGACCATATGGTTGATCCGTGTGCTTTATTGGGAATGATTCTCCTCCCTTCATCTTAAAAATAAGACAGAGGGTTTAATGCACTATCACAAATATATTTTAAGGAGAATCCTCTACCCTTCATCTTGGAAACAAGATGAAGGGATTATATTAATTTTCATTTGATATTTTCAAAATTCATTTTCCACCCTTCATCTTTATTGAGATGAAGGGCTCACATCATTGATCCATGTGTTGATCTATGCACACTCTTGTGGACTCTTTTGTAACCATTCATCTTGATTTAAATATTAAGGTTCCTCCTTGATTTGAATTTATTATAAATACATCTATTTTCAATGTAATTAAACATGTTTAAGAGTTATAACGAAGCCCTAGATTTTTATTGAGCTAACTTATTCACCAACCTTATTATGGATATTAATTCAATGAACTATATAATCAAAATGGAGATGTATTAATACACTAGACATTGATAAAGAACATTAAAATCTACATCTAACCTAAATCCTAAGAAAGATGAGTTCCAATGAAGGTTTGAATTATGTCTATTTGAATCTTTAGCATTGTTGCCTTGTTCTTTGTTTGCTCACAAGGTCTCAAGTGTAAGTTTTCATATTTGTGATTGATTTACTTGTGTTTTACAACTTATTTAAAATAATGATAATTTTTCATTCTAATTATATATATGGCCATTATGTTTCCTCGTGCACTTCTTAACACTAAATTTGCAAACATTTTTATGATAAATCTAAATTCAAAACTGAAACATAGTCTTAGATTATAGTGTCTAGAAACTTTTGACAATGTCATTACAAAAGGTGTTGAGATAGAAAAAGATATAATTAATAAAATATTTATTAATATTTATTCACAAATTTAAAATAAATATCAATAATAGTATCTAAGTTAGAACCAAAATCAAAATGAACATGTTACCCTAAATCTGATAATAGTGTATGATAATCCCAAGTTGTTCAACTATAATAAGAATATGGTGAGAAATGGAGTAATAAAAGATAGATATGTTAAAACCATATATATTACACCAATTAAAAAGGATACTCAACCTCATCCTCTTTATCTACAAAGGCAACCTACTCAAATAAATCAATGGAACAAATGACTATTTATTAATCTAGGGGAGCCTATTGAAAATGTGTTTCACAAACTTGTAAACAAAATTATCTACTCAAATATAAACCCTTTTAGTGAGATTTAACCTAAGACCTATTAGTATAGGGAAGATGAACATTGTGTATATCATCAAATTAAAGGACATGGAATTTATAGATGTATACAATTGAGACATCTCATTTAGGACATGTTTGAAAGGGGAGAAATTGAGCTGAATAATGCTTCTTCCTCTAATTATATTAATAATAGGGGGATATACCAAGAACGTATACCTTATAATGACAATAAGTGGTATTAGTAGTATCTTCAACCCAACAATAAACATAATCGCCATTAAGAGTCCCAAGCTCATAATGTTGATTATTGTGACATCCCATATGATTACAACATAGTGATAAATGTCATTAGACACCATGTATCCACAATTATGATTAATCACCATTATTTAAACTCCCAAAAATAAAACCCTTATATCATTGGATTGGGACCATATTTTTTGGGAGTCCCTCCTCCTTATGATTCTTGTTCTAAAGTTACTATTTTGGTATCCATTTATTATTCTTCAAATTATAGTATTTATATTCTCAATTGAGATTGTGTTGTCATAACTTGACAGGATAAGATCACCCTTCAAGGTCCTATACTTTATTTTGTTGATCATAATCCACCTTTCATTTAAATACTATTCAAAATCAGTCTAGACCTAGATATGCACATAGAAAAAATACATATGACCTTATGGATTAGCTAAATAAGATACCATCATATATTTCCATTTTAGACCTACTATATACCTTAAAACTACACAAATATGTATTATATGATATTTAGAGTCAATCTCAAGTGCCAATAAATATTATATTAGACAAATTTCAAATAGTCATCAAACTCTTGTGTCCTGGTCCATAATTGGTGTTTGATTAGATGGATATATCATATCTGGGAGTTTCCCACACTAATTCCATATACATTGAGGTTAATATCACCCATCATAAAATCAAGAAAGTACTAATAGATAATAGATCAGGCCTTAACATTGTTCCATTAAAGTTAGTTATATGGTTGGGATATTATAGACACCAAAAATCCACACACTTATGATTCTAATTGTCAAAGTAGCCCTAGAAGTACCCCTAAACCCTGTTAGGACCAACCTACACCTATCAGGCCTAAACCAACCAATTTGCACTTAGTTTCACGTAAATAAATAAACCTAACCTTCAGGAACCTATCCCTAAGGACCTTGACCATCGATGGTTAGGGTGACCATCAACAATTGGCCTTGGGAACGCCTGACCATTGATAGTTTGGATCTACCTTTTTACCAAGAGCATGCAAGCTCTACCAACCCTTTTCTAAATATAAATTATCTAATTTGTGTTGTGAGCCTTTTCATGTATGAATTATATTTAGAAGACCCAGTTACACTTTCACTTCCACCTCTTTCTTATGCCTATAAGAGAGAGAGGCTGAGGAGGTAAAATTAATCTATAATAATTATCAAGAGATCAAGCATTTAAGATTTTTATTTTTTAGGTCAATTAGCATCATCAGTGTTATTAAGCATTATCATCCATCTTATTGATAGTCAACTTACCATCATCTCTCAACAAAGCTTTTAGGTATTGTTACTCTGCTAGAATTAAGACAGATTCCACTAATAGGCTAATTGCATCAACCAACCACCCAACTGACTTCTGATAAGACAAGTAATTTTTTATCAATATTCATGTGCTTTGATTCCCTTTTGCAATAAACCAAACGCTTAAATAACTCCCAAAATTCATCTATGAAATATCATCACCTTCTAGTGGTCAAACCAGAATTCCATAATTAACTACCAACAATTGGACCCCAACCACCAATGATCAGGCTAACCACTGATGGTCACCTTAACCATTGATGGTGACCTGTGGTAAAAAAATAGAAATTTGATTTGGCCCATGTACACCCAATCAAATCTAATTTTATATGTTTCTAACCACTCATAGGCCCCTTTCTAATTTTTTGAATCATACCCCAACCTGTTAGTATTAGTATTAGTTAGTTTATCATTAATTAGATCATATCTAGTCTATTTTTCTAGCAAGCTTTTTGTATTAGATTTTAGTACCTTTTAATTATTGATGCAAGTACCTTATTTCTAGTTTATCAACTTGATTGTTCAAAACATGTAGATTGACAACTCCTAAGGAAGATCTCACTTCTGGGGTCTAACTATCACTAGGCAATCCACCTAACTATCTATATAACAAACAAGTTTTCTTTAGCCCTTTCTTATCTATAGGTATTCCTCCCACGATAAAGAGGAGCTCTTTAAAATATTTTGATTCAATGCACACACAAACAAATAAGTTTTTCAACCATACCCGTATCAAGATTTTTTTCTCTTTTTAAGAACTAAAGCTAAAAATTTACATGAAACATTTTGACACGCCTGATGGGACCTAGAGTCTTTACTCATGTTTTATTTGCATTTGTATGATCTCCTCTCTATCTATCCTCATAATTGAAACTAAAATTTCTTTTGTCACTTAAAATCAACTACATTCATTGCTTACTTTTAAACATCAATTCACTTTAAATTAAAACACAATAATATTATCGTAACATCACCTTTCTTCACACACTAACTAGATCACCTTCATCAATCAAACATCAAAATAATTTGAGACAAGGACCTACTAGGATTTCATCACCTAGCAGCCACCTTACCCATTCCTTAAAATCCTTCTTGGAGGTCATTACCAAGAGGAGAACCAACTTAGCTCTCTAGTTGAGTAAAAACTATGGACATAGATATATATTAGCTAAGCACCTGACACCCTTATCACTATGGGACTGTGAAGTGAGGGGGTAGGCTACAATACCAAGCCACATATTGATTTTAATATAGATTCTTTTGAGCACCTAGAAAACATGAAACCAACCATAGATTACTTCTATATTACCTAATCCATAAACCAACTTCTATCACACATTCTCATAAACTAAAGCATAAGACAAAATTGATATTAAAACTAACCTCTAGGCTTAAACATACTTCATAGTGTGTTTCTTGATTACCTAGATCATCTTCTTATCTTATTCTTACTTGAGTGGTGATATTGTTCTTATTTTATGTCCCCTTTTTTGTATGGTTCTCACTCATCAGCAGCAAAGAGACCTAGTAGAACAAAACTCATCACTTAATTCAACTTCTTCTACATCTTCATCTATGGAGTATGTCTTCAAGGTAGAAGATTCACCTCATCCATTGGGAAGCCTTACTTTCCCTTGGGTATTTCCCCAAGGAGACATGGATTTAACCACTTTTATAAACAATAATCCAATTGCCCTTCAACATTATATTAACACCTCTCCCCATCATATCATGGTTTCAACCCCACGTCAAAATCCCCCTTATGGCATGTCACCCCACCTTATGGAGGGTATCCTTTTTTCCATGATCACCACCCAACCCTTGACCACCTAGGCATCTTCATCTACTAACCCATTTGATGTTACAGTTGAGAACCAACCTATCTAACTAATTGTTACCCTTACACCTCCCACCACTACTAATTACTTCTACCTTGGCGAAAACCCAACCATTAACCCATCATGTTCCACTTGTAGCTAGAGCACCCACCATCAACATTACCAACCTCCCCTCTATCAAACATATCCCATCAGTTAATACCCCTTTACCAAGCTTAGGGGTATCTATCCCTTTTACCTCACCACCCATTAGCATAAAGGTCACTACCTCCCCTCTTGTCACCAACCCAACTACCACCCATGTCCAATCAATAGGGATTTATTATCATTTACCCATTTCACCCAATCTAGGATACATCCCTAACCCACAAGGGTATGTACCCACTACCCAACCACCATAATACACCTACCCTATGAAACCTTTATCATCCATATTTCAACATGTGGCAGTCACTCAACGACCAAATAATTATCAATATGTTGCCAAACCTCAACCACAATACCAACCTTACAATCCTTTTGATGCACCACCTCAAATTGACTGAATGATAATTCTCATGGATAAGATGACCAACCTTGAATCATCTATTTTAGAAGCTCATAAAATCTTATCCTCTGATCAGATTTGTAACAAACCTATTCACCCTTCTATCCCCATCAGACCTTACCCTCCTCAATGGGAGCTTCTAAAATTTACCAAATTTCAAAGTAAGGAGGACCCCCATCAAGACCTTAGGGATTTCAGGCATGCATGTTACATGATTGTTTATGATAATTTCCTTTTCCTTCAAAACTTCCCCATGTATTTATCTAGCCTAGCACTCAACTAGTATAGTGCCCTAATCAAACATTCCATCTTCTCTTTTACCCAACTAACACAAGTCTTCTTGGATCATGTTTCCATTAACATTTCCAAAAAGGTCTCTATCACAGACCTCTATTCTATCAAGAAATTTGATGATGAGTCCATTACCAATTTTTTCACTCATTGGATAAGTTTGATTAATTAGATTTCATTTTCTTTTCCTCAACCTGAACTAATAGAAATTTTCACTTAAGCTTGCACCAAACATATATCTTCTAGACTACGTGTCCAAAGCTTTAAAAAAAATGATGAAGATTTTACCATAGAACGTAAGCTAGAAAATAGGGCCATATATAAGGGTAAATTAAAGTTACAAAATAACAACTCTACCTTCAAGACTAATGAAACCCCTTCCTCTAAACCTAGTAACCAAGCTAATATCAGAACCAAGACAAGGGGAACCATGAACGTCATCATCCTTAAAACTTCCCCTCCACCCAATGTCAATTAGCAAAATTATTCTATTACCTCTAATCAAAATGCAAGGAACCCAAAACAAATCAACCAAAAAAATTTACTCTATTTGGAGAATGTTACACCTCAATTCTTGAGAAGCTACTAAAAGTTGACCTTTTCCTCTCCAGCAATTTGATTATTCGCATCCAACACTTGATTGATACAATGAGAATGACCTATATGTTTTTCATTTAGTAATTGAACATAATGTCAGCGGATTTAATACTCTCAAAAATATTATTTAGAGTCTTATGAATAACTGGGAACTCGTGTTGGATAATCCCATTACCCCTCAAAATCAAGCTCTTGGCATCTTCAAGAAACCTTTTCCAAACCATGCCCTTGTCAAAGTTGAGAACACATGGGCTGAGTGCCCACATAATACCCACATGGTCAACATGGTTTATGATAGACCTACATATGAGGACTTGATCGGATAATATACCCATTCTTCTCCCACTTTGCTTATCGAGGTCATGGTGTAGACACCAAAATTATAGCACACACATGCATAACTCCCTATGTCAAAACCCCCATTAAGCTCCTTTTAATAATTAGCCTTCCTAACCCATGCTTTTACCCCTCAGATATTTAATTAATTTAAAATATTTAATTAAGTTAATTAAAAACTACTTATGCCACCTTACATGGCCACCTCATCCTAAGACTACTTTTTACCCTCTGAGTCACCTCAATACTTATTCCCCTAATCCTAACTACCCATGACTTGTTCTCACCCCAAACATAAATACCTAGTTAAGTACATCCTTCTTAACCTTGCATTTCTACCATTTCCTAATGGATACCACACTTGGCATGAGAAAGAATAGAAAATAGGCTAAAAATAGACCTTTTACCTATTCTCATGCCACCGACATTGGTCAACCCATGGTGGATGTCAGTGGGATAACTGACATCAGTTACTTAACCCAAATTCTAACCTAATGTTCAAGTCAGCAAAAATAAAAAAACATAATCATTCACATACAAGTTTTAGCATTCAACTTTCTACATCTAGGCTTACCATTACTCTACACAAATCAATCCAAATTAGGAATTTATATACTACATAGAGCTTAGATTCTTCTAAATTGACAGTACATGATTATCTTTTTATTCACCTATTGCTTCAACATACCTCATCAGATCCATCTATCTAGCACTCAAGGTTCATCTATTTCACTAGCTATGTATATCTATATGTTTTGTAATTCTTTTAAACAGACATTTTACAATTACTTTACATTATACTATTTATCATTTTATGAGCATCTTGACTCTCCCTATGGAGGATTTGTAAAAATCAACCTATTTTCCTCTACTTTAAATAGACAAATCCTCTATCTAGACCCACCTGAGTCTTACCCACTCCCTTTCAACTCTTATAACCTCATAAAACTGACCAACATCCACCTCCAAACTCAAAAAAGTCTCTTGCAACCTCTTGAAAACCTACTAACCCTACTGACATTGGTCACATAACTGATGTCAGTCAAATATCCTTACCAACATTGATATCCTAACTGATGTTTGTGACTATGTATTTCTATTAACCCCCCTGAGCCTACCCAAACAACCTCCAAAAACACAAATAACTCACATTACCTATATTGTGTCACTCTCTGTTACACTCAAACTACAAGAATGGTATGACTATCACTCTATTACTCTCTCTTTCATTTTTTTATTCATTACCATTTTGTTTCAAAAATTGGACTATCATCCCTAAGGAAGTTTGACACTTCCAGAAACAAGCACATCGTTTGGAAACCCACTCATATATCTACTAAGAAATATTTTTGGTGGTAGTTCTTTCTTATTTAGTAGGTAATCCTCCCTAATCAAATAGGAGTGCTCAACATCATCTATATATGGCACACAACCAATTTAGGTTCTCTCTAATCTCTACTCCCTACCCTGCATCTCTATTTCTCCTTAAACATCAAATAGATTCAAAATTTAGTGAAACATTTATGGCATGTCTAATCTCTAATCCCTACCCTTCATCTCTATTTATCCTTTGCATAGGAGGATGAGTTTTGTGGCTACCATCAAATCAAAATCCACAATTTGAATAATTTTAAAACATTCAAGAACATTGTTCAAGACATACTCCATAGGCATGATCTCATCTTTGATAAACCTAATGCGCTTGCTAATCAAAATATGGATGTGTTTAAATAACCTTTTCCCAACTATTCACCTAATCAAAATATTTTTGAGACCATGACTAATAACTTAAGTGATCATAATATCCATACAGTCAATATGGTTTTTCCTTTACCTCCAGGCTAACCTATCCCACAATAGGAGGCACCCATTTTACCTACTCTTCCCTTGTAATCAATGGAATTTGTTTTTCTCATTCTTCTTCCTCGAGTAGAAGAGCCTACTTTAAATATTCCACTCCCATGTGAGGAATATCCTCCTTTACAACTCCTTTTACCACAAGAGGAGCTTGTATTTCCAGTTCCTCTTGTACCATTGTTACCTATCCTATTACCACTTGAAGACCACGCCTTACCCATTCCTCAACTACATGTTGAGGGGAACATCATTCCTATGTTATACCCTCTTGAGGAACCCTCTTTGCCTACCTCTCCTCCACCAATATAAGGTAGTACCCCATCCACTCCTCCTTCACACCTAGAAGATTTAGTGTTATCTACTCCTACATTAGATGAGAGACCTATTGTGCCTACTCTAATTCAAGAAATTTTACCACTTCTTCTACCTATGGAAGATCATACTTTACCTATTCCTTACCCACATGTTAAGGGAGAAATCATACCTATTCTCTACCACCTTGAGGAGCCTTCTTTGCCTACCTCTCCCCCACCTATGGAAGACCATATCTCTTTTCCTATCTCTATCGAAGAAGACCCTATTGTGGTTCTTTCTCATCTTTGGCCTGAGTAGCAGAGGCCAACAATTTCCCTCTTTCTCAATCACCTAATCCTTCTAAAGAAGAAACTGTAAGGCCTACGTCAACTTCATCTAAACCCTTCTCACGATTAGTTAAAAGTCTAGAATTTCTTGACTCCATGAAGCTAGATCATGCAACATTTTGGGACCAACTTAAAACTCCTTATCCTACATAATGAGTGTCAACCTTTACCACCAACCCTCTCACTACCATTTACCCCAAGGTCTTTGACAAAGTTAGAGCTTCTTCACTAAAATCACTAGAAGCTCATCCTTCTACATCAGAGCCCTCACCCTCATACCATATTAAAGTAGATTAGGTCTTTAGGTGTATGTTTGGTCTCTAATCTAATTCATCTAGAGGTAAAATTATATTTGACTCTCCAACCACAAGTTAGAGTTCTATGGATTGAACTAAGGAATAATTTTAAGCTTCCTAAATCTCATTGATCCTTCCCTCTTCCACCCTCAACTTTTTCTTCAATTTTGGGACCACATCCCTCTAATTTAGTTGGGGTATTCTGATCCAAGTGAAACCAAAGGTTAAGTTACCTCCACTATTGCCTTTGACACCTAATAGGCCTTTCACATCTAACACCATAATACTTAACACTAAGAAAGTGTCAATAAAACATGTGGCTCCACCTCCACTTAAAAAGGTGCCATGAAAAATCACCCTCGTGACTCCTAAACTAAAGAAAGTGTCCACTCTTATTACAACAACACGTGCTAGCCCACTCACAGGTTCTCAAATCTTTTTCCTATGCCAGTTGTTGTAATCCTCCATAATAACTCTTCCTCTCATTAATATTTATAACCCTCTTAGACCAAATCCATCTTGGTTTGATGATACACAAGTGTGTCTATATCATCATTCACTTGGACATGATACTGAGAGTTGTAAAGCTTTCACGGTAATCATTCAACAAAACTTTGATTTTGACACTCTCTTTGTTGATACTCCTATTAACCTTCTTTTTATTCCATCCCTGGCATCCATAATGCCTCATACCATTCCACCTAAATTTGAACCCAAAGATGTTGTCATACCACCTTTGCCACCTCCTTCACCCATGTTTCAGATCAACATGGTTAATGTGGCCACGTGGTCAAAAAATCAAAAGGATAAAGGTAAGGAAAAGGTCACTTACCCTTGGGCTCATCCCTTCTCAAAGGACACTCCTCTAAATCCCAATATTTTCATCTTGGGTATCTCTAAGTCTACATCTTCAAAAGTTATTCAAAACTCAATGGTGAAACAACTTCACCAAACTCCTCTAAAAATGTCCTTGTATGAGTTAATCCAAAACTCACCCCAACATCATCAAGCTTTGATTAGTGCTTTGCAAGTAGTTGTGGTACAACCTAATGATCCCCAACCTTTTTTAGCTTTGGTTAGCTCTCTTAACACCATCTCTCTAATTTCCTTTGTGATTCAAAAATACCACTTTAACACCTTGAAGATCAGGATTCTACCCTTTTTATCACCACATATATCAATCAAACTCATGTCAAAAGAGTCATGATCGATGGGGGAGATAGTATTAATATTATATCCACCCATGCCGACAAACAAGTAGCCCTTCTCAATAATTGCATGTCTCAAACCGACGTGGTGCTTCGCTCCTTTAATGATACCACAGCTACTATGGTGGGAACTATTGTCTTACATATCCATGTGGGCCCATGTATAATTCCTAATCTCTTCTATGTTGTAAAAAGAGAGTTTTAATACAACATACTTCTTGGATGACCTTAGATATGTGCTATGGCATGTGTGCCCTTGACTTTGCACTACTACATCAAGTTTGAGCATAATGGGCAAGTGTATGTTATTCCCACTAACCCACCTCCTTTCAAAACATGCAACATGACTTATAGCCCCAATGATGTTCTCATTCCATTAAAGACATCATATTCTCTACATAATACTTTTGAATCTTCCACAAGCTCCACTACCCTAGTTACATAGATATTAATGACATAAATTCTAGACAAAGACCCCATGGAAGAAACTTTCAAGCATCTGTCACTGAAAAAATATCACATTTCGACACTCAAAATGTTCTATACTCCACAAAAGTATAGAAAGCTTCATATACACCCTAATTATAATCCCCATATTGAGATGTTCATCCTGTATAGTCCCCCTAACCTTAGAACTAATTTCACATATGGAGGAATTGATCAAGCTCCCACTATCAACAATCTATCCTTTTCACCACAATGATTTACTTGTGACTTCTCTTTCCTAAGAAATCCTAGATTCATTCACACCTATATTTATAGGTGTGCCTAAAAAGGATTTGGTTTGGGTCATTATGAGTATGGTGTTCATATGCCCATTGAATATCCCCCAACAAAACCATTGAAAATGCCAAAAAATAGCATGGAGTGGGTTATGATGAACCAACTAAACTCACAAAAACTTCTCATATACCAATTATCGAAGAGCTAGTCTCTCTTTTTCCATCCTCTCATCCACCATCACCTACTAAATCAGAGGTATCTATACCTCCTAAATTTTTTTTCAATAAATGCCATCCATTTGGGCCCCCTCACCTATCACCAAGGTAAGGAAACAAGGTCCTTTCCTCTCATTCATCTTGAAATGATTGATGAAGACTCTCTCAATATCAATACTATCCAATGTCAAGATGATGACACTATTCTCACATACATGGGTGTAGATGATTACTATATCTAATGATCATTCCCATCCAAAACATAGGCTATGTTAAATTAATCAACCATTGACATTAATTTACCCTCTCAAAATAACCCCTGTGTCCTTAAAATTGACCAGTCTTTAGAGTCCTCTAAGCAAGAAAATTATGCCACATTTATTAATGAACATAATAAAGCCTTCTCTTGGTCTTATAATGGCATGCATGGTATCAAACCTTCTATCATCACCCACAACATTATCACCAATCAAGATGATAAACCTCTCAAATAAAAGATTCATAAAAAACATCCTCATATTTCTCTCCTTGTCAAAAAAGAGCTCCATGCATCCTTTTTATTAACTTTATCCAACCCATCGACTACCTGTAATGGGTTTTCAATATTGTTCTTGTCACAAAAATGATAGGAGGAATTTGCATCTATAGCAACTACTATGACTTAAACCTTGCTTATCCAAAGCATAACTTTCCTTTTCCAAGTATCGACTAACTTATTGATCTAATGACCAACCACGAGATGTTATCACTTATGTACAGATTTTTAGGTTATAATCAAATCTTAGTTTCTCTCAAGGATTAACATGAGACAACTTTCACTACCCCATGGTAGACTTTCTATTATCATGTCATGCCCTTTGGTCTGTATAATGTTGGTTCCACCTACCAATGCACCATGACTTACATCTTCTATAATATTCTACACAAAATTATGGAAGACTACATGGATAACTTACTTGGTAAGTCTAAAATTTGACAAGATCACTTGATGATTCTCAAAATTATATTCACTCATCTCCTCCAATATAACATTCGACTAAACCTAAAGAAATGCATCTTTGGTGTCCTTCTCGATAAGCTCTTAGGATTTATTATTTCTCTCTATGGTATTGAAGTCAACCCTACTAAAGTTTGATCAATACTAGACATGTCTTCACTTACTAATATCAAACTCTATAGAATGCAAGGCAAGATTCATATAATCCATTGCTTCATCTCCCAGTTGTCAAATTGTTGCCATCCCTTTCACCATCTCCTCAAAAAATATGTCTCCTTATAGTGGAATACAGATTGCTAAGAAGCCTTTGATGCACTCAAATGGTATCTCCTTTCCCCACAAGTTCTTATTCCACCTAAAGAAAACTATCCTTTATACCTTTACATCTCTATAATAGACCATTCTCTAGGTTTATGATTGCACATCGGGATGATCACCATTGAGAACAAGCGGTTCACTACATAAGCCACACACTTATTGATTATGAAACTCGATATACCCATACCAAAAATCTTTGTCTCACATTGGTCTTTATAGCTTCTAAGCTCTGTCATTACCTCTTAAATCATAAAACCTACATCATCACCCATACTTATCCCCTCAAATACATGCATTCCAAGCCATATCACAACCAATGTGTATCTCAGTGGTTCATGTTCCTTACTGAATTTGACTTGGAATTTATTTAACAAAAGTCTATATAGGGGAAAATGATCGCTAACTAGTTAGCTACTACCCCTTTACCTAACAATCAACCTCCAAACCTTAAATTCTCTAATGATTCTATCACAATGCTCTCCACTGATGACATTTCCTATCAAATCGTGATGTTCTTTGATGAATTTAAATGTCAACACAGTGGGGGTGTAGGGGTCATCCTCATTCCTCTTGATGGTGAGCCTATGCCTTTGTCATGTAAACTATATTTTGAATGTACTAACAATATGGTTGAATGTGAATATTTGATCTTAGGGCTTTAAACAACTATTTTCTTAGGTGTCAAATCAATAACCATTTTCAATGACTCCCAGCTAGTGGTTAATTAGGTTTATGGTTCCTACCTATGCAAAAATGAAATTTTGTAATGATATAAACATCATGTAGATATGCTATTAGAATCATTTGACTCCTACCTCTTGAAAATTATTCCTTGATCTACAAACAAGTTTACTGACATAATGACTTCACTTGCTTCACACATACCCTCTTCACCCTCTTCCTAAAAAATTTATGTCATTGTACATCGCTTAACATTGTCTTCCTATGTATCATCTAACATCTTTTTTATAGGCAATATAACACATAACCCACATGACTTGTACAAGAAACTCATGGATTACCTTTTACCCCTTATGATATCTCCAATAATGGGAGACATGCCTTCATGAAATGTGCCACTCATTATACTATGATAGGGGGACTTCTCTACAAGTGAGGTTTTGATGGTCTTCTCCTTAGATGCCTCACTAGTACTGAGATACCCTTCACCATTAAGGAATTCCATGATGATATTTGTGGTGGAAATTTCAATGGTAATGTAGTTTCTAAACATATCTTTCAACTCAACTATTATTGGCCAACACTCCATCAAGACTTTAGTGATTATGTTTAGCATTGTGTCAAATTTCAAAAACATGCTAACCTCCTTCATGTTCCAAGCCATGCCTTACAAGTCACCAAAGACTTCTGGCCCTTCTAATGGGGTTTGGATCTAATCGGTGATATTAACCCTCATTCATCTCTCCATCATTGTTCCATCATTACTTCTACTGAATACTTCACCCAGTGGGTTGAGGCCATTCCTCTCATCTCCACTAAGGCTGACAAAATTGTTGACTTTATAACCCATCACATCATCTATCATTTTGGTGTCCCCCATAAAATTATAACAGACAATGGTAAATATTTTAAAAACAAGATTGTCCAAAATCTTTGTGACACTTTTGGAATCAAATTAAGCTTCTCATTATCATATTTTCCATAAGTAAATGGATAGGTAGAAGCTTCTAATAAAACCTTAACCAAAATCCTCATTACAATAGTCAACGATACTAGCAAGGATTGGCACACGCACATTCCCTTTGCTTTATGGGCTTACCGCACTAACATTTGAACCCCTATAGATGTTATGCCTTTTTATCTAGTCTATAGGATGGAGCTATTTTTCCTCTTGAGGTATAGATTCCTTCTCTTCATATCTCTCTACAAGACATACTTACTAACGATGACTTTCACTAGGAATGTTTGGCTAAACTTGAGTTGCTTGATGAACATCGTCTCATAGCCCTTAACCACCTCCAAATCTATCAAGAGCATATCAAATGTGCTTATTACAAAAATCTCAAGGAGTGAGATTTCAATATCAGAGATCTCATCTTAAAGGAATTTCAACATGTGACGAATGTGGAAAAAATCAAACAAGGTAAGTTTGCTCCTAATTGGCTTAGAACCTACATCATAACTCACAAGTATGGCTCAAGAACTTATTTCTTGTATTCTCTCAAAATAAGGATAGAAACCAAACCTTTAAATGCTTTGCACCTATGACCATTATTTTTTTAATCAAGTGACGCTTCACCTCATGTTTAACTTGAGCTCATCCCTTGAGCAACCCTATTACATTCATCTCCCTTCCTCTTAACCCTGATTCTTACACACTTAGTTAACCCATGAAGTGCTATGGTTTTTCCCTCAAAGTGGTAACCCCTAATCCTCTATAGTTTTGTCCATGACTAAATTTAAAAAAATATGATAGATAGACAAGTTATAATCACTCAGGTCATGATTCTCAAGGTATATTGCTCCCTTGAAGGATAGCTACATAACTTCTCTTTGATACTATAAATATACTGCTCCCTTGAAGGACATATATTAAAAATAAAAAAGAAAAGCTTAGACCACTCCCTTGAAGGATGGCAAAGCCATGATTTGTTATCAAGGTAAATAATGACTAAGAATCTTCTCATATTAATCAGCTTTATATGACCTCAACACAAACAAAATCCCATTGTAGGCTTCTCACATTGATCAACTTACAAAAAAAAACTCTAAGTCATGGACTTTCTTATAGTAGCTCTTGGGTCACCCATAGAACATGCATATCATCCCCACTAAGAAGGTTATGCCACCTAAACACTCTCATTCTTTTTACCTTTTTCCCCATATTCTTTCAAGGGACTTTGAGCTCACTTAATACAGGGTGAGTAAAACACTTCTCTAAAAAATAAATGGTCAAATGATGCAAAGAATGAAAAAGGCTCATATTCTTGAGCCTATTTATGTTGTGATTATTGTTTTTTCTAATGCATGAGCATTGTGCCTCTTTCTTTCCTATCCCAATCACATGTCACTTTCTCTTCTGAGATAACATCTCACAAAAAGATTCAATCACCTTCTTGCCTTTCTACCAATTTTTCTTGATTCTTAGAGTTATGTGTTTAACACATCTATCTCAAGCAAGGATACTCAAATAACTCCCTAAACCAATACTAAAACTAACAAACCATTACTCATGAGATATCTACCCAACACGTAACCATAGTTTCTCTAAACAACAATAAATAGAAAAAATATCAAGCCTACTCCATTTATTTTAAGCATACACCATCACATATATGGAAAAATGTTGAAATAAAATAACATACCAAACCCGTTCATTTTAAGCATACACCATCGCAAATATGGAAAACTACTAAGATGAAGCTAACAAATCAATTATGCATATACTATCACACATATGGGAAATGCTAGTCTATCTCAACTACCATTCTCAACATTAACATAACATAAACACATCTCAAAATAACAAACTCTCATATATATATATATATATATATATATATGATGAATATGAATGTACATCAATGGATCATATCAATATCATTTCTCCCTCAAAATATACATATCTCATCTTTAGCTCATAGGCCAGTGTGTATAAACATATATAACAACATCAATAACAAAATCTATCACTCAAAATCATCAAGGCTATAGTCATGTTCATGAATAAGTAGTGTCATCACCACAATCTACCTATCTACGTCTACATGAGCTAGAAACCATGGCACATGTCACTAATCTCTCCTAATCTCTAAACTTAGAATACCTCTAAATCTATGGGAACTCTCTGATTGCTCTCTCATAGTATAAAATCTCATCTAGATCCATGTTGTACCTTGATAGAGATATAGTTTGCAGTGGACCCATCAAACCTACTATAGGTCTTTGTACTAGTCCCTATGGTGGAGGAGGAGGAGTAGCCTATTATGCTACTCTCAGACTATCCCTCTCTATTGTCAGTGTAGTAACTTGGCCCTATAATACCTTGACCTGGCCCTATAATGCCCTGACCTATCCCTATAATGTCATAACCTACCCTTATAAGGCCAACACCTATGCCTATATTACATCTCAAGCTTGTACTACTACATCTCAAGCCCATATCATTGTATCTTGGGCCTACATGGATACATCTCTCTCTCTCATCACTCCATGTACATTTGGTGGTGGACTCTTAACCTAAATTACAAGATGCAAATATGTCCACCATGCAAGATAAGTCATTATGCATCCAAGATCTACCATACCTAGGCCTGGTAGCAGCTCCTCAAAATTTGACCCATCTTTTTCCTAGGGCAAGGGTAGGGGTGCCTCTATATCATCCCTCCTATATCAAGGAAAGGTAAGAGGCACATCCTATAACAAGCCAAACTATCTCTTGGCCTATGACATGGGTATCATCTCTAGCTCTCTAGCTCATCTCCCTTTAACCCATAATGTGCTCTATAAACTAACAAGCTACTTTGCCTATCCTCTGAATATAGGGTATGTTAGGTAGGCCTCCAAACAATATTTTTGGGAATCAATCCATCTATCATACACCTATAATAATTAATGTCCCACACTATGTTGTCTACTTGTGTCTGGGCCATACCCTCTCTCCACTATCTAAACCTGACCCTAAAACTAGTTACAATCATGGTGGGTAACCCCAATGGATGTGTTACCACAATGTGCTCATATTACCAATAATGGAGTAAATGCTTGACACATAAACTATACCATCATCATAGCCTCAACCTCCACAACTCTCTGTATAATTATGTGAGAAAATTGTTCCCCATGTATACACAATCTATTACTTAACCATCTATACCAACACACCTATCAATGTAATAGGAAATATCCCCCCATATGCATCTGGTAGTGCATATACTATAATCCCTATCATCATTAGGATACTCAACCAATGTTGCTTTTGATCCATAGTGTACAACAACTCATATGCAAAGCTCACTAAGTGATAGGTCACCTTGCTAACATTCTCTCCAAACAATGTAACCATGTGAATATCATGCTTCTCTCTCAAATATGAGATGAGATCCTCACCCTAGAGTGCCAACCATAAAATCATGTACATGTCCTCCTATGTCATTGTCAACTCTTTGGTAGGTAAATGAAAGGTGTTGGTGGTGTTATCCCACCTCTCTATCAATGTTATCATCAAACTAACATCACATACAACAATACAATATCATTTCACTACTCCTAACCCTATGGCTACCATGTGATCCCACTCATCCATGGTGATATCCCACCTCATCTGTATCAATAACATAGGTAGTCGATTTGGTAATGTCAACTCTTGCCTAGCCTATATCCACACACACAAACCTTAAGTCACATACTTTCCAATATAAACCTCCACCCTTTTTTCCCTTCTCTCTAAGATAACTACATTGGCTTGAGGCCCTCATCTGGGATATGTAGGCAATGCTAAGTTGATATGGGGTCTTCTAAGGTTAGTTCAGTCATATACCCACCTAACTATCTAACTTATTAACCCACCTAAACCCTAGGCCTAACTACCTATCTCTTAACCCTAAGCCTAACTGTCTATCTCTAAACCCTAGGTCTAACTACCTATCTCTAACCCCTAGGCCAAACTACCTATCTCTTAACTGTATGCCCAATTTCCTATCTCTCAACTCTAGGCCCCATGGCCTATATCTTAAACTATAGGCCCCATGGCTTATATCTCACACCCTAGACCCCATGACCTATTTCAACCTACCTTTTCCTAACCACTTCCATTAATAAAATTTTAACCATACCTCACCCTTTTTCCTTACACACTAGGAGAACTACATTGGCCTAAGGCCCTCCACCAGGCTACGTAGGTAGCACTCAGTCGACATGAGGTCTTATAAGGCTAGTTTGACCATTCAGCTTGATGACTAACTCAACTAGGGATCCAAAATGGGTATTTTATTCTTGTTTAGGGTTTTCTCTTATGATCGACATCGATTAAAGCTAATAATGTCAGTTTTGGATACTAGCTGATATCAACACCTTATTAGCTAATGTCGATGAAACCCATCGACATCAGTGACTAGTTCAGCCCTAGGGCTAAACAACCCATCTCCCAACTTTGTGTTTTTCCCTAAAAACTACACCCACACACCTCCTAAATTCTCCTAAACCTACCCTTACCCCATTTTATATCCCTCTAATTGCCCTCTCTCCCTCAAACATAAAAAAATTAGCCCACATCACAAATTCACAAAGTTAAATTCAAATTCAACTCATGGAGGATCTTACCTCATATCTCTCTCTCCTCTGGGTTGGAATAGATGGCCCTTGTGGTGGCACACCTCCAGCTAGGTCCCCTCCTAGCTCTACCATCTCACCACACCTAGAGTTATTTTTCTCCAATCAAATGTTACAAATGATTTTTATTGGGCTACCAAACCCCTTTTTCTTGGGTTTGGTTGCCCATCGATGTCGGTAGTCTTAACCTAAGATGTCAATGTCGATAATACTTCTTATCGACATCAATGACATAATTGATGTTATCACCCTTAAATTAGAGTTTTCAACCCCAACTACCCCCTTTGGACTACACCCTCAGTCTGAGGCAACTTGGAGATCACATATATCTCCCTGACTATGACAACTAATGTTAGAGATCACATATATCTCCCTAACCATGAAAACCAACCGTGGAGATCACTTAAATCTCCACCCATGATGACTCTAACTAGAGATCATGAATATCTCCTTGGCCATTGACCCTTTTGAACCAACCTTACATTTCTTGTCTTGACCACTTATGTTACCTTGTTATAGTTAGATATTATACACATGCATGTATATTAGGTGTTTTAGATCATGACTAAGCCAGTCATATCATCTGAAACCTTTTGTGTTTACTAGGATCACTTCCTACCTTGGATACCTGTAACACATGGACCATTAGAGTTACAACTTTGATCATTTTAAACTTATCAACTATCACTTACAAGCTATGATTTGGTTATTTTTATCTTATTCTTCCTTGTCTTTACCTAATTTTTATTGTGTCAACTATAACTTATCATAGTATACATGTAAGCAACAATATTACCATGCTCTCACTCAACATCCACCCACCTAATTAACTCTTTATCAAACTGGTACCTGATTTCAAATTCTTCTCCATCAGTTCCCATTTTGAGGGGAGATACCTCATCCAATACCTAGAGCATTAAACTTCTATTTTTGTCTTACAACTTGTTAGTACAAATTATAAGACAAAAGGGGAAAATGTAGACACCAAAATTATGTCACACACATGCATAACTCCCTATGTCAAAACCCTCCTTGAGTCCCTTCTAATAATTAGCCTTCTTAACCCATGTTTTTACCCTTCGCACATTTAATTAATTTAAAATATTTAATTAAGTTAGTCAAAAACTACTTATGCCACCTTACCTATCCACCTCATCTGAAGACTAATTCTTAGCCTCTCAGTCACCTCAAGACTTAGTCCCCTAATTCTAACTACCCATGACTTGTTCTCACCCCAAACATAAATTCCTAACTAACTACATCCTTCTTAACCTTGCATTTCTACCATTTCCTAATGGATACCACACTTGACATGAGAAAGTATAGAAAATAGGCTAAAAATATCCCTTTTACCTATTCTCATGCCACTGACATCAATCAACCCATGGTTCACATCGATGGGATTGTTGACATCAGTTACTTAAGCCAAATTCCAACCTAATGTTTAGGTCAGTAGAAATTATAAAAACTCAGTCATTCATATACAAGCTTTAGCATTCAACTTTCTACATCTAGGCTTACCAATACTCTACACAAATCAGTCCATATTAGGAATTGATAAACTACATAGAGCTTAGATTCTTTTGAATTGGTAGCACACACTTATCTTTCTATTCACCTACTACTTTAACACACCTCATCAAAACCATCTAACTAGCACTCAGGGTTCATCTATCTCACCAGTTAAGTATATATCTATGTTTTGTAATTCCTTTAAATAGTCATTTTATAACTACTTTACATTATACTATTTATAATTTTATGAGCATCCCAATTCTCCCTATAAAGGAGTTGTAAAACTCCTTCACTTATTTCCCTTTGCTTCAAACATACCAATCCTCTATCTAGACCTACCTGAGTCTTACCCACTCCCTTCTGACTATTATAACCTCATAAAACTAACCAAAATCCACCTCCTAGCTCAAAAAAGTCTCTTGCAACCTCTTGAGAACTTACTACCCTACCAGCATCGATCACATAACTGATATTGATCATATATCCTTATCAACATCGACAACCTAATTGATTTAAGTGATTGTGTATTTCCACTAACCCCCCTGAGCCTACCCAAACAATCTCCAAAAACACAAACAACTCACATTACCTACATTATGTCACTCTCTATTATACTCAAATTATAAGAATGATATGACTATCTTTCTCTTACTCTCTCTTTTATTTTGTTATTCATTACCATTTTGTTTCAAATTGTGGACTGTCATCCCTACAGAAGTTTGACACTTCCAAAAACAAGCATGTAGCTTGGCATCCCACTCATATATCTACTAACAGATATTTTTAGTGGTAGTGCTTTCTTATTCACAAGTAGTCCTCCCTAGTCAAAGAGGAGTGTTCAACATCATCTGGATATGGTGCGCAACCAATCTGGGTTCTTTCTAATCTCTAATCCCTACCCTTCATCTTTCTTTCTCCTTAAACATCAAATAGATTCAAAATTTGGTGAAACACATGGAGTCACCTTACGCTTATTGGATATCCAAAACAAAGAAGTTCCTTTCTCCCTAGCTACCCTCATAGAAGTTTTAGAATCATCACATACTACCTCAACTAGCACATCTAGGTAAATCAACATTCTTAATTCACCACCTCCACCAACTGCCCAATAAATAGATACTCCTATGAATATTGTCCCTAAAGGAGGAGCATTTATACGCATGCCTCACATGTACAAGCCATTTATCTCAACCTTTCTTCTCTCACTTCAAGAGATCAACCAACCTACCAAGTATCATCCCCAACCTACAAGTCTATATATTGCATCCATTACCCATGGATCAGGACCAGTACATAAAGTTTTTTCCACATTAGTATAGAAATTAGAATTCACCTTAAAACCAAACATGGATTGAACCACTTGTTGGTAACAATTAGGGCTTCCCTCCATCAGCAAACTTGAACATTCTAGCATGCCTCTAACTAACCAATCCATCATCTCTCCACTACCTCTTAAACCAATCTGAACCTCCAACAACCCCTCAACTTCTTATTCAACTAAAAACTCCACCACCTCACCAACCAAACCTTTCAAAACTCTTAGTGCCTTCCCTACTCAGAGTTTTCTTCACCCATCCTTACAAGTATACTTAACTTCACTCAAGCCTATACCTAGGTCTCAACCGACACCAACCAAAAAGATGAAAGCATTAAAAGGACACATGACAAATACTATACCTCCATCTACATTTCCCTCTATCTTAGGGCCTCACCCTTCCACTTTGTTTAAAAATAAAACCCCTTTTAACATATGTCACCCATTGCCATCAATTACACTAGCAAATTTATTAGCCGATGTGTCCACCCTTCCTAGATCACAACCAATTAGACCACCAAATTTGACTACCTCAACTACCAACATACCCAAGCCAAGATCATCTACTCAAACCACCTTACCCAAGCCATCTCTCATCCAACCTATTACCACCCATACACCCATCTTACCAACCAAAATTGTGAGACCAAAACCTTCCTTACCTCTAGAAAAATCCAATACAACCATTCTTCAAAGGTTAGTGAAAATATCCTACCTCACATTACCTCCCATTAGACCTTTTGATCCTCTTAGTTTGAATCCAACCTAGTAGAATGACCGTCAAATCTACTCCTATCATAAGACACTTGGGCATGACATAGAGAATGGCAAAGCTCTCCAAGCCATTATCCACTAACTCTATGAGGAGGATGATCTCTTGGTAGATGACCTTCCATCCATTCCTCCACCATTACACCTAACATCCAACTACCAACACATTCCCAACCCCCCACTCTCACCTTAGAGTGACAGAGAATCTACCCAACCCCCATCACACCTTACCCCTCTATTCATACCATTAATGTGATCACACAAAAAGGATAAAGGGAAGGCCAAAGTTTCCATTTTATGGACATACCCACCAACTCACCCTATACCAAACTCGATATACACCTCCACATCTATAGCTAATCCCAAAGTCACCATCTTAGGCACTTCAAAGGCTAACCCCTCTAAATCCATTAAGAGGGTCATCCTTAAACAACTTTACTAGACCCCTACTAAAATGAGCCTCTATAAGCTCATTTCCACCTCACCTCACCATCATCAGGCCATGATCAAGGCTATGCAGGCCATTGAAGTTAGATTAAGGGATTCCCAACCCATAAAGGCTTTGGTGGTGCTCTCCAACTCTCCACCCTTTTTACCTTTAAGGATTGAAAGATACCTTCTATCCACCCTGAAGACCCATATCTCTCTCTTTGTATTACATCCCACATCAACCAAACCTACAACAAATGAGTTATGATTGATAGGGGAGCTAGTATCAATATAAACTCTTCCCATGCTTATGATCAACTAAAGCTACCAGATAATGTCATGTCCAAAACTTTAGTCATCCTTAGATAATTTAATGGTACTATGGCCACTACCTTGGGAACCATCACCTTTTATATTTGGCTAGGACCTTACACACTCCCCAAAATCTTCTATGTGGTCAAGGGTGAATTCCAATACAATGTTTTGTTAGGGAGACCTTGGATCTGGGCCATGGGTTGTGTATCTTTCACTCTCCACCATTATGTTAAGTTTGAACATGAAGGTCAAGTTGTTACCATAAAAACTCACCCTAGCCCTTTTGTAGCATGTAATATGACCTACCAACATAATGACATTCTTCTACCTCCATCTAAAGCACTAAAAACAACCACCATCAAGACCTCACCCATAGAAGCTAAAGTAATTACTTCTTCCCCTTCCTCTGAGGCCTCTACCAGCTTGTCTATCCCCATAGACCATATACCCATCATTGACCCTTTCCAACCTACATTCCAACACCTTACCCTTGGATAATATCATCTCCTCACCCTTGATGCGCTTCACACTCCCCAAGAATATAGTAAACTCAACCACCAACTAGGTTATGAACCCAACATTAGAGCCATTACCCCTTTGGGACCTCTGAGCTATCAAACACACTTTATCTATGGGGGAATTAACAAGCCACCTAATACTACCATCACTCCCTCTCCACCTCAACCATTCGCCTCTACCTTCTCTTATTTGGACAACCAAAAATTTTCCAAACTATACCTTCACAAATGTTCTTAAAAGGGATTTGGTTTGGGATGATATGAGCATGGCCCACACACATTGACATCAATTGAGACCGAAAGCCTCATGAGAATCATGGCCTCAACTTCATTCTACCCAATAATAAGAAATTTAAACAAACTACCCCTACCATTGTTGAAGAAGAGACCCCTTCCTCACCAACACCCCCTCCATCTATGGGTGAGGATGAGGACATCATCCGACCTAACTTTTTTTCATCAACATGATTACCCTCAACCCCCTGACTTATCAAAAGTAAGGGGCATCCATATCCAACCCCTTGACCCATCTTGAACTCGTGGGAAAATAATCTCCTACCATTAACACTGTTTAGTGCAGGATGATGATGTTATTCTCACCTACCTTGGTGTACCAAATTCCTCTATCCACAAATCCTTACCTCCAAAAACCTCAACCATTTTGAATGAATCAACCATGAACATTGACATAGGCACTCTATACAACCCCTATATCATCAAACTTGGCCAAACTCTCACCTCTAAGGAACTATAGGACTTCTCTATCTTCTTCTAAGACCATAGTATTACATTCTCCTAGTCATATGTTGACATGACTGGTATTGACCCAGCCATTACCACCCACAACATCATAACCAATCATGACACCATCAGATATAAACTTCATAAAATGCATCTTTGCATATCCCTCCTTGTCAAATAAGAGCTTTAACACCTCCTTTCTATCAAATTTATTCAAACAATTGATTATCCCTAATGGGTTTCAAATATTATCCCTATCACCAAAGCTATATGGGGACTACATATCTATGTGGACTTTAATGACCTTAACCTCTCCTACCTAAAGGATGACTTTCCTCTACCTAGAATTTACCAACTTGTTGATCTTATATCAAGTCGTGAGATGTTGTCTCTCATGGATGGATTATTGAGTTATAATCAAATTTTGACTACCCCTAAAGATCAGCACAAAACTACCTTTATCACCCCATGGGGGACTTTTTATTATAGAGTCATGCCCTTTAGTTTTAAGAATGTCGACACAACTTACCAACGTGCCATGACTTGTATTTTCCATGACCTTCTTGATAAGTCCAAGCTTTGCAAAGACCATTTAACCATTCCCAAGATTATCTTTGAGTGACTTATGTACTATCACATCTACCTCAATTCTAATAAATGTATTTTTTGGGTCTTGTCAAGAAAACTTCTTGGCTTTATCATTTACCTTCAAGGAATCAAATTTGATTCAGCCAAAATCAAAGCCATCCTCAAAATGCTACCTCTAAGCAATCTTAAACTACTTTATAGCTTGCAGGGGAAATTTTCAATCCACTCATCACTTAATCTCCTAGCTCTTTAATTAGTGTCAACCCTTCCACCACCTCTTAAAAAAGGATGTCTCTTTCAAGTGGAATGTCTATTATCAAAAGGCCTTTGATGCACTCAAAGAGTACCTGTTATCTCTAACTATCCTTACACCTCCTAAAGATGGCCAAAATTTATACCTTTATATCTCTACCATAAACCACTCCCTAAGGGTGATGCTTGCCCATCAAGATGAACAACACAAGGATAAATCCATCTATTACATTAGCTACACACTTGTCAAATACAAGACTCAATACACACATACCGAGAAACTATGTTTGGCCTTAATCGTCATGGCCACCAAAATTTACCACTACCTTATTAACCATAAAACTTTTATCATACCCAATACCAACCCCCTTAAATTCATGCACTCCAAACCATACCAAAACTAGCGTATGGATATGTGGTTCATGCTTTTAGCTGAGTTTGACCTTGAGTTCTTCCAACAAAAATCACTCAAGGGGTAGGTCATTACTGACTAACTAGCTGAGGCACCCCTAGCAAACAACTAACCTCCCCCCTAGATTTCCCAGATGAGTCTATCTCAAGCCTATCTTAAGTGGATTTTACTAATTAGGTAACCATGTTTTTTGATGGTTCCAAATGTCAGCATGGTGGAGGAGTCGGTATCATCCTTGTGCCCCTTATTGGTGAACCACTTCCTTTATCATTTAAACTTGAATTTTAATACACCAATAATGTGGCCAAGTATGAAACCCTAATAATAGGTCTCTAGACACCTTAGCCTTAGAAGTCAAAAAAATCCATATCTTTGGTCACTCCCAACGTGTGGTCAAGCAAGTCAATAGCATCTACCAATGTAAGAATGAAATGATGCAATTATATAGACAACTACTTATAGAACTCTTAACATCATTAAAACACTACCATATTCAAACCACCACATAATCTACCAACAAGTTTGATGATACCATGTCTTTTCTTACTTGTAAGATCAAATCAATACCCTCAGACTCCAAACTATCAGTCATTGTCCATTGCCTCATTGAACCTTCCTACACCAAATCAGACACTCCAACCATATTTAGTGTGGAAGAGATTATGCCACTATTGGTATCATCAAACCTTTGAATACCTTCACCTTGACATAATTCCCTCTAGCCTCTCTATGAATTCCCATTTGGAATTTATTTAGGGCACCTCTCAGTACACCATTCTGGGAGGAATTCTTTACAAATGTGGTTTTGATGGCCTCCTATTCTATTTCCTTCATGGTTCATAAGCCTCTTATGCTATCAAGGAGACACATAAGGGTATTTATGGGGGCCACTTTGGTGGATTCATTATCGCTAAGTTCATCCTCTACCTAGGCTATTATTGGCCCACCCTTAACTAAAATTATTGTGATTATGTGAAGAATTGTGTCAAGTGTCAATGACATGTTAATTCACATCATTCACATAGCAATAATCTTTGCATTTTTATAGAATTTTAACCTTTTTCACAATAGGGTCTAGACCTTATCAATGAAATAAACCCCCACTCTTCAAAAACACATCATTATATCATTATCACAACTAAATATTTCACCAAATGGGCGGAGGCTATTCCCTTTGTCTCAACAAAAGCTGAAAAGATTATCAAATGTATTACCCATCACATCATCTGCCATTTTGGTGTTCCCCATAAGATCATCACTGACAATGGTAAAACTTTCAAAAATAAACAAGTTCAAGGCCTTTGTGATGTATTTGGTACTAAACTTAGCTTTTCATCACCTTATTACCCATAAGCAAATGGAGAAGCCAAAGCCACTAACAAACCCTTAATAACATGCTTACCAAAATGGTTAATGCCTCAGCTCAGGATTAACACTTACACATCCCTTTCACTTTATGGGAATATCATGCTAGCATCTAAAATCCTACAAGTGCTACACATTTTTCTCTCATGTTTGGAGTTAAGGCTATATTACCTCTTAAATTCTAAATACCTTCTATTCACATATCTTTGCATGACCTTGTTTTGGAAAACAATTATTATCAAGAATGTTTATCTTAACTGGAGTTACATGAAGAGAGTCATTTGGATACTCTTTCCCATCTTCATGTCTATCAAGAAAGAATCAAATGAGCCTATAACAAACATTTGAAAGTTTGAAAATTCAACATTGGAGATCTTGTCCTAAAAAAAAGTAACATGTAACTAATATGTACAAAAGCAAAAGGGGAAAATTTACTTTCAATTGGCTTGGACCCTACATTATTACCCATAAGTGTAGATTAGAAACTTATCATTTGTCCTCTCTCAAAGGTAAAATAGAACTTGAGCCTCTCAATCCTTTGCATCTTCATCCCTTTTATTGTACAATAGGGATCACAATCATCATTTGTCTAACTTAAGCTTGTCCCTTGCAACCACATTCATTTTCTTCTTTTTTAGGGGCAACCAACTAAAAATGAATCATGTGATTATCCATCACAATTATATCCTAAATCTTAAACTATGGATACAACAGGTCTATCCATGGCATGGTTCTCATAGTGCTTCCCATCTCTTTGAGATCAGTTTTATGGTCGTTGTCACCTATACCTCTCTTCTAACTATTTAACCTTCATGTTAGCTTAGTTTTACATTCATAAAGGTAATCCATTGAGCATATATGAGAAATTTTATGTAAAATAAAATCAAATCAACATAAAACCAATATCAAATCATAAAAACAAATCATGGGTCATTCTTGGCATTCACAAATTGCTCCCTTGAAGGACAATTATTAAAAATCAACTGAAATTGCAAAACGTAAGTTGGATTGCTCCCTTGAAGGATAGATATCAAAATCATTTAAACTAAGAACATAAACTTAGAACACTCCCTTGAAGGATGGATGAGTAAAGCATTAGTCAAAGCTACTAATTTATTGGAAGCTTTTTGCATCGATCAATTTCCCTGACCCCCAACAAAAATCAAAAAGTAAAAGTAACAACAACAAAAAATCTAAGCAAGAGTAAAAGAATCTTTAAATCTATAATCAGATTTCATAACAACAATAATATTAGAAATCCATAATCAGATCTCCTTAGTAGACTTCCTACATTGATTGTTCTACACTTTATTTATAGACATAGACTTGTTTATACTACCTCTTTGGACACCTACGGAAAAGACATACTAGTCTCACTAATGGTTCTAGTTTCACCCATTCTCACTCTACATATCATATGCATGGGACTCTGAGCTTACTTGACACAGTGTTATTAGGATCCCTATCTATCAACCTAAGCATGCAAATTTGAATCATCTAAAAAGCTTATTTTTACTAATCTAATCCAATTTTAGGTTTCATGTCGGTCTTTACCAATAAAAAGGCATCGTGTTCTTTTTCTTATCTATTATTAGTTTATGTAAGCCTATCACTATAAAAATTAATAATAAACATCACATTAAAATCATGTACATCATGATCTTTGCCAACAAATAATGACATCTATCTGTCAATGAGTCAAACATAATGTCCACATATCATAGCAAACCATGAACATAAATCACATCATATACCATAAGCATGTCATTACACAATCAAAGCATAAACCAAATAGCTAAGCCAAATATTAGGGCATATACCATTTCACCCATATAACCATAGATAAAACCATAACATGTATCCATCCATAACATATCCTATCATAACCATAAGTATAATCAAAACATCCCATGCCTAAGTTATTGAGTACAACATCATAAACATGAACCAAATCCATAAGCCATAATCACAAACCATAATCAACTATCATATCTAACATCATAATCATCCATAATATACATTGAATCATCAAAAAATAATACATGTCACAATGTGTCACGTCTCTCTCAAAACACATACATCTCACTACATCAGCACAAAATCCGATATCAAAATAATACATCAAAATAACATATCTTAAATCATGGGTATGAACCAATACCATTGGCCCAATTTGTACTTACACCTATACTTGGTGGTGGTCCCCTTGGGACCCTTATCTATTCCACTATATAAGTCCACTGACCTAGAGTAGCTATCAATGGCCAAACATCCAAGCTCACTATGTACTTTACATACCTTATAGCCTAGGGTAGTTGGTCTAATACCATCACCTCATAATATATGAGTTTCATAATAGTAGCTAAATAGAATGCTTGGGACACTATGTCTTATGGCCCTCCTACTATTGCTACACCTACCCTATCCCTCTACCTAAGTAGATATCTCTCACCTGTAATGGTGGTAAGCTAACCTTGTAATGCCTAAATTTGACCCTGTAATGTGGCCACCTATCCCTATAGAGCCTATACCTAATCTTGATCCATGGATAATGAAACCCCTAACTATTCACCCTAGTCAATTAGATCTATAGCTATTGATACCACCCATCTATCATCCCCACCTACATCCATAACTGCATAGATGGGTTGGTACTAACCATATATCTATTTGCATACCCTGTGTCATCTATGGGATCCCTAACAAGAAGCCCCTCAAACCCACCATCTAGAAATTTATAAATAGGTTGGGGCACCAATAATTGAAGCTACAAGTCTTACCTCCTATACCATGGATGTGGACATAATACACTCTGTAACAAGTTAAACTAGTGTTACACTCAGTCGAAGGGAATCACCTCAACCTCACCCTCTTGATGGCCCATAATCCACTTATATCTCTATATAGCAAGGGTCTCCCTCCTATATCCTAGCTAGATAGGGAACTATAGTTATGGTCTCTATGTGATTTTGTAACTACCAATCCACTTAGGATAGACCTAAACCACTCAATGTCATGTGCTCTATCTCTAGCCTTTGATGTAACATTGTCATCCCTCTACCTCATAAAGCCCATAGGAAACTCTATCTATGTGTACCCACCCATGGAAATATAATAAGCCTCAGTACCTGAATGTTCTCATAGGCCCAATAGTGCCGAACCATGCCCATGTTAATGCCATACCTCCTATGGTGCTTGAATCCCCATAGCTCTCTATAAATCTAAACAAGAAGAATTGGGACCCACCCAAATATGGTCCTCTCAAGAAATATCTCAACCAAAAACACCAATAGTACATAAAGGAATCTCCCATTGATATAATCCAAGAACTTAAATCAATTAACTATGATCATTATCATCATCATAAGTCTCATCTTCTTAGGATCCATCTTATACAATGTTGTGTAGATAAACCTTCCAGAGTGCCAGTGGACCTGGTTACTATCATCTCCATATAGATACTTGACATACTCATCTCACTCTTACTTAATTTGGTAGATGATCCTATGAACATCCTTTAGGAGAATAGTCATCTCCTTGATCGGCAACAAGAAAGTGTTATTAGTAGGATCCCATCTCTCGATGAACACTATTATCATAGATGTATCACTAGACATGTGTTGGTAGTGCCTCATCCCTTCTAGCCCTATCTCCTCCATATGGACCCAATCATCAGCATTCATCCCCTTAAGTAGCATAGGGAAGATCTATGTCACATGGTCATGTATTTATATCTACTCTTGAGACTGCACCAAATTAAAACACTTTGCCTAGACCCCAACTAGTCTCATCTACCCTATCTTTTAAAAAATCACCCCTAACCCTAACTTATTTGACCTAATCATAGCCATACCTTGTTTACCCATTTTTTCCAACCTATCATGCCAAACTTCAAGCCTGTCCATTACAATTTACACTCAAACCATGCCTAAACCATTAGCACCTTTTTAACAATCCTACCTCATCATGGCTAACTGTTATTGGTCATGCTAACCACTGATGATTAAGGACCCCTAATTCTTAGGGTGTTGACTATCGATGATCAATCTTGACTATCGATGGTTACCTATGGGTGTTCCATGGCTAGAACACCCAAGCCTACCAAGACCTAAATAAGGACCCAATTCAATAAACACCTAACCTAAGCACTCTACTTAGCTAGACTAATAACCAATCACCCACCCACCTTGTTAATTTGATGTTTTACCCTCCCCATTTGACCATAACCCCCACAACCCTACCTAGGGCATGCAATCCTAAAATAGCTATTTTGTAGACCTTGACCCCTCTAGGCACACAAGCAAAAATAAAATCATACCTAGTTATCAGTTTAGTGCACCCCCTACCTCATTTCATGACCTTTTTTATGGTCTAAACCCTCAAGCAGGTGCTCAGCCATGTCCTCATGCTCCCTACATCTTAGACCCATGAAATCAATCATGAGATTATAGCCATTGAGTAGCATCCACCTCAACACACACCACCCTCAAAAAGTGTTGAAATCACCCAAAGCTCAATTAAACAAACACAGTGTGGTAAAATGATAAATTACCTTTTGTGTTTTTACATTTACCCTCTAGATTTTTAGGGTTTCCCTTGACCATTGATGGTCACTTTTTGGGGACCCTAAATATTGATGATTAGGTTACCTTCCAAACCCACTTTTCCCCTTTTTTTGATAATCTACCCATTTCATGCCATTTACACCAAACTCTTGCCTATTTTAGAGATGTCTTTCTCCCACCAACCTGACCACCTCATCACCTCATTGTTGGTCTATTTTAGCCCATTTGATATGCAATTTTGCAATAATATTTCATGGTCCTTTAACTACAGTGATAACATTACCATGTTTACCCTCTTATATTTTATACTACTTCATATAAACCAACCCACTTGTGTCTCATTGGAGCACTTTCTACCTTAGATACATATGAAGATAGACCCATTTATGTTTTCCCTGAGAGCACTACCTACCTTGGATACCCACTAAAAACAAGGAAATCACTTAGGAGACTTACATTTATTAGTGTTCCTAGCTACCACAGTTATAGATAGTCACATGGTTCACTTATCACTAGTCACTTATCCTTATTAGCACTGACCCTTGTTTTTATAAACATTGGCAACCTAATCTATGTAAGATCCTGTTTATCACACCTTTTATTGCATTTTATGCACTCGTTTGCATCTTAAATGCCCAACCTCATATCACCACTTAGTGACTCACCATCTACCACTTATCAAACTCATACCCACTTCGACTTCACCTCACTAAATCCCAATTTGAGGGGGAATACCTCCTCTCACTCTCGAGGCAACCAACCCTATGGCCCATACTCCATTTTTTTCAACTCAATCACATAAGACGTATAATAAAAAGGGGAAAAATATAGACACCAAAAATATGCACACCTATGATTCCAATTGTTAAAGTATTACTAGATGTACCCTTGGACCCTCTTAGGATTGACCTACACTTATCAGGCCTAAACTAACCAATTTTCACTCAATTACACCTAATTGAGTAACCCTAACCTTTAGGACCATATCCTTGGGTACCCTAACCATTGACGATAAAGGTGACCATCAATGATCAACTTTGGGAACCCTTGACCATTGACAGTCAAGATCTACCTTTTTACCAAGAGCATACAAGCTCTACTAACCCTTTTCTAAATATAACTTGTCTAATTTGTGTTGCAAGCCTTTGCATACATGAATTATATTTAGATGACCTAGTTACACCTTCACTTCCACCTCTTGCTTATGCCTATAAGAGAGAGAGAGAGGCCTGGGAGGTCAAATTGATTTGTAATAATTATCAGGAGCTCAAGCATTTAGGAGTTTTATTCTATAGGTCAATCAGGTTAATTAGAGTCATCAATGTTATCAAGCATTATCAGCCATCTTATTGAGAGCCAACTTGCCATCATCTCTTGACCAAGCTTTTAGGTACCATTACTTTGCTAAAATCAAGCTAGATTTCACTAACATGCTAACTACATCAACCACCCACCCAATCAACTTTTGGTAATACAAGTACTTATTTATCAATATTCATGTGTTTTGATTCCCTTTTGCAATCAACCTAGACCTTACCCATATCCCAAAATTCATCTATGAAATCCTATCACCTTTTGGCGATCAAGTCCAAAATTCCATAGTCAACCACTGATGGTTGGACCCCAAACACTAACAATCAAGCTAACTATTGACAGTCACCTTAACCATCGATGGTTACCTATGGCCAAAAAACTAGCCAACTGATTTAGCCCACCTACACCAAATCAAATTATCTTTTCTATGTTTTTAAACACTCACAGGCCCTTTTTGATTTTCTAAAGCATACCCCAACCCATTAGCACTAATATTAATTAGTTTATCACTAATTAGATCATTTATAGTCTATTTTTCTAGCAAGATTTCTTGTATTCAATTTTAGTACCTTTTGATTATTGATGCAATTACCTTCTTTCCAATTTATCAACTTTATTATTCAAAATGTGTGGATTGATATCCCCTAAAAAAGCTCTCACTTGTAAGATCTAGCTATCGCTAGGTAATCTACCCAATTATCTATCTAACAAACAAGTTTTCTTTAGTGCTTTCTAATATGTAGGTCTTCTTTCCAAGCCAAAGAGGATCTCTTCACAGTCTTTTGATTCAATGTGAGCACAGATAAACAAGGTTTTTAACCATACCCGTATCAAGATTCTTTTCTCTCTTTTTTAGAACTAAAGCTGCAGATTTACATGAAACAGATATACTTTGGTTGATTTAAAGAATGATATTATAACTATCAATATATACACCAACATAGAACAAAAATAATTAGAAACCATTTCCTTTCCCATTTAGGTGGGTTTTGTTATCCATAACACCCTTTGTCATGTGATTGATCTTAATCTACCATGAAATATCCTTCTTCATTATCCATGGGTTCATGAGATGCATACAATGTCTTCCACTCTGCATTAATGCATTACGTTTTCTCATAATGGAGTGTCGATGACTATTCTTATAGATTTGTGATCATACCAACATTGCAAACATATCAAATAAGAATGTCACCAATATACTTATTATCCTAATATTATCACTTCAATTAAAAATTACAACCAAATAATATCTAAGTCAATACCATCTAATTATCTTGATCCTAACACCATTGCTTTTTATTCTAAAACACCTTTTCACTCATTGGATTCCTCTCACTTTAAATTTTATGACCAAGGTCTGGGCACATATAAAATGGAAGATGCATTTCATGTGGCTAAACTACCTAGATTGATGAACTCCTATGGCCATACCAAGATGGACCGGTTCAAGAATAGTACAACATCTTCTCTTATGACACCTCATCTATTTGTTCTAGGCAATGGTTTTAGTCAAGAAGATTTTAAGCTATAATATGAGCCATTGTTATACAATGAGGATCTGGCTCCTTATTTCCAAAGTAAAAAATACAATGTTCCTAATAAAATTATGAATCATAGTGCTTATAAAACAAGGGATTAGGGGCCAATAAATGGTTTTATTAGAGACTATTCTTCCCATGAAACATTCATAGAAACAATGTTTAGGATACAAATTACCTAATGTAGTCCCCATATATCCTTAAAATGGTTTAACATGTCCACTAAATGATGATGTTACTAGTAATTGCTAGCTCACATACCATCACCCTAGGAGGAGGTTGTTCAGGCCTACCTCTAAAGTTGGTGTAACATGGGAATATCCAAAGGCTATGGGTGAGCTACGACTGGGTTAAACCTCTAATTTATGGGGTTAGCTCACTTGGTGCATCTATAATGGATTAGAATCACTAAGACCTACTAATTGGGGTGAAAAGGGATAGAGAATATACCTAAAAATAAACCTAATGTAAGGATGGTGATGTACCAATACAGCTTATCCACTCTAGTTGCCTTGAACAACACTAGTGAACCAAACAAGCAATAGAGCTACTACTTCCAAGAGTGTATAGCCAATAGTGTTTCACATAGGGGTTGTGATAGATGACTAGATCATGAGGGTAATGAAGGGAAGGCTTGTTTCAAGACACTTATAGTCAAAATTCCACTCTAAACTTAGTCATTAACACTTCTTGTAGGATATATGACCTGCATAAAACATCTACTAGCATTTAGGGTGAAGGCCCTATAAAAGGAAGAGAAATTTGCCACTTATGAAATTTAAAACAATATAAACACACTAAATAAATATGGAAGAATATGAGTCAATCATTGCATTATTCAAAAAGATCTACAAAGTACAAATCTAGGTAGAGTTTCCTCATACCTAGGTGAGGGATACAAATCAAGGCTTTAAGGCCTGAATATAAAGAACAATCGAGAGAGAGAGAGAGAGAGAGAGAGAGAGAGAGAGAGAGAGAGAGAGAGAGAGAGAGAGAGAGAGAGAGAGAGAGAGAGAGAGAGAGAGAGAGAGAGAGAGAGAGAGAGAGAGAGAGAGATAAAAGGTCATAAATGACCATAATCCACTCCATAATCAATTACAAAGAGTTATAATAGTCTCTCATACCCCCTCCATGCATTGATATTCTTTAATGGGCCTTTTAGGCATTGAGGTGGAGTGTTAGAGGCTAGGTCAGACCTGTTTGACTTGTTTCAAAACATGGATACACCCAAAAAATGTCAATAAATTATCCTATGTGATTCATGGGCATCTTGGAATTCCAATACAAGGTCTAAAATGTGTCTTAAGAATGTTCTAATTTGAATTTGAGTTCAAATAGGTTTTCCCTCCAAAAAGGAAATTCAAATTTACAAAATGTAATAGTGGGTCTAAGTTAGTATTGTTGGTGTGTAATTGATAAATAAATGTTAAAATAGACCCTATATAGTCTATTTAACTTCCTAATTTGTGTTTAAGTACATTTTTCAAGTTTGTGTGAGACGGTAGTCCACTACCACACGTAGGTCTAGGAGGTTATTTGCAAATCTTGATCAAGATTCAATTATGAATCTTGTTTTGAGTATCTTTGTTATTAATAGGATATTTTTTAGTATGTGGAAGTAATATTTTTATAGGATAACCTCTCATCCCATTTGAGTATGATAAATAAAGGAGATGTAATTATTGAAACCTTTTGAATCAAGAATGCTATGAAAATCATGGTGTCATCAAATTTCATGACTAAGACAACACCTTTGATGTTCTTGGACAATATCATAGGTAATAAAATTTGTTGAATGATTTTTAAAAAATTTATGGTCTATATAGAATATATATTATTTCAATAAAACCAATATTTCATGGGAAGAAATCACTAATATGAAGACACTCTGTTTGTAAGTAGGGTATGCATGTATGCAATTTGTGTAAGTGGTGAAACTGAGTATTTGATCCTCTTTCCATTTGAATCTTGTGGTGAGAAAAACATATGGAAAGTGGGAAAAAAAAATTGTTCTAATATGTATGTTAAAATATAGTTCTATTTTATTGAGTTATAAATATTGTTCCTTGTTAACCCATAGTCCAGATAATTTGAATTATGTGCAATGTCATAATTGTATTGAGTCTTGTTTTGACTCCAAACTAAGAAATAAGGTATGGATAGTCATTGAAGGTGATAAATAAAGGTGGGAATTGGATTTATAAAGTTATTATAATCTTGGTTTAGGTTTATAATTCCATTGAGGTTGAAAAGATACCAATACATTATGTACCCTATTTGCAAAGGGTAGAACACAATAATAACCATGTTTGGGGACTAAGATATGTTGTTGTGATTCTTGTTTTGGATTCAAATAATATTTTAAATGGTTTATATTATTTTAATAAGATGTTTATAATCTTATTTAAGGTTTTATAGGCTTTAAAAGTTGATAGAAGACAAGAAACCATAATACCCTATTTTCTTGTATGCATAGGCAGGGTGGTAAATTGAGATTTTGTGTTTACAAATGATTTGTGAGATGTTATAACTTTCTATTTGAAAATAAAATTTATGAAAGTATTGAATAGAACCATTCCCACCATTGGTTTTCCTTGAAATGGTCTGAGGATCAAGATATGTAATTAATTTCCCTCTTGGCCTTAATAGTCCCTTTGAACCCTAGTTTTTAGGGTTTTACCCATTTAAGGAATAGTAAATGTTGAAACCACAATAAAATTTTTAATATTACCTTAAATTATGTTTTATAAATAATGGATGTGGGTTTAGACTTGTTAGGTATGGAAAAGTACGTAAATGAGGTTCTGATCTAGTGTTAGGCCTAGAAAAGGGTTAAGGGAGAAGGGGCGATATGGAAACAAGAGGATTTGTCTAAATAAATGGGTAAAAAAATATTAAGCTAAAAGAGACAAATGGGTGTCTATAAATTTCAATATATTATAGATAAATTTCATACACATGTTAGGACAAGGAGGTTTGCACAAATGGAGGGTTAATTGGTGAGAGGCCTAATAAAGGAAGTACCATTTTCCTTGAGAGTTGTGTCAAAGGGTTAATGTTGGATTTGTATGGAAAAAATGGGTCCCTAAATATATACTTAATTTCTGGTGAAGTTTTTTCATATGCTCCCAACAAAGAGCTTTACCCATAAACAGGGCTAGTAGGAGATAAAGGCTAAGAAGGAACTTGTGAGAAGAAAGAGGATAAAAGAATTGAGTTAGTGACTTAATAATGGTTAGATAGGAGTGAGAAAAGAAAAAGCGAAGGTTTTTATATTTATTATACCCTCAAGGTGGTTTGATTACTAAGAAAAGGCTATTTTGACTTAAATGCATTGTGAGAGTGTTATGAAGCTTATGTAATTATTTGAACAAATATGGATTTAGTTTGTTGAATTATGGCTTTTTTATGGTTTAGAGGTCAATTGAAACTAATATTGATGTATGAACATTATGAAGGTACATTATAACCATTAATGTATTGAATTGCCCAAAAGTACTATGGGTAAGAGGATATAGGCATAGTTTGGTGAAGAAGTTGTTATAAGTTCTACATTATTTTGGTATCAGAGAAGCAAGATACCTTGGGAATATGTATAATAAGGTAAAAACATTGATGATTATATGGTTCATTTTTCATGTTGTATATAATTTTTAGGTAAGCAAGAAGATATATTTCAAAGAGACTTGTTGGAAGACAAAGTAAGACAACAAGAAGAAGAGGTATGATCTATTTTGTGATTGATTATTGATTTGAATCCATTGCTAATAATATGTGATAGAAAATGGTAAGCATTGTCGGTAGCAGCCCTGAAATATAAGATCTATTTAATAGAGATATATACAAGCTCATAAAAAGAGCTTGAGAAGACAAGATAGTCCAAGTGAAAGACAAGTGTGAGGAAAGGCCCAAGTGTGGTCTAAGTTAGAAGGTTCCAAGTGTGAACCAAAGGGAATGGTCCAAGTGAGACCAAGACAAGGAGAAGGATGTACCCAAGTGTGGTAATCAAAGAGAAGATGAGAGAAGAGGTAGAGAGGAAAATTAAAGATAGGGTTAAAACATGAAAGCCACAAGGAGAAGATGGTGCATTAAGATACCAAGGAGAAGATTCAGATGGATAGAGAAATGGAAGAGATGAGGCAGAAAATGAATGAAATGTTGATCAAGATTGAGCATATGAAAGAGTTTATGAACCCATATCTTGGATGGGTCATAAAAAGGAATCCAATCAAAATGCCTAATCAAGCAAATAATGGAAAAGAGAAGAAGACAAAAGAGGAAGGACAAAGAGGTGATCAAACCTCATGATTTGAAATCTAATGTTGCTTTGATATGTGTGAATGTAGGTATAAGCAATGAAGAGAAAGAAGAGATAGTTGAGTTGATTCATAGGCTCAAGAGGACAAGAGGAAGATGCATATGACTAAGTTGTGATCAAAAAAATTCAAGATGAAGAAGAGATTCCATGTAGAGTCATGTTGATGGAACAAGAGCAAACATGTCAGCCATGTTGGAGGCAAGATAGCATGAAGAAGGTAGAGATCCTCACTCGAGAGGATGCAAGAGAAGCCAAAGGAGTAATGGGACAACAACATAATAAAAGGTATGAATGATATTCAAGCTTATATGAGTCTGTGAAGTAAGAGTATAGAATTCATCCTCATCAAATGTATATGGAAATGGTCAAGGAGGTTACCAATGAAAGTATAGATATATGGAATGCAACAATATTGTCCAAGATCAAGGCATTAATGAAGTTAAATAAGAGTCAATCATATGAAGGTACTCCCCAAGATGAAGTTGCAACTATTTAGGTTAAGGTACAGGTGGAAGATGAAAGAGGAGTCATGCAAGGACAAAAGCAAGATGCATTGATAGCTGATGCAAAGAGGAAGAGTGAGGTATGTAAAGCACATGAAGGTTATTGAAAGCAAGAGAAAAAAGAAAGCAAATAAAGAAGATGGAGAATGCCTGAAGGGTCTAAGAAAGAACAAGTTTTCATTAATGAGTTATTGTATTTTGTAGGTGTAGCATTGAGGAAGGTGGAAAGAGGCAAGATAAAGTACAAGTGTGGTAGTCAAGAACACACACACTTTTATGAGTGTTTGAAGGAAGAAGAACATGGATGTCAATATTTTTATCCCCTTCAGAGTATGATTCAAGGTCATCTTGGAATGCCAATACAAGGTCTAAAATGTGTCTGAAGAATGTTCAAATTTGAAATTGAGTTTAAATAGGTTTTCCCTCCAAAAAGGAAATTCAAATTTACAAAATGTAATAGTGGGTCTAAGTTAGTCTTGTTGGTGTGTAATTGATAACTCAATGTTGTAATATACCCTATATAGTCTCTTGAATGTCATAAGTTGGGTTTAAGTACATTTTTCAAGTTTGTGTGAGGTGGCAGTCCACCACCCCATGTAGGTCTAAGAGGTTACTTGCAAGTCTTGATTAAGATTTAGTTATGAATCTTGTTTTGAGGGTCTTTGTTATTGATAGGAGATTTTTTAGTATGTGGAAGTAATATTTTGATAGGAGAACCTCTCATCCCATTTGAGGATGATCAAGAAAAGATATGTAATTATTGAAACCTGTTGAATCAAGAATGCTATGCGAATCTTGGTGTCATTAAATTTCATGATTGAGACAACACCTTTGATGTGCTTGGACAATCTCATTGGTCAAAAACTTTGTTGAATGATTTTGAAATTGTTTATGGTCAGTATAGACTACATATTACTACAAGAAAACCAAGATTGCATGGGAATAAATCATTGATATGGAGACAGTCAGTTTGTAGGTAGGGCATGCATGTATACAATTTGTATAAGTGGTGAAACTAGGTATTTGATCCTATTTCCATTTGAGTCTTGTTGTGAGACTAATTTATGAATAGTGGGAACAAATTTTGTTCCAATATGGATGATAAAAGATAGGTATGTTATATTTAGTTATAAATCTTGTTCCTTGTTAACCCATAGACCAGATAATTTGTATTTTGTGCAATGTCATAATTGTATTGAGTCTTGCTTTGACTCCAAAGTAAGAAAGAAGGTATAGATAGTCATTGAAGGTGATAAATAAAGGTGTGAAGTGGAGATATAAAGTGATGAGAACCTTGGTGTAGGTTTAAAAGTCCATTGAGGTGGAAAAGATACCAAAACACTATGTACCCTATTTGCAAAGGGTAGAACACAATAATAACCCTATTTGGGGACTAAGATATGTTGTTGTGTTTTCTTTTTGGATTCAAATAAGATTGTAAAGGGTTTAGATTAGTTGAATAATATTTTTATAACCTTATTTAAGGTTTTAGAGGCTTTAAATTTTGATAGAAGAAAAGAAACCATAATACCCTATTTCCCTGTGTGCATAGGCAGGGTGGTAAATTGAGATTTTGTGTTTGCAAATGATCTTTGAGTTGTTATAACTTGCTCTTTGAAAATAAATTTTGTGAAAGGCTTGGAAAAACCCATTCCCACCATTGGTTTTCCTTGAAATGTTCTAAGGATCAAGATATGTAATTATTTGCCCTCTCGGCCTTGATAGTCCCTTCAAACCCTAGTTTTTAGGGTTTTGATCATATAAGGAAAAGTAACCATTGAAAAAACAAGAAACTTTGTAATCTTACCTTAAATGATGTTTCCTTACTAATGGATGTGGTTTCATATTTTTTAGGTATATAAAATTACATAAATGAGGTTGTGATCTAGTGATAGGCCTAAAGAAGGGTTAAGGGAGAAGGGGTGATATAGAAACATGAGGATTTGTCTAAATAAAGGGGTCAACAAATGATTGATTCAGCTGAAATAGCCAAATGGGTGTCTAGAAAGGTTAATGGATTATAGATAAAGTTCGTACACAAGTCAAGACAAGGAGGTTTGCACAAATGAAGGGCTAATTGGTGAGAGGCCTAAAGAAGGAAGTACCATTTTCCTGGAGATTTGTGTCAAAGGGTTAATGTGAGAGTTGTATGAGCCAAATGGGACCCTAAATATATAGTTAATTTTTGGTGAAGGTTTTTCATATGCTCCCAACAAAGAGCTTTACCCATAAACAGGGCTAGTAAGAGATAAAGGCTAGGAAGGAACTTGTGAGAAGAAAGAGGATAGAAGAATTGAGTTAGTGACCTAATAATGGTTAGATTAGAGTGAGAAAATAATAGGGGAAGGTTCGGATATGGATTAGACCCTCAAGGTGGTTTGATTACTAAGAAAAGGCTATTTTGACTTAAATGCAGTGTGAGAGTGTTATTAAGCTTATGTGAATATTTGAACAAATATGGATTCAGTTTGTTGAATGATGGTTTGTTTATGGTTTAAAGGTCAATTGAAACTAATATTGATGTATGAAACATTATAAGGTACATTATAACCATTAATGTATGAATTGTCCAAAAGTACTATGGGTAAGAGGATATATGCATAGTTTGGTGAAGAAGTTGATATAAGCTTTGCATCACTATGGTAGTTACAAAATATAAATGAAGTGTAATTAGGCCTCCATGAGGCGTTGAGCAACCCATCATCCTTTGTGTGTTGATTAGTCTAAGGAAAACTGTTCCCATCTTTCATAATGACCATGATGTTTGTTTGATGCCTTCATGGTGATAGTTACAAGGTGGTAGCTGTTTGAAAAACTATATTAGTACTCACATTATAAAAAAGTTATTAGTGTGATATAAAATATTTTATATCACATGTGTGTGTAAACATTATGTGAGAAAATGTATTTGAGAGTGTTCTTAGTGCTCACGTAGATATTGTAGGAGGAGAATAATAGGAAAGAATATGGGTTGTTAGAACAACCATCCTAGATTAGCAATATGAGAAGTTAGTAGTTGAACAATATCCTATTTAATAAGAGATGCAAATGTCTGTAATGTCCTCCACTGAATAAATTAATTATTGTTGATTGATCAACTATTCATGCTTCTGCACATTTGAGCCTTCGGCTCTTCACTACATTACGGGTCAAATCCCATTAGTGGTATCAGAGCAGGTTGTCATGAACCTTTCTGTACATTACATTCGCTTGTTTTGCATCAAATTGGACTTTTGAGTGGCATTGACCACATGCAATAATGCTTGGTTATCTGTCCACCTTTCTTTCATATTGCCAATGGATAATCGGTACAGATCAAGCGTGACCTTGTTGGCTCCATCACCCATTTACATTTTTCTCCCTTTACATAGTGTTCATTTCTCTCCACAACTTCTCCACCCATTACCGTTCACAGTGACCATTATATATATATATATATATATTTCATTTCTCTTCACAACTTGTCCACCCATTGCCGTTCACAGTGACCATTATATATATATCCTTGATAAAGAAAAGGAGGATTTATTAAAATAAAAAAATGATGAAGAGATATTTGTATATACATGTTTCAATTCTCGACCTGCTCGACATATTGCTAATCTCCAGGGCATTTTTTGTTTCCAAAGCTCAGTAATAAGCACATTTGGGTCTTCTCACAATATTTCGTTCGAGTTCCACAGCAATGAAACCCTGCAAATCGGTCACACCACCCTGTGTCTCTTTCTCCCAGTGATTGCTCCTAGATCGAAGCTCCCCAGACACTTCTGGCGAGTTATTTGACGATCTACAAACTTGGATCAGCGGATCATTCACTCTTTGCAAAGCTGAATTAATCTCTGAATTACCTCCACTCAGAATTGATAACGGAATTTGATTGGTAACAGAATTTGATGCAATAATGGCATGCATTTCTTTGAAGATATGGATCAAATGATTCATAGCTACAAAGGTGCCACAAAGATTCCATTGCCTGCCCTATCTACATGGCGTTTCATATTGCTTTCATATGGCGTTTCAGATATCAATTATGGCACACCGTTCACTGTATTATTCCATCACTTATTTTACCTACTATTTCAAACTCCATTTTTTGCCGCCGCCGTTGTCCTGCACAATTCCACATTGAAAAATCCAAAGTATGATTTTAGAGTTTTAAGAATAGAGTTTTATATTTTTAGGAATTCATGTTTTTTTTTAAAAATTATTTAACCTTTATTTTTTTATGTTGCATTGCAAAGTCCGTGTTTTTGGAATTTTGTTTGGCGGTATTTGGTTTTTTAGATTTTTATGTTTAGCGTAGTGTTTTTAGGATTATGATTTTAGTAATATTTTTTTGTTTTAAAATAATTCATTTTTTTATTCCGTAGTTTTTTCTTTCATTATGCTTTTTAGGTGGTTTTCATTCTAGGTTGTCAGATTTGTTAGTTTTTTTTTTAAAATTTATTTATTTAAGTTTTAATTTTTGTTTTATGATTTATTATTTAGTAATTTTGATTTTAAATGTGGTTTTAAATTTTAGTTTTTTTTTAGTTTATTATTTTAAACTTTTATTTATTTTTGTTTATTTAGATTTTTATAAAGTCGTTTAAGTATTAAGGTTTTTATATATATATTTTTTGTTTTGGTTATTTGTCATATGTGTTTTGAAAGGTATTTTGTAATAAACTCTTCAATGCTTGTATTTGGATGCATTATTGGTTGAAACCAACGTCCGCAAAGACAAATATGTAGGGGGTTACTCATGTGAGTACTAAGGGGGAGAATGTTAGAAAAACTATATTAGCACTCACATTATAAATAGGTTATTAGTGTGATATACATATTTTATATCACATGTGTGTGTAAACATTATGTGAGCAAATGTATTTGAGAGTATTATTAGTGCTCACGTAGATATTGTAGGAGAGGAATAATAGGAAAGAAGATTGGTTATTGGAACAACCATCCTAGATTGGCGATATGAGAAGTTAGTAGTTGAACAACGTCCTATTTAATAGGAGATGCAAATGTTATAAATATGAAATGTCCTCCATTGAATAAATTAATTGTTGTTGATTGGCCAAATATTTATGCTTCTACACATTTGAGCCTTCGACTCTTCACTACATTATATGTCAAATCCCATTAGTAGTGGCCTTATATTAACTCCTAGCATCCCCTCTATGCTAGATTTCATTTCTTCTTGTTGACCAAGTAGGTCTACTAGGCCTATTAGGCCTAGTTACTTGACTGTTAGGTGATTGGTGGCCATGAAAACATATATGATACCTTAAGAATATATGAATAGGTGAGTTGTAGGTCTGAGTCAATGTCCCATACCATGACATAGGCCTTTTTAAGTAGTATACATCTACAATTTTACCAATCTAGGTGACTAGGTCACCTTCTCGTAGCATCTGTAGATTGGCTACTTGGTATGTATTTGCAAAGGCATTTTTAGGAAGAGTTTTGGACATTTTATAATTTGAGAAGATGAAACAAGTCTCAAATCACCCCTTCACTGATTTGAAACTCTCCAAACAACTATGTACCTTACTTTCTAGTCAATTCCTTGCAAAAGATAATTTCTGACAAGTCTGTATAGTGTATGTACAAAATAGTACCATAGCTTAGGTATCCTCTAAGTGTAATAGGTGATAAAAGTTTTTATTAGGTCAACCCAAGGTGTTTTAGTGAAAATATCTCCACTTTTCCCAAGTTGGGTCTGTCTTAGGGTTTAAACAGGGATTTAGAGGTCTATCATCTTCATGATAGTTCATAAAGATCAGACCTCCAATACTAAACTTATGACAATGAATGTTGATCCCATAGACCCCCCTAAATCTCATGAAAATGTTTGGGTCCCATGCGTATTGTACATAGATATATGAGTAGAAGATGGTGTGTAGCGAGCTCTCTACAAACCTTTTAGACATGTCTATCATCTTAATAATGATTCATAGACATGGGCCCCTAAAACCAAGTTTTTCCTCCATAAATGTTGATTCTATAGGGTTTCCCAACTCTTGATAAGAGAATTGGCTTTGAATCATTATGCTATGAAAAATATGAGTGCTTGAAATGATGGCTTGAGTTGATTGCTTAGGACTGTGGAGTTCAAAATGGGATTTAAGACCAAGTTAGAACTTTCCTTTGCATTACCCTAGCTAAAACATCCTCTGTAAGACTTGTAACATCCATCCACATCTATCTATGGTCATCAATCTATTGATAAGGTTTGACATGCCAAAAGATAAGGTTGGGGTCTTGAGGGTATTTAAGGATGCTTTAGGCCTACTAGGGCTAGACAGAGTTTCAGTATTCTAAGTGACCTATATGTGGTTTGGTGGATTAAACATCATCATAGTACCCTCCCCATCTATTTTCCATCCTTTTTTATTACCTCCAGCTATTTGGACCATCATCTCTACCTTCTACTCTCATGGGAGTCTGCCTTGAAGGTCACTACCTACATTGAGTGTTTGGGACCTGAGTATTAGGAACTTTAGTAATCCCTACTCTCCTTATTTCAATACTCATGTTGATGGAGTTTTTAACCTCATCATATGTTCTCTCCTACTTTGGTAACCTCTTTGTAATAGGCATCTCATCAATCTTGTTTCCATAACTCCCTTATCTTTTTGCCTAGGGTTTTTGGGCAGTCAAGCCTGTGTGGCCATAATGGCTTAGTTCAATGCACCTTTTGCATCAATTGGGAATATTACCATCCAAGAACCTTTGTTATTTTTCTCTACCTAGATTTATTGATAGATTCATACCTCTAACAACCTCAATACATGTATATGCTTTCAACTGTGAGGTGTAGACTTGTAGATATTAATTTAGGCCTATTGGGCCTAATAGGCCATTATGTTCTTTTACCAATATGAGACTCTTATGAATTAAAAACCTTAATTACCCCTTGTTACTCACTTTATTAGGTGCATTTATCCTTTAAACAACCACTTTACACATGTGGATGCCATCAACCCTTATGTAGAGGCCTGTACATATCCATTTTAGGCCTAATGGGCCAAATAGGCCATCAAGCTCTTTTGTCTTTCTTAGGGACTGACACATTGAGATAATCAAGAAGATAACATATAGGTATTATCTTTATTTATACCTCTCACCTCTCTATAGGGTTTCAAAACTTCACATCTTTCTTGATGATAGCCCTGCCTACTTGGGAACCTTTGAATCATGATTGGGTAGGCATGAATGATGAGATTTTCCTTTACTAACTTGAGCTCTTAATCATTTATAAATTTTTTTTATGCTTTTAGCTTCCTCTTGAAATTTTCTTAGACCTCACAAAATCCTACGTATGTAATTCATCCTCAACTCCTATGAATCAAGGATGTAAACAAAAGTTTTAGGCTTACAAGGCCTAATTGCCTATTGAGGTTCTTGTAACTCCAAAGGACTACACTATCTTAATGGGAACATTGAGAACACATGTAAAACTAGTTAGGGCATCTCCAACCAACCTTAACCTCTTTCTTGATAATAATCCCAATTTCCTGACAACCTTTGAATCATGACTGAGTAGGCATGAATGATGAGATTTTCCTTTACCAACTTGCGGTCTTCATCATCCTGGAAACTTTATTATGCTTTTAACTTCCTCTTGAAATGTTCTTAGACCTCATAAATTCTTGAGTATGCAATTCATCCTCAACTCCTATGAATCAAGGATGTAAATAATAGTTTTAGGCTTACAAGTCCCAATTGCCTATTAAGGTTCTTATAACTCTAGAGGACTACAACCTCTGAATGGGAACATTGAGAACACATGTATAACTATTCAAGGTATATCCAACCAACCTTCACTTCATCCCCTTGTAGGGTTACATACCTTGACTCCTCTCCTTTTTGATCTTGACTATGATTGCATGTTTAGGCCTAACTAGGGCTAATTAGGCCATTCAAGCCTTGTCTTATCTCAAAGATTTAAAATACTAGACAATAAACATTAAGTATCTTTAAAAAATAGGCTAGAGACTTTGTTCTCCTTCTGCACTTTAACTCTTGCATAGATTTTCATGTTTTATGTATTCTACCCAATGTGCCTGCCTATAGGTTAACTATATGCAAGGAGTGGGTTTCCTTCTTCATAACAAATTTCTCTTTCATGATCAATGATGATCATTATTCCATGGATTTTTCAATTTTGTAATACCCCACACACTCAAATTACCTTAAAAGTTGCTCATCTGCTTAATCTATCCTCTACCTATAGTCAAGCCTATAGGTGGTCCTAGGCTTAAACTATGTGTATTTATTTGAAAGGGTGGACTTTGATGTTCCTTGTTCTTTTATCCCACACCTCTTATTGTGTCCTTATGACTTCATATGAGATCTCTCGATTCCTTCCACACTTCAAATCAATAATGTCTACCTCCCTTACTTAGCCTACCTTAAAAGGCATGTCATAAATAAGATAATCTATATTCTTTTAGAGCTGAAGTAAAGGGTTGGTCCATGTTGATCCTTAATTTCTCATCATGTGTTTATGACTCTTAAATGCTTTCTAAAATATTCATTAGTCAAAAATCCATCTTCTTTAGTTTAAACAAAAGCCTTTAAGTGGTCTTATGAGGGTCCACTTTTCAAAGCTTAAAGCCGAGGATGTGTTTGATCATAAGGAAGTGAGGGAAGTGTGATGACAACACCATAGAACATGAAAATCATATGGGGCTAGTTCATATTATACCTACATTGATGCTTTACCATAGTCATTATCAAAGACACCTACTCACACTTGAAAGAATCTTCCATTACACACATGGTGGTCACATAGGAACATGTACAAAAGGGGTTGCTTGGATTGATGGTTTCTCAGATGAGTGATTATGGAAGGTGTATGAGGATTATATGTAATCAAGGAAACCATGATCAAATCTAAAACACCATCAAACACCTCCACTTTATGTACCAAAGACTCTATAACATGAGAAACTCTATCTGTAGTCTGTAATACAGGGAACATGAAGATTTGATTACTCCCATACCCTCAAATGTGTGGATTAAGGGTTGAGAGTGATGGAGATAGAAATTTAGGACACCTAAAATCACCATCAAGCATTTATTTCCAAAAACACTTCAAAGATGCACCAAAACCAATGCCACTTTATCCCCTTATACAAATGAAGAAGACTATTTGAGTGCCTAGATTATTAGTGTTTGTTCATAAAGCATAGGCCATGAATGTATATAAAAATTCCATGAATGAGAGGGTTAAGAGACCCACTTACTCTACCCAAATTCTTAGATCTTAATTTTCACTCTCTTGTACAGAATGACTAAAAATAGGAAAGCTTATGTAGACTTCTATAAAGATCGATTGAGAGAGAGAGAGAGAGAGAGAGAAATGGTTTTGGGCCTATTTTGCATCCTTTTGATTTGAAACATCACTAAAACACCTTCCCTAAGATCTTATGCAACATTCTAACTTCCCCTATATGGAACTAGTTGTACAGGTATATATAACCTACAAAACACCTATAAAATCTCTCCTTTATACATTTATTCATGGATATAACGTTGGGAAAACATTGGAGCATAGAGGGAGGGAAAACATAAGTAAAAGGACATTTTAAAATTGGTGGTATGACTAGGGGGGATAAAAGGATGTAATTTCCCATGTGTGGGACCCATTTGGTAAGTGTGAAGTGAATTTTACCCCTAAAATAAACCTTTTATGATATGAAATGCCTAGTCATGAATATAAGATGAAAATAAGACCCTTTTAAGACCCCTATAAATAATGAGAGACCTAGAATGTACCTTTTCTAAATGTTTGACATTGTAGTTTAGCTTGTATAACATGTTTGGGGAACCATTTGGTGGTTTAGAGGTTAAATTAAGGTATAAATGAGTCTTGGAAATGTATACCATGAATAAAATATCTAAACACATCACTATACTTCATTTCATGACCTAAAAAAGGTTTGACATATCCCATATCATGCTAAAAAAGTCTTGTGAGAATAATTCATTTAGTAGGCCTAAAACCATAAGAACTAAAAACCTTAACCTTGTCAAACTACCTTAACATTTGATAAAGGACCTTAATTTTGTCAAATAGGTTTAAGACCATTCTCTAGACCTCACAAGGAATCTTAGCACTCTCCTACTCACTCAAGGATCACCATGAACACTATCACATCACCAATAGACCTCAAAATAGTTATGACATATGATGAGTTCACATGAAGGCTCTAGTACATAACATGACACTTATAATAGTGCTAAAAAGGTTTAAATGAGACCAATGAAGACATCACCATGAAGGAGATCGCCATGTGCAAGCTTGGGTGGGTGTCATGGGGAAGTTTTTGATTGTCGAGGTTGACATTTGGCCTATGAGGCCAAAATGTCAATAATAACAATATAGAGTCCTATATATTATATATGATGAGATCATGAACACTAAACTATTATATTCATTTTCTATTCTTACCATTTATATTTTTCCAACCATACACTCACCATCCAATATCTTAAAATTATTGATTTGGACTAGCAAGGAAATGATATCACTCTTGATGAATTTGACAATGAAGAAGCTTTATCAAAATTCCTATGTCTGAGAAATGGTTTACCGATAGGTGACCAAAAATAAGGATTTATCTTCACTTTGAATCTTGTAGCTTACTTTGGGGAGCAAGTGAACTTCCTATGTCAAAATAAAATTGAAACATAGATATCTTTAAGAATTTTTTTTGAGGCATTTTCATATCAAGGGAAAAATATAAAGGCATGTTCTTTGGTGAAAACCTATTTTATGTGACATTGGAGGAGAAATATCATGTACACACATAATATTTTTAAACTTTTATAAATTACTTAAACTCTTTATCTTGCAAGAACCCATCGAGTCTTAATATCTCTGAGTGCATGCCTTAAGGGGTACACCAATAAAGGGGTGAGTAGACCATTAGTGCTTCACAAGATTGTTGTTCCTTTTACCACTTGTTATCTACACACTTGTCTCTTGAAAACCATTCCCCTAAGATTGTTCTTCTCTCTTATATACTCTTCTAGTCATTTACCACCTTCATTTTCTCTTTCCCTAACCTAAACCCCTTCTTGATAGTTTACATGACTATGTTGGTTATGTCAACCTTTTATTATTATTAACAAAGCTTACTAAGAACTAAGTCAACCATGTTTGACTTAGTTCATTATCTAGTATGTTTTTTGTTAATTTTAATACTAGGTCGACTAGGTTGACCCTATCAGCTAAGACTTTTAGAAGGGTTTAGGGTTAAATCTGCCCATATATACAAGATCATTTCACCATTATTTAGAGAAGATAATAATTATTAAGAGATATTATGCATCTAATTATCTGCCATTCTACTTCCAAATCAAGCTTAGGGTTTCGTACTTTCTTTAGAGATACAAATCTTGTCTTGTGGAAAAGTTTTTTAGATGCATTGATAGGTTGTGTAGCCCAGAGTTGATTTATCCTTGTCATCCTTACATACCATAACAACCTCTTAAAAAGTACCTTGGCCAAGGGAGAGATTGAGGATCGGTGGGTTAATATTCAAGATAAGTATTCCTAACTTTATTATTCCTTTGTAAGAGTAGATAGATATGAATTTGTACTTCTCTTCCACGCATTAGGATTCTATATAAATTGACATGAGTATGTGTTTCTTATTCATGTTTAATTTTGTTGTTTATTACCCCCACTTTGTGCCACAAGATTTGGTGAGAAGTAGATTATACTTCTTTGCTTTACCTGTTATTAGTATAGTGAATATGAAAACATAGGGCTTAGTTAGGGTTTTTACTTGATTCTTCTTGACTAGACGCTTTGGATCCCTCCCTATTATTATTATTATTATTATTATTAATATTATTAATATTATTATTATTACAAGATATCCCCTAATTGGGTCTAGTGGATCCACATATTGGTCATGTTCCCGATTATCTAATGTATCCCCAAGCAGAATTGTAAGTATGATATATCTTCTCAAAGTTAGGATTAATTTATAGACATGATGCATTTTTGATTGCATACATTCTATTGAACCCAATGTAAATCTAACCCTTGTAGGTTTTATTTCATATTTCTCATTATTTATCATTTTATTTATTATTATTATTTTATATTTACGATACTAAGTCGATAATACCGATATAGTTTCTAAATTTTATGCATAGGCTTAACACACAACTGCATCAAAATGACTCTATTCTATTTGTGCAGGTATTCAACATATACATGATACTAGGATGAATAGGTTGACATAATATAGGTTTTCACTTCTAGATAGGCTACTAGGTTGACCCAGTCGGCATAATACACTTCTAGACTTCCAAAAATAATATTAGGTTGACATTGATGGTATCTTATTCTTCACAAGCTTCAATAAATAGGGAACTGCAGAACTAGGTTGACCTAGTTGACATAATTGGTAGAATTTGTAATTAAAAATTAGGGAACTTCAACAAAAATCTCACTTTCCTCTACCTCTTCCAACCCACCAATTTTCCTTTCTCTCTTTCTCTATAATTTTTTTAATTCATTATAATTCTATTTTTCATAGTTTGCAGTCTTTAAAACTACCCTTATACAACAAACTAGGTTGACCCTATTGACCTAGTTCTATATTCTATCTCTTATTTAAAAGAATAAGGTGACACTTTTGACATAGTTCTTAACAAACCCTTGCTTCAATAGTACAATATCAACACTATCAACTATATTCTATAATCTCTACATACACTATCATCTGAACTAACATTATATTGTGTTTCAAATTTGGAATTAACACTTATATGATAGTAATTACTTAACACTTTCACTTTCATTTGATTGCATGATTATAATATATCACATATTCTAATTAGGTGGTTTTTCAATACACCATTTATTTGCACTATTTTTATCTTTCTTGAACACACTACCAAATCACATAACATTAAAATGCATCTAAACAATTATCTACCCAAGGCCTACCTACTTGGATTTCATCACCAATGGGGAAGCTGACTTGGTTTTTTAGACAAGTATAAACATGTGGATAATGATATATATTGGCAAAGCAACTGAAACCCTTATCATTGTAGTGTGTGAAGTAAGGGGGTAGGCCCCAATACCAAACCAGTACCATTACTATTATAGATCCCTTTCAGCCTAAATGTTTTGAAACCATCCATATATTTATTTATAGTTCCCTACTTTCAACCAACTTCCATATAACACTTAAAATCATACTCTAATAAAAAAAAAAACATTTAGGATGACCACTTAGTTAGCATTTACTTTCTAAGTTGATTACTTGCTCTATGCTCAATTTTATGTTGTATTGCAAAAACATGCATTGGCCAGTGTTGGTGTAAGGTTTTATGATGTGTGCCTCAATTGGATCATCATCATTGACCCAATTGAGTGTGTGTTTCTTTTCATTCCTTGCTTTCAAAATTACTTGAATTTTTTTTCCTATTTTAGTACATTGTCATTCCATTTGACATAGTCTCTTGCAAACTTTTTGTTACCCTTCCTGCAGTACTAAGTTGACCCTATTGACATAGTATTATTTTTTTCCCATAAAGATATAGTACTAAGTCAACCCAATCAACTCTATATTCTTCTTGCCTATTTTCTATCTAGGTTATAGAACTAGATCAACCCTATCAACTATGTATACTTGTTTTCTCAAATTTTAGACCCTATTTTCAATACTCAGTTGACCCAATCAACTCTATACTCTTATCTTTTCCTTCTTATCTCTTTGATTTTTCAACTATTCTATGTGTGGTTATTATTATTATTATTTAAAATGTGCACCTGTAGATGATCAACTGTACAGGTCACTTTATGGTAGGGCACTTGGTGTGAAGGTGTTATGTGAGGCACAAAAGTCTATAGCATGGGGCACAAAAGTATTATGGCTTAGCTATGCACATGATCATCGGTTGCTTCATTTCAATGATGGGAATTCCCCCAAGTCATGGGACCCTTGCGCTCCATGGGATGAGCCTCTAGAGTATGCTAGAATCCTTCTATTCTAAGTACACCTAGTTTAATACTAGCATGCAGGCCTAAATAATAGAAAGGTAAATCTACCACTAGTCAAAACCTAATATGTTTGAGGAAAAATAGAGGGAAAATGTAAGAGATGTTGAAATACAAAGATGTGATACACCAAAAATAGAGAAAATTCTCTTACTACCATAAACATAATACACACTTTTTAAAAGAAGATGATATCACATAGATCCTACCAGGGACACTCTAAATACATAAGTGTTTCACATGAAGGTGTGAGAATGTAGTGAAATACTGAGGGGGATGAAAAATACTCCATAGACAATATCAACATAGACCCTAGTGCACATATAATATGACCTACAAGTGAGTTCCAATTTCAATGAGGAGGTGTTGAGAATGGAAAACAATGAGAGGGGTGAGCATTACCCACATTCAAGGATCAAAAAACACAAATAACACACATATAATTAGAAGAAAGGAAAGAGGTGAACTTAATTATCATTAGTTTTCAAGATTTAGCCAATACGAGTGCTCATGGAGGGTAAATTTTAGTAGCATGAGGTTGCTAAAAATCTATGGACCCTTCTACAAGTGAAGAACTAAGATTTTATAGTGAACAAGCCTATTTTATAATAAATGTGCCACTTAGGGTAGTGGGTCTAGCTTTAAATTCATTTATGGTATTGTAGCCATGCCTCTTAAAGTTTGTTTGGTGATTGGATCTAGAGTTGGTGGTAGGATCTTATTAGGGAATACGTGTGCATAGAAGAACAAAAGATTTTTATGTCAAGGTCAGAGGGAAGTGTGTAATCATGTTCCAACATATTATATCCACTTCTTCATTTAATTTATATAACAATGCCTTGAGCCTCACTCAACTACCCCTAATGACCCTCTTTATGTCTTTCTACCACTTGACATGCACTACACCAGCTTTCCTTTTAGCTTGATATGCCATCAATGTGCATGGTATGAAACTTGGTGAATTCTCCCTTATTTTATTCTTACGTGCATAAAGAGAATGCATGTGCTCCCCTTAATTTAAAAACACTCCTAAAAAAAGGTATGCATATAATTCCTTTGAAATTGTATCTTTTAAAGGCAATGCATGGCTTTGGACTGCACCCTACGATGTTCATGGGTATAGATATAGGGTCTTACGTGCAAGCATGCAACTACATTGGTTAAACACAAGGAAGACTTTAAATAAGGGTGTGCATAAAGATTATAAATCTAAGGTATGCTCCCTTCTTGGTTTAGAGTTACTCTCTACATTCTACCATTACTTAACCATTTGGAACTTGGGGGTCCTGCATCTTAAACTCATGTGCCCTTTGACTTGTGTTCCATAAAGACCTACATGTGTGTGTGTATTAAGATATTTATATGGGAATGATTCATCATTATATTGTCATTCAAAACCTACACCTTTATCTTGGGCTTTGGTGTAGATGGGAAGTGACTATGTACCTTTTTATTGAAGCACCTAGGACTTCATAGGTATGCTATCTCTCTATGAACCTCACACAGTCTGGGGTGACATAGAAAGTCAACAATTTTGGTAACCTTTATTGGTTTCTGGCCTGCTAAGTGGGAATCTAGTAGCCTTTTAGTGATCCATTGGGCATGGAGTATTTGGGTCCTCTGATTCTCTTCACTTGTAAATGCACTAAATTTTCACCTTTGGCTTGGAATGAATTGAGACTCACCTGGAAAAATAAGAACTATGTCAAGGGTGCTTAGAGGAAAAGTCTTAAGCTAAGAGAAACACTACACACAAGCACTTAGAGGAATTGAAACTAATCCTAACACAAGGTGAAAAAAATGCTTATGGAAATGAAAAACATCTAATCTAATTATTTACAAACTATATAAATATTAATGGAGATAGTGCTTGAGATGAATCCAATTGACTGGGATTGGTAGTTCTTATCCATTCATTCTAGGAAGTTAGAAGGTGTTGGATTTCTTGAAACTATTTATGGTATATGGACCACTCCATATTGCATAGAACTTATTGTGCCTTCCATATTTTAATTTGTCTACATCCCATTTCAAGAATATGTCTTCCTCCTAGAAATTCTTGTCATTATATTTCTTTTCAAAGACCCTCTTGGTTTGTGCCTATTGGATTTGCATTATGTGTGCATCTTGTGCTCTAGTTTCTTTGAGCTCCATTAGCTTAGATAATCTTACTATGAAGGGATCACTTTTGAACAGTTCCAACTGATGCACAATTTATAATGAAAGTAACTCAAGGGACACTAGTAATATGGCTTCCCTTCCATAGACTAGCATGAAGGGAAATTTCCCAATATTTTCTTGGGCATGATTTGATCAGACCAAAGAGCAGTCTTAAGCTTAGTATGTCAAGATCACTAGTTATCCTCCTAATTCATTTTTATGATAAGAATTAGGTTATTATTTTTGGACTCATTTAGAACATTACCTTGAGGGTAATAATTTTATTAGGCACTTAGATAGATGTTGTACTTGATGGCTCACTCACTGATCCTGGTTCAAAGGCTAGTGCATTATCATAGTTAATGGTGGTGAGGATGCCAAATCTTATTATAATGCCCTCATAAAAGTTGACCACCTTATATTAGGAATAAAGGTAATGTTTCTATACTTTGATTTCCTATAAATAAGTAACATTTATTTAAATTTTTCACATATGCATGTACATCTTTAAATAGGGTTGGCCAATAATAGCCGGCTTACATGATTTTCATACTAGTGGTCTTGGGAAAATAATGGCCTCCTGTAGAACCATCATGGAAATCTTGGAGAATTCTACTTACTTTCTCTAGTTCTATGCACCTCAAGAGGACTCCAATGATATCCTTCCAAAAAAGTGTGTCTTTTATGAACACATAGGGAATAGATTACAATTTGAAATGTTTGCATTTAGCTTTATCAAGGCCAAGAGGAAATACATTGTGCTAAAGGAAGGTTTTCATATCTTTTACCCAATCATTTTAGGACTTTTGGCTTGTGTGATCTACTTCATATGACACTAAGACTACATTGTCTTCCTATTTTGCTTCTTTAGCCAATTACTCATAGAGTCCCTTTCCTCTCACTAGCTTGGTAACCTAAATGTCTATGTTGTACTCCATCACTTTCATGATCTAATGAGCCCTCTTTTTTTACTAATGTACCTTCTAAGTAGAAACTCTTTTATGCTTTCATACACTACCATGAGTTGGATTTTATTGTTGGAGAGCATATGTCTAAATTTATTAAGTGCTCTCAGAACTACAAGGATATGTTTTCTCTATAAATCTATAATGCAACTCATAATCCTTTAGCACCTAGATAAAGAAAGCAATTAGATGCTATAATTGATCTTTATTATGTTGTGTAAATATGGTTGAGATATCTTTAACCCTTCCAAATACATAAAGGATAAAATCCTTGTTATAGTCTAGGTTAATTAAGGTATGGGCCTATACGATGGAACATTGATGGCCTCGAAACTATCCTTGGCTTCACACGTCCAACTAACATATCACTCTTTTTTAACATTGTGATGAGGGGATTAACTATGATGGAAAAATTAGGAATGAATCTTCTCACAAATTTGATTATCTCCATGAAGCTTTGAAGAGTCTTCTTGTGGCTTAGAAGAAGAAGAAGAGATGAGATAACCTTAACTTACTCCGGATCAATTATGAGTCCTTTTGAAATAATGTGCCCAAGAAAGGTGCCTTCATGGATAATGAATATGAATTTGTTAGGGTTAAAATATATTCCAAACTCTTTGCATCTTTTAAACACCTACTCCATATGATTTAAATGATTTTTTGCATGATTAAAAAAAATAGTTGTCATCCAAGTAAACCAAGATGACCTTATTGATGAGCTGTTTGAATGTTATATCTATGGATCTTTATAAGGTCACACTTGTATTTCTCAAACCAAATGGCATGCACTGGTATGTAAAGTTTCCCCACTTAGTGGTGAATAAGGTTTTATATTGATCATGCTCCTACACTAGGATTTGGCTATAACCTAAGTAACCATTCAATAGTGAAAATATTTTTATGCCTGTGACCATTTTCAAGATTTTCTCCATTAGTGGGAGAGGGTAGTGGTCCTTGAGATAATCCTTGTTTAAATCCTTGAAATCCACACAAAGGCATATCTCCTCATTCTTATTTCACAATGGGACCAAGCTGGTGACCCATGAAGAGTTCTTTATCAAAAGTATTATACTTGCCTCAATGAGTTTTGAGAGATCCTTGTGCATCAATGGATCTAGCTTTGGATTGAAAGGCTTCTACTTTTGGTGCATAGGTAGTTCCTTAGGATGGATCTCAATTATGTGTTGTGCTAATCCTAGATAAAAACCTCTAAGATCCTTGTAGCTCCTTACAAAAATGTCATCATATCTCCTACTGAGTTGAATAAAGCTCTCAATTTTTGGCATGAAGAAAACCTTACTAGCTTTAAGAGATTTTATTTCTAAAATGACTACATGAATATATATCTCTTCCTTGGATATCATACTACACCTCTCTCCTTTGAGTTGGTCATCAAAATTAAAGATAGTTTTTAGGGTGACTAGCCCTTTTGGTAGCTTGTTCCCCTTCAATTGGATGACCTAGTCTTCATACTAGGTTCATAGATATGCCTGGTTCGTGGTGTAAAAATTTTCCTCATCCTATAGAAAATTAATGATCTACTCATCATTTTCGAACACCTACCAATTATTTAAATTATCAATAACTACTATGAGTTTGATGAGCTATTCAAACCCTTTCATTATAGTATGTAGGATGTCATACTACATGCCTATAATCATAAGCCTATCTACATCAAAATTCTATTATCTTGTTATGGTAATGATGTTGAATGCATCAAATCCGTCAATCATATCCCACTCTATTATTGTAGACTTTCATCAAGCCATTATTGGTTATGATTTATACTCTAACATGGTTGGTAACTAGTTCACTATCACCTACTGATTTTAACACCTTGATTCCTTTCTTTTTCAAAAGTTGAAGGCATTATATCATTTATTCATACTCAAATACATTATTTATGTAAGTGAAATACAATCTAAATGCATGGAAGTATTTCTCCTTATAGGGCAAGACCAACATGACACTAGCTCCTACACCATTCTTACTTCAGGAGCCATTGAAGTATAATTTCCATGTTCCTTCAAGATCCTCATGTGCCTTCATGAGTTTAGGGAGAGTGGGATCCTCATCTATGATACAATATGTACCTATCCCTATTTTTTCATTATTATATGGATCACACTCAAAACGTTCACATGCCCATTCATCTAGTAGGTCATCTAGGATCTCTTCTAGTAGTGTCATAGCCTCGTGGAGGATAGGATCCTCATGATTCTTGAAAATCATGCTATTTTGTTCAATTAGGCTGGGAGAGTATGGTTTGAAATTGCTTTTGAAGATAGGATCTACCCTTATGGTCACTTTAGTCCTATATCTAGTTCTCAACATCATGTGTGACAAATCTGAAGATAAATACCCACCCATATTTATCATGAAGCCTCAAGAGAGGTAGATAGATAATTAGGTAGGTAAGTCAATGAATATAATATCTTGTGTAATAGAAAGACTTGTTCATACAATATCTTAAAGTCTCCTTTAAATTGGTTATCAAAATTAAAGATACTTTCTAGGGTGACTAGCCATTTTAGTGGCTTATTCCCCTTTAATTGGATAACTTGGTCTTCATATTGGGTTCATAGTTGTACTTGGTTTATGGTGAAAAAATCTACCTCATCATACATAAAATTGATGATCTACTCATTTTTTTGAACACCTACCAATTCTCTACATTGTTAGGAATTGTTGGTATGGCTATGAGTTTGATGAGTTATTCAAACCCTTTCATTATTTTGTATAGGATTTCATACTACACACTTACAATAACAACCCTATCTACATAAAATTTTGTGCTCTTGGTATGGTAATGATTTTGAATACATCAAATCCTTTAATCATATCCCATGCTCTATGTTTGTAGGCTTTCATTAAGCCATCCTTGGTCATTCTTTGTGCTTTAACATGGTTGACAACCAGTTCACTATCACCTAATATTGGTATCACCTTCATTCCTTTCTTCTGTACAAGATGAAAGACTTGGATTAGTGCCTCATACTCATATACATTATTTGTGTTTGAAAAATTTAGTCTAAAGGCATGGAAGTATTTCTCTTTGTGGGGTGAGACCAACATGACATCGGCTCCTATACCATTCTTACTTTGGGATCCATCAAAGTATAATTTCCATGTTTCTTCAAGATCCTCATGTGACTTCATGAGTTTAGGAAGCGTGGGATCCTCCTCCATGATACAATATGTACCTATCCCTATTTATACATTATCATATGGATTTCACTTAAAATTTTCACATGCCCATTCATCTAATAGGTCATCTAGGATCTCATCTAGTAGTGTCACAACCTCATGGAGCATAGGATCCTCCTGGTCATTGAAAAACATGCAATTTTGCTTAATTGGGTTAGGAGAGTATGGTTCAACACGTATTTTAAAGATATGCTCTATCATTATGGTCACTTTGGTCCCATATCTGGGTCTCAACAGCATGTGTGACCAATCTAAAGATAAATACTTGCCCATCTTTTTTGTGAAGTCTTGAGAGAGGAAGATAGTTAAGTGGGGAGGTAAGTTGATGACTACAATATCTTGTGTAATATAAATACTTAGGCATACATATAGCGTTATATTTAAATCCCTGATTATACTTATAGCTCTAAATATTGTGCCATTGAGTTAGACTACTCCTCTTGAAATATAGAAGTACATAATTCTAAGCATATCTATGATCTTCTTTGGCATTACATAGATACTTGTGCCTGAAGTGATCATAAAATTGTGCACCAGATGTTGGTTGATGAATAGGGATACATAAAATAGTGGTGACTTATTTTTATTTCACACCTACACCTCATCTTTTGGTTGATATAAGTTTTTAGAGGTGGAAGGTGCCAATTAGGTTGCCTAACACTCTAAGAAACCTTTTAGTGCATCTTGCAATAGATTTTGTTGAGATGGAATAGTAAGCATATCTCAGATAGTTATATTGAGGTTCATCTTCTTCATATTGCATGTAGAGAATACATGTGTACCCCTTAATTTGAAAACACTCATGTGAAAATGTGCATGCAAAAGTCCTTTGAAACTATAGCTTGCAAAGGCATTGCATGGCTTTGGAATGCGCACTACGATGTTCATGGGTGAAGATATAGGGTCTTACATGCAAGTGTGAAACTACATTGGTTAATCATGAGGAAGAATTTAAATAAGATCACACATGAAGATTAAATATATCAAGTGTGTTCCCTTCTTGGTTCATAGATGCTATCTGTATTCTACCTTTACTTAACCATTTGGAACCTAGGGGTCTTGCATCTTGAACTTGTGTTCCCTTTGACTTGTGTAGCATAAAGACCTACATGTGGGTGGGTATTTAGATATTTATGCAAGTGTGAGTCATCATTATATTATTTCATGGACTTATACCTTTATTTTGAACTTGGACATAGATGGGAAGTGCCTACACTCCTGCTTGAAATGCCTAGGACTTCACAAGTGAGCTACCTCTCTATAAACCTCAGATCATTTGGGGTGACTTATAAATTCAATATTTATCTAGTCTTATATCATAATGATGACATCTTGTTAGCCTTACTTTAGTAAAAAAACATTGCATAATCAAGGATTTATATCATAACCTCACTTATTTTATTACTTCAAATGAAACTATTCACTTTCTTCCTTCATATTCTCCTAATCCAAAACCAATCACTACATAATGTAATGTAGTTGAGGTCCTTCATCCTAATCCTCCTCCTAATACCAAAGTTGGGAATCCTTCACCAAATAATCCCCCTCCTATCAACACTAATAACCAACATTTAAATACTAATGCACATATTGAAACAACTCAAATTCTTTCTCAAATAGTTTAACAAATTAACATCATGAAAACAAATAATCATTCTCAAATGATGCACATGAAACAACATTTATTACACATGAATATTCAACCACTTCAATTCATCATATCTCAACCAAATACAAATTTTGTCACTCCTCCTCTTAAATATGCCAATGGGAATATCATCCCTCAACCTCTAATCAATAACAAACTGTTTCAACATTTTCAAAATGAACCTTTATCTCCATTCATTACATCCATAGATATTGGAAACATTTCTCCAACTATCACATATGATGGGACTAAGGAACCTATAATATTTCTTAAGTATTTTGGTAATCTCTATAAGGAATGGGTTTAAACTAACACCTTTTCTACAACCAATCTCTTAACCAAAATTTTTGTTAGTGATGCACTTGAAAGGTACAACCAACTTCCTAGACATTCCATCACACAACTAGAAGATTTATTCAATGCTCTAGTGAAGGAATTCCAACATGATGACCTTCTTAAAAATTACCTTAGCCATTTCATCAATGCCAAACAACTTCCCAATGAATATTCTCATACTTTCATCAAATGATGGAACTCTTTAACTCAAAAAGTGGACCATAACATGAATGATGATACTCTTTTAAGACTATTTTTTACTAGTCTTGAAGCTCCTCTTCAATAAAAAGTTTGAATCTTTTCCATTAAAATTTTATAAGAAGCCTTAGACTAAGAAAAAAGGCAATAATTGTTTATGACTCAATTTGAAACACCTCAAATAAATACTAAAGAACCTTTCCAATCATTTCCTCATAACATTGATTTATCCAATCCTCCCCAACCTCAAAATAGAGCATCCAATTCAACTAATTTTAACCCAATCCCCTCCCTTGGGTCTATAAAAAATCAAGAAGAAATTACCACCCTCTAAACCCATGAGCTTTAATCTTTTCAAACCTCATCTGAAATGGTAAAAACCTAACAAATTTTATTGGTGGCATGCTACTATAGGTCATTCTCATGAATCTTGTCATGATCTTCACTAATTTCTTCTTTCTTACTTGCTTGGTCCACATTTCAATCTTGATACTCTAGTAAAACAACATTATCAAGACTATCTTCAAGCTTCTCAAATTCAATCTCAAGAACCACAATCACATGAACATCAACTACCTAATTAACAACAATAATTATCCCATACCTATACCTCATCTACTAATTTTGTTCAAACCATAGTTGATCTTTCTTCCTACACTAATAGGGAAAGGATAGCTAACATGAACAACTTTAAACATATAATTGTATCCATTGAACATCAACCTCTTAGGTCACATGAAATAAAAGAGTACCTAGTTCAAATGCCTACTCCAAAGCATATCATACATGGTCCTCTTTTACCTCCTTTTCTTGATCATACCTATCCTACACATCCTATGTCACAATCAACATCATTAAAATCTAAAAAAACTAAAACATTTACCTATCTCTAACTACACCTACCAACCCAATGCAAATCATTCTAATGATTCAATGTTACCTTACTCCAACTCACACATTGGGGCATCTTGTAATTCCCATCCACATGCCCCTTTAGCCTTTGGGGCATCTTGTGATGCCCATCCCTACATCTAATTACCCATTGGGCCATCTTACAATGCCCACTCTTATTCTACAATACATAATAATAGACAAATTCAACTTCATGAAAACTTCCAAGACTTATAGACTTGTATTTCACATGATCATCTTTGATAAATATATTAGCATAGATCTTTATTTTTATTTTTTGTCTCATGTTTCTTTGTTTTGTGCACTTTACTTCTTTTACTTTCATTTTACTAACATCATTGTTCCTTTACGTTATTTGATTTTATTACACATTACATTTGGCACTTATTTTCATTTTAGTTCTCATATATCTCTTTCATTTTTTATTTTTTTATGTCAATATTTACCTTAGTAGCTTTATGATTATTTTCCCCCTTATTTACCATTCACCTCATTGGTGTTCACTTTGTGAGTTGCAGTGTAAGACCATGGATAGGACCTAGATTTCCTCATAAATTATCACATTAAAACATCTTTAAACAACTTTTTGGGATGGATACTACTTTCATTAGTGCTTTTATTAGATCCATTGTAGGTTAGTATGGCTTCTCTAAGATATTCATCATTGTATCACTTATTACATAGATGGATCTATCATGATCCCCATATTCCCCTTATTTCTTTTCATTTGAGGCTCGCATCAGTCAATTTCGATATTGGACACTTACTTGTGGGAAAGTCTAGGAGTCTTTAGACACATTGGTCTTTAGGTCCTTTTCTCTAGTGACCAAGTGTAAGCTCTCTTGTGTTTGTCACCTATTTCACTCATGTTTGGTTCTCTGAATTTGTATGGAGGAGAAATAGCAAAATCTAAAATAAGCTAAAATCCAAATCATAAAATACAAACAAAAGGCAAAAACAATCTTAAAATTTAAATCACACTAAAAGATGTGATTCTAGGCACATATACTTTTTATAATAAAAGATCAAACTCCACAATTGGTCTCAAAATAGAGCCAAGGTCCATTAGGGTGTGGTAGGCTAGTAGATTAAAAAAGAAGAATAAAAAATATATTCTAGTGTAGCATACTTTCTCATACAATTACCTAATCTTCACAGTAGACCGATGACTCTATAAGGGTCCTAAGGAATGGGGAATATGTTGTGGGAAGGTATGCCCATTTTAATTTTCATTCATATAGCCTTCATGGGTTGATCTATGCACTTCACTTATTATTCCAAGATTTAAGTTCATTAGTCAAAATGTCTTAAGTCCTTGGTTTTGATAGTTCTTAGCATTTTTCACTTGCCTAGTGTGTCTCATTCTTACTAAGGATGTTCATATAACCCATGTGGCACCTCAAATTATCTATTTACATCATATTTTCCTTATATTCCCCTTTTGGATATTGATTTTAGCTGATCACATCCTTTATCACATCTACCTTATTATGCCTCTTGGTTTATAGTTTATGAGTTGCATTTTAAGACCTTAGATAGGACCATGCCTTTTTCATAAACACCTTTATACCATTTGCTTACCACACCATATTTTCATCATACTAGTCATGTCATTAGGTGGTTCTATTTTCTTACATTATATCTTAGAACAAGCATTAAGTTTGATTTTTCATCCTTTAGAGGATTTTGATTTTCATTTTTCCATAATGTTCTTATTTGATTTTTATGGAATTCACTTATATTACATATGAAATTTAGCATTCTTACATGTCTTTATTTATGTAAGACTTATTCATGTTTGTCTCACATCATGAATTACATTTCATTTTTAGTCATTCACATTTTTATATATGTTTGATTTGACATGCTTATCTTAAATTGGGTTACTTATCACTTACTTCCATATATTTGTTAGATTTGTCTTGCATTGACCTTCCTTTTTGACATTTATGTTTTACATGCTTCCCAATGTGATTTAGTATGTTCTACATTCATTTTTTCCATTTATGTTTTACATGCTTCCCAATATGATTTAGTATGTTCTACATTACTTTTTCCCCTCTAGGTTTTAAATGTTTTCCAACATTATTTATTATGTTCTACAATCATTTATCATTCATTTTCCATCATTTTGTCATTCATTTTCTATCAATCTTTTTGTTTCTAACCTTGCCTTAATAATCCTAATTTTTAAAATTTCCTAAGACCCTCATATCTTTGTCTCTAATAACTCTTTTTCCAAACCATAAAAATTTATAGAATCATGACATCATAGATAATTTTTTCCCACTACTATATGCCTATATTCCAAAAATTTCTATGTTTTGCTCTTTTTGGCACTAATTTTTACAAGTTCACCTAATGTTGCTCACATTGGATACCTTCATCTCTCTCGTAGTCTCATTATTTATATAAAGTACTAAGGTAAGTAAAGGTATGTGTTTTTCAATTTTATCCTTTCATTTATCTTATTTTCTCCTTACTTTAGTTTACTTAGCATCAGTGTTATGTGTCATCATGTTCCATTCCTGAAACACCATCTTGTGTTGCACTCACATGACACATGGTGAGCTTCAAGTGGGTAATATGTATACACATAATATTTTAAAGATTTTATCAATTAATTAATCTCTTTATATTTTAAGAACCCATCAAGTCTTAATCTCTCTAAGCACATGCCTTAAGGGGTATACCAGGAAAGGAGTGGACAAACCATTGGTGCTTCATATGATTGTTGTCCCTTTTGCAACTTATTATCTACACACTTGTATCCTAAAAACCATTCCCCTAAGCTTTTTATTCTATATTGTATACTCCTCTAATAATTTTCCACCTTGATTTTCTCTTTCCCTAACCAAAACTCCTTATTGATAATTTACATGACTATGTCCTCTATGTCGACCCTGTATTTTTATTGACAAAGTTTACCAAGAACTAAGTCAACCATGGCCAATTTAGCTCATTATCTAGTATTTTTTTTTGTTAATTATAATACTGAACTGACTAAGATGACCCTATCAATTGAAAATTTTGGAAGGGATTAAGTTTAAATCCATCTATATATACAAGATCATTTATCCATTATTTAGAGAAGAGAAGAAGTAAGATCTTTTGTGTATGTGCTTATCCACCATTCTATTTGAGGATCAAGCTTAGGGTTTAATTCTTTATTTAGATAAATGAATCTTATCTTGTGGATAAGCCTTTTGGATGAATTTATAGGTTGTGTAGCCTAGATTTAATTTATCTTTATCATTCTTAAATACCACAACAACCTCTTATGAAGCACCTTGGCCAAGGGAGAGATTGAGGCTCGACAAGTTCATCTTCAAGGTAAGTATTCCTAACTTTGTTCTTCCTTTATAAGAGTATATAGATATGCATTTGTACTTATAATCCATGAATTAGGATTCCATATACATTAATGTAAGTATATGTCTCCTATGCATGTTTATTTTTGTTGTTTATTACCCCTACTTTATGCCATAAGCTTTGGTGAGAAATATATTAGATTTATTTTATTTACTTGTTATTAGTATAGTGAATATGAAAACATAAGGCTTAGTTAGGGTTATTACTTGATTGTGCTTGACTGGAAGCTTTGAAACCATCCCTAGTATTGTTGTTATGATAAAAGATCCCCTAATTGGGTCTAGGAGATCCACATATTGGTCATGTTCCTAATTATATAATGTATCCATAATCAGATGTGTAAGTATGATCTATCTTCTCTAAGTTAGGATTAATTTATAGACATGATGAATTTATTATTGCATATAGATCACACTCCCTCATTGGAATCCCAGGATTCCATAAGTCCTTGTTTATTTTATAGTGTTAAAATCAAGCTCAAAGATCATATTGAATTTGAGAGAAGGGTTATAGAGAATCCGTAATTTTTATCTCATTGGCCATTACTTGAAGGAAATTATTATGATACTTCCTACATGTGTCCATCTAATAGTTCACATTCTGAGTTTGATGATCAATTAACTTATTTTCCTTATATTTTGGATGATGGTTCCACACTTATATTGGAAGACATGATAGAATTAAACATTGGTAAACATGATTATCTAAACATAATAAATCTTGGTGTATCCCTAACTATAGAAGAATGTGATTTACTTGTTACCTTTCTCACAGAGTTTATTGACATACTTATTTGGGATTATTTAGATATTCTAGGTCTAGATCTATAATTAGTTATGCATCACTTGGTCATGCATCTAGATACTAATCTGATTGAAGAGAAAATACATAATATGGATATATGGATTTCTCTCCTAATGAAATTTGAGATAGAAACAATACTAGAAATAGGTTTTCATCAAACCCATTCCATATGTAGATTAGATTTCCAACATTGTTCCTATCAACAAGAAACTAATAACCATCTACATCTATATAGATTTTAGAGATATAAATAAACCTTGTCCTATATATAAATTTCCACTATAGAATGTAGATATGATTGTGGATTCAATAATAGGTTATGAAATGTTATCCCTGATGGATGGATTTTTAGGATATAATAAAATTAAAATTTATCTAGAGGATCTAGTTAAAATAACATTTGAAACCCCTTAGGGAACATTCTATTATCAAGTCATGAAATTTGGTTTTAAAAATGTAGGGGTTACTTATCAATGATAATTTATCATAATATTTCATGATATCATGTATGATATTATGGAATACTATGTGGATGATATATTAGGAAAATAAAAAACTCATGTAGAGCATCTAATAGTGATGTGAAGAATATTTAAACTCCATGAGTATAAAGTGCATTTCAACCCTAAGAAATGTGTTTTTTTGGGTCACATTATAGTTTTTTAAGGATTCATTATCTCTTGTAGAGGTATTGAAGTTAACCTAGCCAAAGTTCAATCAATCAATGAAATGTCATATCCTTCCAATTTGAAGAAACTACATAGTTTATAAGGAAAAATCTAGGTTATTAGACGAATCATCTCTTAACTAGTTGATCATTGTCATCCATTAACTCATCTACTAAAAAAATGCATTACATTTCAATGAAATGCATAATTATAAGAAGATTTTGATCAAGTAAATTATTATCTAGTTAATCCTCATGTACTTGTTCCTCCTACACTAGGAAATAATTTCTTACTATACCTTTCTATAATTGATAGTGCCTTGGGGGCACTCCTTGATTAGAATGATGACTAAGGGAAATAATGAGAATTTATTATCTGATCATAAAATTGGTTTTTTATGAACATATTTATAGTCAAGTTGAGAAAACATGCCTTGCATTAGTCTTTGCTTATCAGACGTTTAGACACTGCATGCTGAATAACAAGACATTGTTGATTTCTAAAGTGGATCCATTGAAGTATTTATTGGAAAAATTGTCTCTCATAGGTCAAATGGAAAAATGGGTCATGTTTATAACTTATAAGTAAGTTTGATATTGAGTACACACATCACAAATAAATCAAAGGATAAGTTCTTGTTTGATATTGAGTACAATATAATTACTTGATGAGTCTGTTATTTATCTAATTGAAGACAAATAATGGAATCTATATTTCAATGGTTCTTTCACATCACATTATTTAGGAGTAGTAATATTTTTCATCACACCATAATTCATTATCATTCCATAAGATTTCCATGTAAAAATAATATCATTAAATATGAAGTTTTGGTTGTGGACTATGTCTTACAGTACAATGGGATATTCAAAATTTATAAGTTATGGTGGTTCTTAGATTATTATCAATTAAGTCACTAATCAATATCAAACAGAAGATGAAAATATGGCAACTTAAAAAACTATGGTGGATACTCTCAAAGTCAAATTTTAAACCATTCAGTTTGAGTAGATCTAAAGAGCTAATAATAAATATGTTGATGATATGGCTACTATTGGATAAATGATTACACTTTCTTCTTCTATTATAGAGTATGAATTTATCATCAAGAATATTCTTATTCTAGCTTATAAATATTCACATTAAAAGATGATATGTGTCATTGATCATCACAATTCCCCTTAATACCATGACATCTTTTCTTATCTTCATGATCACATCCTTCCACCTAACCTATCCTAGAACAAAACAAAACCATTTATCTAAAATAATTCTTGATACACTATAATTAGTAGGTCACTATATCATAAAGTATATGATGGAACTCTACTTCACTATTTAAATATATGATAATTTGACTTAGCACTTAGGAAAGCCCATGAAGGGATTTTTGGGGCCCACACTAGTGGTATGGTCCTAGCAAAGAATCTCCTTTGTACTCATTACTATTAGCCTACTATTGAAGAAGATACATGTGTATATGTTAGGAAATGTATACCATGCCAAAAACATGGTGATTTAATTCATGCTATGGCACATTCATTACAAATAGTCACAACTCTTTGGCCATTTTCAACATGGGGCCTTGATGTCATTGGCAATATTAACCCTACTTCTTCAGATGATCATTAACATATTTTTACTACTACTAATATTTTACCAAATGGGTAGAGGTAGTCCCTCTCAATTATATAACTAGTAAGTAGGTTTCAAAATTCATCCCGAATCATATCATTTGTAATTGAAACATCCTTTCCATCATCATTTATAATAATGGTACTTATTTAAAAATAATGACATTGTCTCTCTGTGTTTTGAGTTTCACATCAAACATAAATTTTCCACCCCATATTACCCTCAAGGGAGTGTCCAAGCATAAGTTTTAAACAATATGCTGATAAAAAGACTTTAAGAAACTATCAATACCTTTGATCAAGATTGACACATGAAAATATTCTCAGCCTTATGGACATTTCATACTAATGTTCACAGTCATATTGATACAACTCCATATTCCTTAGTCTACAGATCTGAAGCCATATTTACTATTGATATCGAGCTACCCCCATTTTGAATTTCACTACAAGGTGTCCTTCATAAATAAGAATACCAAGTGGACAAACTAAAAGAGTTAGAGATTCTGAATGAGAAAAGGCTACCTACCCTCAATCACATAAAGTATTACTAGAATCATTAAGGCCAAGGTTACAACAGAATAATCATTTCCTAAGAGTTTAAACTTGGTTATCTTATGCTCAAGGAGAATAAAAATAACTCCAATGCTAAAAGGTAAAATAAAGGTAATTTTGAACCAAATTGGTTAGGCCCCATTATTATTACAACTATGGGTCTAGTGCATACAGATTATCTACTAAAAAAGGTGATGAATTATATGAGCTAATGAATATTAATCATCTTAAATGCTTTCATGATTAAAGGTTGCCACATTCTGGTCTATAAGTGTTCCTTATTAGGGAACCTCTATTTTATTATATCTTTTCCTATTCCTCTAAGTGCTAGCTTAGGGGCATCCTTCCACGATTACCCCCTTCCCTATCCTTTACCATCCTAGTCTGATTATGATTCTACAGGTACCACAGGTAAAGTAGACCAACATTTCATAAGAGAAAAGCAATAATGAATAATGGTTTTTTTTGTAAGAATCTCTTTGAAGAAGAAATGTCACACTATGGAACGTCATTGATTATTCAATAGGTACCATAAGTAAATTAAAGAAACATTCAACAAGAGTAAAACAATAATGAAGAATGGATTTTTTTAATAATTCTTTGCAAAATAATCTCTTGTAGGAATTTTATTGTTTCTTTGAGTTCTTAGCAGTTCCTGAGCACATTCCTTAATTCCATTCATTCTCATTATATGCCAATTCATTGTTGAAAAAAATGAAGTTGTTCTTATTCCATATTGATATTGAATGGTCCTTCCTAATTTTTTAGTGTTTGAACAATAATCTTCTTGTTCTTTGTTGACTATCAAATTCTTGCACCCACCAACCTTCTTTTCATTGATAGGTGTTTTTGGATTTGTCTGTTCCCATTCTTATACATTCTCTAGTCAAAATACTATTATTCATGTCATATTATAAAATCCTAAAATGTTTAAATATTCCAAAAACCCCTAAAATGTTCAAATATCTAAAAATTATTAAAAATATAAATATTCCCTTATGTCTAAAATCCTAAAATGTTGCATGGCTTAATATCATAAAATTTTCCAAATTTATACCCATCTCTAATATTACACAGGTGATTAGTTGATACCTTTTTACTTAATTTTTGTTCTAATTTCTTTTATTTAGGTGGCACATAATGAAGTACCTCATTGGTGATTTTCATCAACTTGTGAGCATTTTATATTCCATGATCTTGCCATTTTTCAAGTTCTTAATTCATGCTCTTTTTTGTTTTATGAGTTTAATTTCACTCTCTCTTCATTTTGTTAGCTTAACCATTATCTCTCATGTGTTAATTTTATTTTTTTTGATCATACTTATCATTTTCAATACTTAGATTCTCATTGAACTATAATGGCTTGAGGTTTTATTGAACTATGTAGGAAGCACTCAATTTTCTAAGGTCAACTTTTACATCCTTTGTCCGATTTTCTTAAAATTTTATGATCATATATCTTGACATCTTGACAAGATTTTTACTTATACACTCTCACCATTTTATGAGTCCTTATTCCTATTTTTACTCTATAATTTATTTTCTTACCTTGGCATCAATTTTCATCAATCCCAAAGTCCTTGGGAGACTACATTTGGACTGGAGTCCATGTTGGATCTAGTATCCATGGGACTATGTAGGTAGCATCTGATTGCTTGGGGCATTTGGAATCAGATCAAACACCCCTTCCATTTTATTCTATTCCCCCTTGGTCATGATCATTTCATCTTACCCTTGGTCTCAAAGATTAATTCTTTATTTAAACACACACTAATTTTTTGAATTGAATGTTTGGTTGCTTTCATTTGTGTGTTTTTTTGAATGGAATGTTTACTTAATTTCACTCATGTGTTTATGAATGGGTGATTACTACTTTTATTATGTGCCTTAACATGTTACATTATGCTTCCCACATGACTCTTTGTTGTTTGAATCAAGATGTTTATATGTGAGTGAATGTATTTGAGATCGATTTTAATGCATTATGTTTGGGTGTGTTTTTTTGTTCCTTAGTTTCCTTAATTTAGTACATTATGTTTTTTACATAAGTCTTAATTATTCATGTCATGTTTTTTAGTTGTGAATACTTGTATTTGAATTATTTCATACAGTTAAATCTTGATTATCCATATCTTGTTTTAAGTTGTATACATTTACATTTTAGATTCAAATTGTTATGCATTTTTACAAATGAATTTTATCACAATCCTTCCTAGATTATGATGCATACTATCATGTGAAATATAAAATAAATTTTCAAAATGGTTACCAAGTCAATGCCATCAATAACATACATCTATATCTATTTTTTCAATATATTCCTGATGATATGTTAAATTTGTTCATTTTATTCAATCTATTCCTAGTCACTCTTGTCAATTTGTTCCTATTATTAGTAGCATTTTCATACCTATTCTTAATCTTAAATGTATTTCATACCTATTCCTAATCCCAAATGCAACTTTCTATTCTTTCATCATTTTGAGGGTTCTCTAAATAATTACTCTAATTATATTTCTATTTCAAATAGAATTATAATTATCTTTAAGATAATAAATTACTCGTTTCCCCTCCAAGTGGGAATTTTCATGCAAATAAAGGATCTTGAGATCACGTGGAATATTATTTTTTGAGATAATTAAATTGATAAGTAAATTAATGCATAAGATTATTTTACACCCTTCATCTTGGAGACAAGATGGAGGGACTATAATGCATCTTGTGAGATATTTTAACATCATTCTCAACCCTTCATCTTGGAAACAAGATGAAGGGCCCACATGGTTGATCGATGTGCTTTCATGGGAATGAATATCCTCCCATCATATTGAAAATAAGATGAAGGGTTTAAATTCCATCTCAAAAGGATCTTTTGAGGAGAATCCTCCATCCTTCATCTTATAAACAAGATGAAGGGAATATATTAATTCTCATTTGATATTTTCAAAGGTCATCCTCTACCCTTAATCTTGATTGAGATGAAGGGCTCACATCATTGATCCATGTGTTGATACATGTGCATTATTGAGGAATATTTTGAAACCATTCATATTTATTTCAATATGAAGGGTAATCTTTGATCTGAATTTGTTAAAAATACATATTTTTGTAATGCAATTCAACATGTTGAATAATTATAGTGAAGACCTGGTGTTTTATTGAGCTAATATTTTCATCAACCTTGTTCTTGTTATCAATTCAACTAAGTTCATAGTCATAATAGAGATATATTAATAGACTTGGGAATGATAAAGACCATTAAAATCTACATCTAATACAAATCCAAATGAAGATGAGTTCCAATGACAATTTTCATTATGTTTGTTTGAATATTTAACATTGTTTCCCTATTATTTTTTTCCCATGACATCTTAGGTGTAGGTTTTCATATTTGTTATTGATTTTATTTTATTTTAAAACTTAGTAAAAATAATGACCATTTTGCATTTTAGTGATACAAATAGATCGATGTTACCCTTTATGTATCCTCTATTACTAAATACTAGATCCAACCTAGCTCATTGTTTATGTCCATGAAACCACCAAAATGATACATCAATAGTATCTGAATGGGAAAACTAATATCAAATATGAAAAGTAATTCCAAATCAAATTTATATCAATCAATTATGTAATGAACTATATTTAATTATCAATATGACAATATAAACATGCCCATAACACATTATAAAATCATAATATATCAAAATAGAGTCTTAATAATGTATGAGTAATAGTTCAATAGTAACTTAAATATCTAAGCAACATGTTAAACAACAATCAAATGTGTAACCAATAGTTCCATAGAAAGAAATCATAACACACAAAACAAAGGTCATGACATGTTAGATCCTAAAATTTAATGTTAGAATCATTTAAGCAACCCTTGGAGTATTTTATTCAGCTCTTAATGAGGAATAAATGGTGGAATAGTTTATCTCACAATAAAATATTACTTTATGGAGAAAAATTTGGTCAATATAACATTTAAATTTTAAGTCATGCACCCAATTGACAAATCATAATCTTAAAAACATACATATATGTGTATAAAAGTATGAATGCCCTTTTTTCATGATTTATCATTCCCCAGAATCAAAAATTGCATGCATTTGAATTCATACTTGAAGAGAATCACGTAATTATTAACTAAAAAATAGAACAAAATTTGTATAGACATTGTAGGTGAATCATGAGGTGTAGAGATGAATATTAATCTCATAAAATTGTACTAGGAATTTATATGAGCACTTTGTAGGTTATTTTATTCCACTCAGGATAGGGAATAAATATATGCAAGTTTTCTCTCATAAAAAAATCCTTTTTTAGGGACCAAAATTTGGTCAGTATAACATACAATTTTTTATTCACATTCTTAATCAACAAATTATCTTCATGAACATATATTTAGATGGAATATAAATTCAAGAATATCCTTTATCTAAATTATATTATCCTTTATATTTTAAAATTGTATGAACTAAAACACATCCCTAAAGTTAGTCTTTTTGTTATTAAATAGAAAAATACAACAAAATTTGGGTAACAATTACA
>JARHVA010004150.1:1487500-1500000 GCA_037957365.1 Torreya grandis | reverse complement strand
AAAGGAAAGGAATGCTTACCTAGGTGTGTGTATAACACACCTCACCTTTTCTTAAGTCCACTTTGAATGATTTATTGGTGTATGAAATATAACCAAGAACATGTTACAATATAAAATAGTGCATATAATATGTAATTGAAATAATTTAAATGCTTGAAATAAAGAGAGAAATGGAAGGATTACACCTATGTGTTGATGTAATTATGTTGTTTCTTGGAAATTTTCCTTATAGAGATACTTCCTTATGATTCATTGGAGCTAAAAGAGGCTCAAAATTGAACCTTGGTGATTTTGAGATGTTGAATGACTTATTCAAATATAACATACAAATTTGGTAAGGGTGAGTGATTTAATCAACTCAACCTATCAATAGGATGAATTTGGATGATTTAATCATATACAACTTATAATATTGGTGAGGGTGAGTGATAAATGCACCCTTAAAAATTAGTGATATTGGATGATTTAATCAAATACAATAAATAAATGTGATTAGGCTATATGATTTAATTAAAAACAATTAATAAAATAGTACCTCTTTGTAATAGATGTTTGTAAATATTAATTGATTGATTTATTTTTCATTTTTTTGTGAACTAGCATGGCATATGCACCTTATATATGTCTTAATCTAAAATGCATGTGTAAAAAATATGAAAAAATATATTTCAAATATCCATAAATTTGATACAATGTATAAGATTATGATCCAAGTGAATATCATATAACTGTACTGGATAATGTGCAAATGTGGGTGTAATTCATTTTTGACATGTCCCCACTATAATCAAGAGCTACTGATAACTAAATAAGTGTGGATATCATGACTTTGTGACATTCTCCCATTGATATGCCCCTCCTTTTGAGGTGAGGAGAAATATAATATCATAGTTACCTTACCTCAAAATGATAAGATAATTGTATAATGTGTATGAAACATGTATCATATAGGAGTACCATTTCTAGGTATATATCAATGAAGCTCGTAGTATGTGATCACGCCAAGTTCTAAGATACATGATGTAGATCATGGAAATGTCTAGAGAGTAATAGTAAAAGCTCATCAAACAATCAATAACACATAAAAGAACACTCAATGTCAAGCAAATTAATGGTCTAAGGATACATCATACAATGGGAGTGTTTAAATGACCCACAATCAAAAGGATATGACTTATTCAAATGCCCACAAATCAAATAATAACATATTTAAATGTCCATACAATAAACAATGGAATGGAGTCCAACAAGAAAGGAACATATTCAAATATCCAAACTAAATATAATGCAATGAAATATAATATAGATCAAGGAAATAAACTTAAGGATGTGAAAAAAGGAAAGTATGAAACATAATCAACCAATATGAACATATCATACTAGTTCCTATAAGTATGTGTTATCAAAAAATATTAACTACATAACATATCATGTATACTAAAAAAGGTATGAGCATGGGTATAAACATGTGTAAGTATATAAGCTCAAACATGATAATGTAAATTGATCATAGAATAATATAACATGGTTGGATCATGATCAATTATGTATATGCCCCCAACATTCCTATGATGTGAGTAGAGGAAACGTTCAACATTTGTATGCCCATGTATCATGTATATAGGTATTCCTATATAACACTAAAATATGAATGAAACATATATATGTATAGAAACAAATGATACTCTATTTAATAACATGGATAAAATAATATATTTATTATAAATAGGAAACTAGGAACATGTTGAATATTTTTTTATTTTTTAAATTTATTTTAATGTTTTAATATTTTTTTTGAATATTTGTTTTTTTTTTTATAGAATTTTAAATGTTTTTAAAATTTTGATATACTGAAAAGACATAGGATATCATATGATCCCATCCAAGGGATGCTCATAGGTAACTCCAAAATCATAATATGGCATATCACACTAGTGTTACTACCAAGGAACATGTATAGGTATCAAATTATAAAACTCTAGGATTTATTATGCTCTACATATGTTTTGTAATACTTTATGGTAGTGAAGTGGTAATAAGAGTAGGGGTTTATGGACCCCATTTTTTAGTGCTTTTAGGTTTCCTGAGTGTAGCTATAATAGGAACATGTTTAGTTTCTCTTAGTAACTAGGTAAATTATGTAGGTGTAGATGAGGATTTCATGGAATCCACTACATATATCTAGTGAAAGGCTCTCTCAAGTATGGGTCACCTAAGAAATGACATTGCCTATTTCCTACCCTTTCATGGAAGATTAAACTTATTTGGTTTGGTTGTTCAAGTGGATGTTTATATGAAATTATAGAAACTTTAATTACCATATTGGTATAAATGTATGTAACACACAAATGCATTATGGAATGTAATGTGTAAATTTTATGCATCCATGGTCATCAAAATAACATGTCATAAAATACAATGTATGGTATAAATGAAAGGTTTTTTCCACATATACTAGGCCAAACTTAAGAGGCAAGTCAATCTCACCAATAATGTGTTGTGAGGTCCCGTAGGATGCTCTGACCATTTTGGTCAAATGGTATAAATCATCATGTGTATATCCCAAATGTGCAAGTAATGTCATGTTAAAAACATTATTGCTAGCACCAATATCAGTCAAAACACTATGAATAAGATGATGATTAAGGTATGCTTTATTAAATAATGAATTAAGATCTGAGTTATCATCGATAATCTCACTGTCATCAAATGTAATAGAGGGTATTTGAATAGTAAGAGGTATAGTGATTGTGTAGGCTCCATCAATCCATTTTAATGGGTGTTCATAATGTGGTGGAGGATGATGTGCATTATATTCCATTTATAATTCTAACTTATTTTGAGAATGATCTTGTAATGGATCACTAAACATCTTTTGGTTTTGATAGTCACTAGGTTGTGACCCTGAATCCTTTAGAGGATCATCAAAGGTAAGTTTTTCGTTATCAATGATGTCTTGGATGTTATTATTCAAGGTATAACATCTATTATTATAATACCCAAGGAATTGGTGATAGTAACAATAAGTATTGACATTATATCCATGAGGTAGATGTTTACTTATATCAACGTCTATGGGAGGAGGGATAGATATCAAATGACAATCTACAAGTTTTTGAAGTAGCAAAGATGGAGACTTGGGTAATTATGTAAATTGTCTCCTTTTTCTATTGGATAATATGAGATAATTGCGTTACTATGATATGGAATTAACAATTGTGTTTTTTTCCTTTTTAAGTTATATAGGATTAATCATGTAGCCTAATTTGATATAAAACTTGGTAGTAGATGTAGTCAGTTTGTTGGATACATAATTAAGTTGGTTCAATGAAATAAGTTTCATTCAAACATCTCCAAAAACATGGCATATGTCATTAAAATATTTTAACTTTTTGAAAACAATAGACTCGTGTAATGGGCTAAGTAAAATTTGCTTAATGATGCCTTAAATCTCTTTATTCCCTATTTAATGTTTCTTATTGCCTAAAATTGTATTATACCTCAAGAATTCCATTAATAGGTTCATCAGTTCCTTGTTTAACCTTTTAAATTTTGGCATATGTTATATTTTTATTTGTTTTGAAAGAGAATTTTTCCAAAAACTTATCCTCTAGAGGTTTGAATGCATTTACTAGTTGTATTGGTAAATCATAGAACCATATTAAATAATGTTCCTTTAGGCTCCTTGGAAATAATTTGGTCAAATTTTTATCATTGGAGTCATAATCAAGGCTTATTGGATATAAATATTGGAGATGTTATTTAGGGTTACCCTTACCATCATAAAATGTGAAGTTAGGTAGAGAAAACCTAGTTTGTAAAGGGTGAAAATATACCTTAGGTGAAATATGATTATGTAACACATATCATGAGGAAACATTAAATAATTTTTTTAAATTTGGGTAACCTTATCTTATAAACTTTTTATCACATAGAGAATATATTTCCTTATAGACCCATTAGGATTGAGATTGGAAAATTGAGTAGTCACCAAAGGGGATTTAAACATGGTTTGAGTTGATATAGGCATTGAAAATGGTAGTTGTTGTGAATAATTTCTTTTCCCCGTAGGAAGTGTAGTATTAATAATATGATCTTCAAATAACTAAGGTTGGAAAACATAATCCATGCCCCCACTAGATGTAGGAATCAATGGTGTGTTTATAGGGAGGGAAATCACTTTTGATTTTTGATTTTTCAATATGACTTTGAGAATATTATCAATATATTTAAGATTTTGATGAATACTTTCTCAAAATAATTCATTAAATTTTAATTAGTTGTGATCTACTTGTTCATGTTCATTATTTTCATGAGATTCATCAATTTCATGAGTATTTTGTCCATTTTAATCATTAGTGCTCCCATTATGTATAGTATTGGACCCTTGATACATATTAGGTTATAAGAGAAGAATCTCAAAATTTTCAATAAGCACAACACCTATTCTATCACTATGTCTAGGTTACATATAAATGAATAGAAGCAATATATGAGAAATTATAATAATTTGAAACCCTAGCTAGTTGAAAACCCTATGATACAAAAAAATTACATAAAGAGATATAAGATCTCTTTCACCAAATGTTTAACCCTAAAATACACATAGGTGAAATATAGGGTTAATAAATATACAAAATATTAAGCACAAGGGTAATAAACTAATCTATAGTAGGCCAATTTATAGAAAACTCAAACAAATAATATTTTGAATTTATATAATTGAGATTGATAAAAATAGTCAAGTACACCTATTAAAATATATTACAAAAAATAAGGAATAATGTTACTTAGCCCTTTTACTATGCATGTATATGTCTAAGTAGGAAAAATATATAAATACACAGTATTAAGAGTTTAGACCAGTCATCAGATTCTAAAAATATTCTTTCTTTGGTCAGAGATACTATTATCAAATCTAGATAGTTATGTCAATGTAAGTGCTAGGTTGTCATGTAGGTGTCTAGTATGAAATATGTATTGTATTAATATGTGATGAATGGGATCCTTCTAGGTTTTTTAACCTTTCTACTTGTGTGTTTATATCTCAGACACAGGTTGTCATTATCCTCTTTTTTTATCAAATCCTAGCTCTTTCACCTTAGGTATTCATACCTTGATAAAAATGGGTTAGTGGGATCATGGTCTTGAAATAAACCCAAAAACTCCTATCAGTGGGAACTACATACATATCTAATACTCAAAAAATGGACTTAGACATATGTAGTTCTCCCCTAAGTGTTGGCTCATGTGTGCACAAGAGTGTAATATGTAATAAATAAAGACATGAAATGATCTTGCTTGTAACTTATAAAATATCACTCATGGGCTACTCTTTGGATTCTTTAGGCCTTCTATATGACTTCTCTTATGAGTTATATGTAAATGGGGATGAATAGGGTATAGTTTCTCACATGAATGATTGATCTGATGTTTTTTGATATGTTTGCCTTGTGAGTTATATGAATTTGTAGGTGATCAATGAATGAGGGATAATATTGCATTTATATTAATCCATTTTAGAAATATCTCATATTAAAACACTAAGGTTGACCCATGGATCATGATTAATTTTAAAATTGGATGAATTTTAATCACTAGACACTAAATAAGAATTTGGACACTACCATTGGTGATAGTGTCCCTTGCTGGCTAGAAGTGTCCCAAGAGGTAGAAAATAGGTGTGAGTTTGAAATTGAAATTGAAGGACATTTCTCAAATTTGTATCTTTATGAGTATTTTATGAGTCTTTGGTCATTATAATTATAGGTTTAGATTAGTACGTAAGTAGTTAGGTCAAGTGAGATAATGAACATGAGTCTTTCAATAGTAAGGAGGTCTAGAACTGAAGGATATAACCATGATATGTATTTGGAAATTATATAAGATTGAGATGATACATAAATAATATTTTAGTTTATACATCCTATAATAAAAACCTATAGGATTCACTTCCACTCACCATAAGGCAAAAGAAAAAGCATGTTTTATTTTGCTATAAAATATTGCTTTAGGGATAACAAGTTGGTCAGTAGAATGCAAAACTTTTGAATTGCATACCATATCAATGAAATATATTCTTAGACACATTTAAATGGGAATATAAAAATGAAAATGTAAATTTTATACCTTATACTGGTCCCCAGAGTTGAAACTTGTTGGAAGTCAAATAGGTTCCTTAAGAGAATCTTGTCATTCTTAAGGAGATAAATGGAGTGAACTTTGTGTATCCATTACAATCAAACCATGAGGGGTAGATAAAAACCATCATCTCCTAAAATTTCATCAGGGTATAATATAATCACCCCCTTAGTATTATTTTTCACATGTGATAAGGAATAAATGGCAACATATTTTCTCTCATAGTAAAATCTTACTTTAGGGACCAAAAGTTGGTTAGCAGAACACATAACTTTTAGCCTGCCTACCCAATTGATGAAATGTGTATTAATTTTTTTAGATAGGATCCCAAATAATGTTATACAAAATAATACATAAAAACATGATACATTTAATAATAAAATTCAAAGAAAACATTAAATATAAATAATACACATATTTACTACAGGTAGAATGACTTCTTCTTTAGATTAAAAGGCTCTAGACAAAATTACCAAAATGGAAAAAAAATCTTCTAAAATTAGTTACCTCTATCACTAACTCTCTATGATATTATATAGATAATAAAGAGGCTATGGATATTTTTTGGAGAGCAGTTAACTTTTCAAAAAATTCTATTTAGATTAAGAATTTATTATTAATAATGGAAGTCAAACAAGTTAACAATTATATTGATACGCTTCTCTAATAATGTTAGGAATAAATAAAAATTAATGTGGAACAATTTCACAAAATCACAATAACAAAATATATGAATAGAGATACATAAAAAGTTAAAATTAAAATTCACAACAAGAAGATAGGATTTAACATGGTTTACCCAATGTGGGCTACATCCACCAAAAAACACTTGCTCAAATCTTATTACAAGCCAACAATAGTATAATCCACTCTTAGAATAGTCTTCTCACAATTACAATGTGGAAATATTGTTTGGAACTATGCTCAACAAACTCTCCTAAATTCATGCTTCAATTCACACACTCTATTCACCTTATCAAAATCAGTTCTACATAAGATGTATTACCTACTATTTGTCCATCTATAATACATCAATAGGTAACTAACATGGTAATTTTACAAAATAATGGGTACCAAAACCATGGGCCAATTCAACCCATAATGATACCCCATTAATCATGGGTGCTGATACCACACATATACAAGTATAGATAAAATATGTATCTATACTCCTCAACCCCAATGATAATACATTAAGAGTGTAAAAAAAAAATTAATGTAAAATATTTGAAATAAATTATAATTTGGAAATAGGTTATACAACATAACAATCTCCCACTTGGAGACTGATTTCATTTGAGCAGGCTTCTCAACCCTTCACTATAATCTATGAAGGCCAACCGAAGCTAAACATAGCTTTAGTTTCTCCCTTGTGACCACCTTGGTCATCATGTCTATAGGATTCTTATTGGTATGAATCTTCTCTAGCTTTAATTCCTCTTCCTCCAAAGATGTCCTGATGAAATGGCACCTCAATTGTATATTCTTCTCCCTAAAGTGGAAGGTGAGGTTATTTTCTTAGTGTATATCACTTTGAGTATCACTATACAACTTCCCTTCCTCCTTCTTATTCCCCAACTTGTCAAAAAACTATTATAAATAAATCATTTTTTTACTTGACATTATGGTAGTAACATACTTAGCCTCTATGGTTGATAAAGCCATAATTTTCTATAGTTGTGAAATCCAACTCATTACTATGTCATCTACAGTAAATACATATCCTACCATGCTCCTCCTATTGTTTAAATATCGATCCATGTCTAAATATCCATCCATATCTAAATCTACATAACCATGCAAAGTGGTGTCTAGTCTACCATAGCTTAAAACTATCCCCATGGTCCCTCTCAAGTACTAAAGGATCCACTTCACTACCTGTTAGTGCTTTCTACCTAGATCACTCATGTACCTACTTATTTCTCCCACTACATGGGAAATATCCATCCTAGTGTACACCATGGCAAACATCAAGTTTTCAACTACTTATGAGTAAGGTGCATAGAACAAGTGGATTCTCTCCTCCTCTATCATAGGACACTGTTCCTTTGATAAATTGAAATGACCTATCAAAGGAGTTCCAACTAGTTTAGCATCTTGCATAATAAACCTCTCTAAGATATTTTTAATGTACTCTTCTTGAGATAAATTAAGCTTTCATTCCTTTATATCTTAAGTTATTCTCATACCAAGGATTTGTTTTTCTGCCCCCAAATCCTTCATAAAAAAGTAATTACTAAGTTTTTCCTTAAGTACCTTTATTTCCTAAATTTTCTTACCTGCAACCAATATGTCATCCACATACAAACACATAATAATGTAACTAGCACCATCAAACTTCTTGATATATATGCAATGGTATGAATGACATCTGGAGTAATATTGCACCATCATAAAACTATCAAATTTCTTATACCACTATTGTGGATCTTTTTTTAGGCCATACAAGCTCTTATTCAGTTTACACCCCATGTTCTTCTTCCCTATGACCTCATATCCATGTGGTTGCTCCATGTATAAGTCCTCCAAATCACCATGAAGGAATGTAGTCTTCACATCTAACTACTCTAATTGCAAGTCTTCCATTGCCACTATCCGAAGAAAAACCTTAATAGAATTCATTTTCACCACTGGAGAAAAAAATTTCATGAAATCAATTCCCTTATTTTGTGCAAACCCCTTTACCACCAACTAGGCCTTGTAAGTTTTATTTCCTCCATCATCCTCTTTAATTATATACACCACTTATTCTAAAATTCTCTCTTACCTTCAAGTGGGTTTACCAAATCCCAAGTCTAATTTTCCATGATAGATTGATGCTCCTCATCCATTGCTTGTTCCCACTTCTTCTTGACATATACCTATATCGCTTCTTCAAAGCACCCTATCTCTCCATTGTCAGTGAGTAATAAATAATTAAGAAATGGAGAAAATTTTATAGTTCCCTTCTTACCCTAAAATACCTTCTTACCTCAAGAGTTTGGGATTCCTATGAAGTAGGTGATTGAACAAGTTACTTGGATAGTTTACCATCTACAATGTCCTCCAATACTATGTACTCTTTTCTGGAATCCTCTTTGTGATCCTAAACCTACTATTTATACATAAAATTTTCATTAAATACTATGTCCCTAGACCAAAATATTTTCTTGTCCTTAAGACTCCAAATATAGAAACCAAAGTCATCCTCACCATAGCCAATAAGGGTGCATTTTTTAGACTTAACCTCTAACTTGGTCCTATCATATTTATCAATATTAACAAAATATTCACACCCAAATACTCTCAAAAAAGAATAATAAACCTTCTTACTAGACTAAGCTTCCTTAGGAATGCCTCCATTTAAAGAAGATAAAGGTTCTTTATTGATTAGATATATAGTCATGTTTACTACTTCTACCTAAAACTGAAGGGGCAATCCTACATATAACCACATTCTCCTAGTATGCTCCACGATAGTCCTATTCATCCTTTCTAAAACTCCATTATTCTATGGATTTCTTAGAATTATTCTCTATATATGAATTACATTCTTAGAACAATAATAAAAAAAATCATTGCTTCAATATTCCCCACCATAATCTAACCTGAGATATTTTAACTTGAGACCTATTTCATTCTCAACCAAGGATTTCCATATTTTACATGTATTAAACACATCATATTTTCTCCTAATACCATACACCCAAAATTTCCTAGTTGAATCATCAATAAAAGTTACATAATAAGATGAGCTACCAATATAAGATAACTGAGTCAACCCCCATACATCTAAATGACCCGGCTCCAACTTATTCTCCTTCCTCATAGGTATAACCTTGAGAAACTTTACCATTTTCTTTTTTCTATACACATAGTCTTCGCATAAATCTAAATCAAACCATTTCAATTTATTAAACCTATCCCTCAAAATTTGCATGTCATTTTGGCTTATGTGACTAGCCTATTGTGCCAAAAAGTTGCATCTACATCTATAAAAACTAAATTAAAACATTCAAAACTATTTGATTAATATAAGGTATCAAAATTCTTACCTCCTACTACCAAAATAAGACCCTTGGCCACCTTCCAATAATCTGCTATAAAAGTCACCATGCAACCTTCATTGCCTAGCTACCCCATGGATACCAAATTCCACCTCAACTTGGGTACATACCTGACATCATTCAATATCCAAGTGTTCCCACTCTATATCTTTACCTAAACACATAATTTTCCTACTATAATTCAAGCCTCACCATCACCAAGATAGACATGTCCAAAATCTCCTTGAACATAATCAATAAAATAATGCATATGTGGTGTAGCATGAAAAGAAGCCCCTGAATCTAAAACCCAAGACTCAGTAATATTATCTATTGATAGAATTAATGCATCCTAATAAATATTACCTAATTAAAAATTCACCTCCTTAGTGTCTTCCTAATATTTATTCTTTTTTTGAACATTCAAAAAATCCTTATTCACATGCCCAATCTTTCCACAGTGCCAACATGTCATCCTACTCTTTTATTTTGACCTTCCTTGACCATTTAAATTTCTAGGCTTTCCTTTTATTCTATAATTTTATTTCCCTCTACTCTCCAATACCAAAACATCACCTAAATTATAAGTTTCCTTAGAGACTTTCCATCACATTTCCTTGCTAAGGATTACTCCTATGTCATCTTCAAACTTCAACTTGTCATTGTTAGAGACCGAGTTGCTCACAGCCATTTCTAGGCTATTCCAACTCTCTTGTAAGGAACACAAAATAAGTATATCCCTAAATTCATCATCAAATTTAATTTTTATAGAGTTCAACATACTCACAATCATATTAAATTCATTTAAATGATCAATAATTGAACCATTTTCAAACATTTCTTATTAAATAACTTTTTCATTAAAAATATTTTATTAGAAGTAGAGAGTTTCTCATATGACTTCCCTAAAGCATTCATGAGACATTCCATGGTCTTATCTTGTGATATATTAAACATGATCAAAGGTGTAAGGCATAACCTAAAGGCCTCAAGTACTTTCCTATTAAGCAGTTCCCAAGCCTCATCTATTGTACCCACTAGTTGCTTTACTTTTCCTCCCAATGAAGCATGGAGGTTCTTCTGATAAAGGTAATCCTCCATCTACATCTTACATAGACCAAATTTATACCCATTTAAATTTTAAACCTTTTATCTACTATAATCAACCATAACTCCCACTTAAACTAATAACCCTTCTTGTGACTCAAAACTTCAGCAAATACAACCTGAAGCTATGATACTAATTGTTATGAATAAAGAAAAAATTAATACAAAATAATTTCATACAATTCTAATAACAAAAGCTATGAATATAGATACATAAAGAACAAAAATTAAAATTCACAACAATAAGATAATATTTAATGTGGTTCACCCAATGTGGGCTACATCCACTAAGAAACACTTGTTCTATTACAAGCCAACAAAAGTACAATCCACTCTCAGATTAGTCTTATCATAATTAAAATGTACAAATATTGTTTGGATCTATGCTCAACAAACTCTCCTAAATTCACACTTGAGTTCACACACTCTATTCACCTTCTTGATCTTAGTTCTACATCTAATGTATTACCTAATGTATGTCCATCTATATCACTTCAATAGGTAATTGACATAGCAATTTTACAAAATAATGGGTACCAAAACCATGGGTCAAATTGACCCATAATGGTTCCCCATTAATCATGGGTGATGATGACACCACACATATAAATGTATAGATAAACCATGTATCTATAATTCCAAACCCTAGAGAGAATATGTTAAGAGTGAAAAATACATTTTAATGTACAATATTTGAAATAAATTGTAATGTGGAAATAGGCTCCATAATATAACAAATAATAGTTAATGGATAAATGTACACCAATTATTGATTATCTATGAATTATATTAAAATTAATATTAAAATTTCATCTTAAAACCATACAATAGTGTATGAGTAATTAAATACACTAACACTATGAGTGGTAGAGACAAATTGTAAACTCTTATAATTGCATTGGAGAGTGTTTTGAGAATCTTAGGAGGATTTTATTAGTCTTATAATGATGTAGAAACTTCTATACTCAACATGTCTTTTTTTTATACTTTTTATATTTTTTCAATAATATAATATTCTCTACTCATGACACCAACCACATTAAGGTGGAAGCTCGTCCAATACCACTATCCTACAATAAATGTATTAGTAATTATTTCAAATAGAAATAAATACATACTGACAAAATAATTCTAAATTAAAATAAAACAAATCAAATAAATTAACTTTACTAATTCAAAATGTAAGTAACATTTAATAATAAACTTACCAAGTTAATTCAACATACC
>JARHVA010004150.1:1197500-1482500 GCA_037957365.1 Torreya grandis | reverse complement strand
TTTAGTTTTATATATGATTAGAGATGATATGGGTACCCCACATGGATCACCACAATGTTTGATTGATGTTTTGGTTTCATCCCAAGATCCAGTAGCTCCACACTAGACCTTGATTCAGAGATAGAGACTCATGAGAACACATAGTAACATTGTTTTTTTAACTTCAAGTAATGATACTCTATGTCATATTTTTATTTTTATTCACTTCTATATCTAAACTTATATGTATGATCCATAGTATTATACACATAGATATATTCAAGTTCACTTTTTCTAAGATAGTCATTCAGGTGGCATGCATTGATTTTTGAATCATCTTATTGAAATTTTTTTTCTTGGTAACTCTATCATTTTCCATATTTTTTTAATGCATTAAATTTTATATTTTTTATGTGGTGCAAGTGCCACAATTTATGAGGTTGTTTTTCCTTAAAATTTTTAGAATAGATTTTCTCCCCATTATTAGTCATACAACACCCCTAATTCTATAATTATGGTGATATGGCATAATGTTTTTAGAGGCAATGAGCAACACGAGAGCTACTTATTGTGCTAGGGGTAGTTTTAGGCACAACATATTTTTTTCACCAATATGGCCAACATTGTATACCTATATGAAACATTTTATGTATGTATATTATGGTCTAGATTGCATCCCAATATGGCAATTTTTATGTCATTATGACATAATTTAGATATACATACACACTACTTGACATATCTATGTGAATCATTCACTATTATAATTTATGTATACATATTTACTTTTTATATATTAATATTATTATTTTTTTGTTGTTACATACATGTTCTCCTTCTCTAAAGTTTTGAAAAATGCAAAAGTTTTCAAGAGTGGTTGTGTTAATGATATTAAATTAATTAATAAATTTGTAAAGATCATCTACAAATAATTGCCTTATACAAGCCATATCCTCTTCAATTTCAATATTAAAAGGGGCCAATTTTTTTTGACTTCATTGGTATTCACTATTACATGATCACTAACATTCCTCTTTATTTAATGATATATAACTTGGAAGCTCTTTGAGAGTTTTTGAATATGGTGTAATGAAAGATACCTTATATGGATCATGATCCTTCATAGTAGACAAATTTATTTATGATGAAGCTATGTCCGATTATGCTATGTCATTAAGGTTTGATTTTGGATTTGAATGGTTTGTAGGTTTGAAGGACATATATCATCTTCAAAAGATTTTATTTATTATGTAAGGATCGGAGGACTATGAATGGTTAGTTGGTTGTTAAGAAAATTAACTCTAGCTTATTTACCTAAGCTCCTACTAAAACCACTAAATGTTGGGTAGTCTAGAAGGATATCCCTTTTCTTCCTAAGCTTCTCTCTATTTTTAAAAGATATGGATTATCTCTACTTTGGAAGGAAGAGAGGACTATTAATGGATGGAAATTTATTAACATAACTATGTATTTCTTGATGACCTCTTCCCCTACCCTAATCACTGAAGTGCAAAACCCTCTATATTTTGGATGATTATTATCTAAAATAAGTTTATGAATACCCTTGTGCATAACAATGTGGTGGTGGGAATCTTTGTTCATATAAATATCAACATGATCTCCAATTCTAGTATTGGGACATTACATCCTATGTGAGCAATGAAAACTCTAATGTCTACCACTTCCACAAAGATATCTTCCCATTATATCTACTTTGTGATGATAAATATTATAGTGATGTTGTACCAATTTTGCTAGTGTTTGATTATTTTCCAAGCTTTGTTTTTATCAAATTTGAAATTATAGTGGGAAACATTTTGCTACAAGAAGTCAAACATTGAGTAGTCATGATGTTCGGATACTTATGAATAAGAAAATAAAATATAAAGAAGATGAAAATATGAAAAATTATTACCTTATCCTCTATGAACTTATACAATGAATAAAATACTTCACAAGGTAACTTGATATTGGCTGAATTTTAAAGGATTCTTGAATAGAGATTCACCACCTTTGACAAGAGTTGAAATGGATAAGTGTAGAATTACACTACTACAAATCCAATAAATGAAATATTTTTGGAATAAAAAGTATTTATTACAACTAAAGAATGTTTAGAAAACTTATGATCACATAACATTTTTTATAAAAATGGGATCAATATCAAAACTATTGATTTGGCTAAGACCAAGTTATCAAAGATTTTCCATATATTGATTCTAAGCAACCTTTGAGTTTTCTTTAGAGGATGGGGATTAAAACATCATTAATCTAAATTTGGTGAACCATATTGATGTTGTGCATGTTCATAGTTGATTTATCATTTTTTTGTATTCAAGTCCACATTCTTAATTCAATTTTATTTTGATCTTTACCACTAGTATGTTTCAAATTAATTTTGGGTGTTTTGGATTATAATTAAGAAATGGATAATATATGGTTATTTTTGAGCTTATGTCTCTGAGCATCAATTATCTATGATTTGTGTTTAAACAATCATTGATGTAGTTTTATGTGGTCAAATTTGTGTAAGATTCTTCCAAATACCAATTTGTTCTAGCCTTTTAGTTTAGATTTGAGATATTTAAAATTCTCCATAAACTCATAAATTTTAAATCTTTGGAACTGAGATGCCTTCATTCACTAAGCATTATGTAGTGATGGTTTGTTAGCATTATATAATATTTAATTAAATAAAGAAAGATAGAAATTATATTAATGTTCAAAATGACCAAAATGACCAAAATTAGGTCAATGGGTTTGAAGGAAATAACCATTACCAACATAAAGTTATAGGAAGAGAGAATCTTAGAGGAAAACCAAATAAATAAAATACAAATACAAAATAGAATAGTGTGTCACTAACATAAATGACAAAGAAACTAACATAGATATAAATGATAGGGGAAAAATACCTAAGATAATGTGCCAATGAAGAATGGAGGCAAGTGTCATCTAATGTATCTATCTATGCCTAAAGTGGAGGAATTATCTAAGCCATTATCAATCACTATGGGAGATATAATAATGTTTTATGATAATCACCACATTTATATGGAAAATGTTAGGAAAATTACTACACTCAATTAATTATAGATATTAAAGTAAGGGTTTCATTAGCATGTATCAATCTTATAGGAATTTTTCTCTCTTTCTCTCTCTCTTTAAGCTAAATTAAATTTTTTGTTAGTGTGCTTCCCTATAGTTGGAACTCTCTCCCATACCAACTTGTTTGTTTATCTAACTAAATTAGGTGGGACTTATAGTAGATTTGTGAGGGCAAAAGACAAGTGATCAAATCCTAAAATTTCACATGTGAGTCCTCTATACAAAATAGATAGGATTCCATGCCACTTGAGATGAGGGAGACATATGGATGTGTTTTATCTCATAGCTAAATATCCTTTAAGGGACAAAAATTTGGTTAGTGGGTAGCATATATTTATATTTCTATCCAATTGATGAATTATATATATATATATATATATTAGAATAAAAACATTATAATATAATCCTTATGCCATTTTTCAATGATCTGGGCAATAATTCAGGTGACAATTCAGGTGATGGGTCCACCCCAATTGATGATAGAACTTTTGGGAGCCATAACTTTTGCACCATAGCTCTAATTGACTCACTGTTTAAACCATTGGAAAGATAAGAATGAGAAGAATGTGGTGAGATGTCATGAAATCTGATCAATGGATTTTAACCCCAAAAAAACCAATGGAAGTGCCCTAAATTTCAATTTTAGTAGTGCAATCTAAAAATAGTAAGTTTCTAAAAATAGTAATTCCTTGAATTCTGTATTGTCGTAAAACATGGAAGTCAGACCACTTAATATTACTTGAGATTGGTGACCTTAAAATCCTCCTCCCACCTTAAAAACATGTATAAATGAACATGTAGCCTGAAATGGAAATCATACATCTCTTCTCAGAGATAGGCATATGTTTGGGTCTACAAATTTGATCAATAAAACATCTCTTCTCAGAGATAGAATTATTTGAATTGTGTTGTTCTTGTTTCTTGAATTATATTTCAACTAAAGCTTATTGAGTTTGGGATTAGTGGTATCGGAGTGGTTTATCTTTAGAGTGTATGATCCTAAGGATGAGGTTAGATTACAAGGAGCTTGGGTGGAAAATAAAACCAATAGGTTATCCACTTATTCACTCCAAATGACTTCAAATGGCAGACAACACCGAGACATCCAATCCTTTCAAGGAAATGGTGAATGAAGCCCTCCAATAGTAGCAAGCACATATGCTATAACAATTTACTAAAATTCTTTAATAAATCTCAATGGGAAATTCTGGCTCCTCATCCACACCCCCACATCCTTTCAGTGCCCCAACACCCTTCAAGGTTCAGGTGAATTTTGATATCCCTACATTTGAAGGAAAAATCAATGTTGATGTAGTAAAAAATTGGTTGGATCAATTGTCATCTTATTTTTCTATAAATAAATTCATCGATAAAGAGAAAATCACCTTTGATTTTTTGAAAGCATCATTTCCTATAAAAAATTGGTGGGAAGTATATAAAAAGAGATTCATTTCAAATGATATTATCCTTGAGGTGAAACCTACTTGGGATGATTTCATAGAAGCTGTAAAGGAAAAATACTACCCCATTGGAGCATATAATGATCTGTATATAGAGTGGCAACAACTTCACCAGGGTAAGGAATAATTTGTTCAAGATTACACTAACATTTTTCATTCTCTATCTATGAGATTGCGCATCCAAGAAAGTGAGAAACACAATGTTCTCAAATATCATGGTGGACTACAATGGTACATATGGAGAGAAATAGAACTCTTCAATTTGGAAACCATTAGTGAGGTGTACAAGTTCATAGTGAAGATTGAGCAAAAGCATGGAAGAATGAATACAAAGAGTCAGCCTTCAAAATGGAAAAGTGACAAAGAAGGTCAAACATGAGGCCAAAATTGGAATCAAAAGGAAGGAAAGATGGGGAAGTGGTGTGATTATCACAAATCTAGAACTCACTCCAAAGAAGAATGTCAAGCCATCAAGTCCTTACTTTCTAAGTCATAATCCTCAACATATACTACTCTACCTCATACAGACCCTACAGTTGAAGAGTTTGAAGAAGAAATTATATATGCTAAGCTTGAAGCCATTGTTGCTTCATCACAAACCCATGAAGAGAGGCTAAATGACAAGAAAAGGTTGTTTTAATCTAAGTTATGGGTGAAAGGTAAGCCTCTACATTTCATTCTTGATAGTGGAAGTCAAAAGAATTTAATCTCTGCTAATGTTGTGAAAAGCCTAAATCTATCTATGAAGCCTCACCCAAAGCCATATAGTATTGGATGGTTGAGTCTAGGGAGAAACCTCCATGCCACCCAGCAATGTCTTCTCTCATATGCAATAAAACCTTTCCAAGATGAGGTCTTATGTGATGTGGTCAATCTAGATGTTTGTGATGTACTCTTTGGTCAGCCATTCATGTATGATCAACATGGAATCTATGAATCAAGAACTCAAAGGATCACTCTCACTCTTGAAACATGGTGTTACAGGGTACTAGAGGTACCACCTTCTACATCTATCTCTCTGATTAGTGACAATAAATTTGTTCTCATGGTGGTTAAGCCATAAGAATCCAAAAGGGATGATGTTGTAGCCCTGACTACACAAACAACACAACAATAGAAGTAAATAGATACCAAGATGAAGAAGTTCATGGACTTCTATCTAACAATTGATGGTAAAACAAAAATGGTGAATAATCAGGCCCTGTATAGTTCCATAAATCATGGTCCATTTCAAGTATGTATTAGGAATCAAATCAAAGTACAAATGCCACACTTGATGAAAAATATTGATGTAATGGGGACCATTACTTCTTAAGGATGGAGGAATGATCTGGGCAACAATTTAGGTGATGGGCCCACCCTAATTGATGATGGAACTTCTGAGAGCCATAACTTTTGCACCGTAGCTCTAATTGACTCACCATTTGATTTGTTGGAAAGCTAAGAATGAGGAGAATGTGGTGAAATAGAATTGAGCTCCACTCAATGGATTTTGACCCTATAAAACCCAATGGAAGTTCTCTAAATTTCAATTTTAGTAGTTTAGTCTAAAAATAGTAAGTTTCTAAAAATAGCAATTCCTCAAATTTTGTATTGTCGTAAAACATGGAAGTCAGAGAACTTAATCTCCCTCAAGATTGGTGACCTTCCACATCCTCCACCCACCTTCAAAACATGTATAAATTAACATGTAGCCTAAAATGGAAATTAGACATCTCTTCTCAGAGATAGGCATATGTTTGGGTCTGCAAATTTGATCAATAAAACATCTCTTCTCAGAGATAACATTATTTTAATTTTGTTGTTCTTATTTATTGAATTATCTTTCAACCAAATCTTTTTGAGTTTTGGATCAGTCAGGCCCTGAGGTCAAGAGTTATAGGTGATCGTATGCATCCTTGAAGAGAAGATTCTCATCCTTGAGTGAGAAAAGGACATGAAATTATGGTGGATGTTACATGAGATCTATGATGGGAATAGATAATACATAAGCTCATATAGCTTCATGTGTGAGTTATATGATCACTATTGGGGATCAGTCAACAAAGTTGATTATAATTATGAAAGCAATTATATGTGAAATTAAATTAGATAGATAAGCAACTAGAATAAAAAATAGCAAAGAACAAGAGATACAAGAAACTACCCTGAAAACTTGTATTAAACTCTTCACAGAAGGAATTACAATTGAAGAAACTTCTTTTCTTCCACACCTCTCACAGATGTATAGATCTCTTCCTATATCTCTTTCCCTCAAGATTTCTCTCTCTTTCAATTCCAACAACCTAGTTTGATACACTTATATTTTACAATACTGTTCTACAATAACAATTGTGTCTCTTTTTTTTCGCTAATCTATGAAGATCTATCCCTAATATATAACTTTAGAGATTCATGAGCATACAATTACAACCACTAGATGAACCTCCTAATCAAGGGCTCAAATTAGTTCTACTTAAAATAGAAATGTGGACTTACAACCAACACTTGATCTCATCATGTAAACATTCTATTCTCACATGAAAATAGATCCTAGATGCACAGGTGACCAACATCGGTCCCTACCAGTCTACCTGTGACCGACATTGGCCAACCTACTACCAACGTCGGTAGCCTCTAGTCTATTCCTGCCCATCGATGGTGACTGTGTGAATCCTACAACTTATAACTTTCTCATTAGGTGAAGCTTTTAGCTCCATACCTTAACAATCTCCCACTTGGAGATAAACAGCTGCACTAGTACTTGTACAGCAACATCTTCTAGCTCCTCCATCTTCAAACTCAATCATGAAGACCAACAAAAGTTAAATAAAGATTCAACTTCTCCTTTGTTACTGGCTTGGTTAACATATCAGCAAGGTTCTTATCTGTATGGATCTTCTCCAGCTTTAACTCACCATCCTCTAATACCTGTCTAATGAAGTGCTACCTAAGTTGTACATGCTTGGTTCTTGAATGAAAAGCTGAATTCTTAGCCAAATGAATTGCACTCTGACTATCACTATATAATTTGCAACTCTCTTGCTCCTTTCCAAGCTCTTCCATGAACCGTGTCATCCATATCATCTCTTTGATATCCTCTGTAACTACAATATATTCTGCTTCTATAGTTGACAAGGCAATAACCTTCTGCAACTTTGAAATCCAGCTAACCACCATTCCACCAACAGTGAAAACATATCCTGTGGTGCTCTTTCTACCATCCAAATCACCTACCATATCTAAATCTACATAACCATGTAGAGAAGTGTTTGACCCACCATAGCACAAATGCCTATTGCTGGTCCCTTTCAGATATCTAAGAATCCACTGATCTACTTTCTAGTGTTCCTTTCCTAGATTGGCCATAAACTTACTTATAACTCCCACTACTTGGGCAATATCAGGCCTAGTACAAACCATTGCATACATTAAACTTCCTACTACGGAAGCATATGGAACTTTCCTCATGTACTCTACCTCATCATGTGAATTAGGACACTGTTCTTTACTCAACTTGAAGTGTCCAGCCATAGGTGTGCTTACTAGTTTTGCATCCTGCATATTGAACCGTTTCAACACCTTGTTCACATAATCCTCTTGAGACAAAATCAACCTGTGATTTTTCCTATCTCTCTTAATACTCATGCCAAGGATTTTCTTCGTTACTCCCAAATCCTTCATGGCAAATGTGTGAGCTAATTTCACCTTAAGCTCAAAGATATCCTGCATGTGTGATCCTACAACCAGCATATCATCTACATACAACAATAGAATAATATATATTCTATTATCCAATCTCTTAAAATACACATAATGGTCAGATTGACATCTACTGTAGCCATGCTCAGTCATAAACTAGTCAAATCTCAAATACCATTGTCTTGGAGCTTGCTTGAGGCCATACAAGTTTTTCTTCAATCTGCACACAAGTTTCTCCTTACCTTTGACCTCAAATCCTTTCGGCTGATCTATATATATTTCTTCATCCAAATTTCCATGAAGAAACATTGTCTTAACATCAAGCTGCTCAAGATGCAAATCCTCAATATCAACTAAAGACAGTACAATCCGTATAGAAGTCATTTTAATAATAGGAGAAAAAATCTCACCAAAGTCAATACCTAGTTTTTGTGCAAATCCCTAGCCTTATATCTCATCTGTCCATTCTCACCTTCTTTCAATCTGTAGATCCATCTATTCTTCGGTGTTGTCTTTCTTGCTGGCAACTCAACCAAATCCCATGTTTGGTTCTCTTTCAAGGAATCAATTTTCTCATTCATGCCTAGCTCCCACTGATTCTTGGATTCCACCTGTATTGCTTCATCAAAACTCTCTAGTTCTCCACCATCAGTAAGCAATAAATATAATAATAAAGGGGAATATCTAATTGGAGGTTTACTTACCCTATCTGACCTCCTGATGGGTGTCTGAGACTCATTTACAACATGTTGTCCACCCAAATTCTCTGACAGTAACCAACCTCGGTCACTTCCAAGCCTGTAACTGGCTGATGTGGGTTCTGCTTGACCGACGTTGGTATTTGTATGACTATCATCAGTTCCTATACAACCAACATTGGTTCTTATCTGACTGACGTCAGTCTCTATGTTTTCCTGTCTGTGATTATTCTTTCCTATGAGCTTATTTTGGACCTTTACCTCATCCAATTTTGCATTGCTCTGCTCAGATTGATTCAGCTTCTTAAGCTGATCACTATACATCACTTTTTCATTAAAAACAACATCATGACTCCTAATTATCTTGTTAGTTCCTAGATTCCAAAACCTGAATCCAAAATCATCAGAGCCATAGCCAATAAATGTGCATCTCATAGAATTAGCATCTAGCTTCTTTCTATTTTCCTTATCAACATGCACAAAGGCTTCACAACCAAAAGTTTTGAGAAATGAGAGATCTAAATTTTTACCTATCCATGTCTCTTCTGGAATTCCACCATCTAGAGCTATAGAGGGTCCTCTACTAATTAGGTAAACTGTAGTATTCATAGCTTCTGCCCAAAACTCTAAGGGCAAACCAGCATGTAATCTCATACATCTTGCACGCTCCATGATTGTTCTGTTCAACCTTTCAGCAACTCCATTTTGCTGAGGTGTCCTTAGAACCATCCTTTGCCTGCATATTCCATGCATATAACAATACTAATTGAACTTATAGCTACAAAAATCACCACCATTATCAGATCTCAGGCACTTCAGTCTCTTGCCTATTTCATTCTTGACCATAGCTTTCCAAATCTTAAATGTGTCAAAAACATCAAATTTCTTCTTTATACAATAGATCCATACCTTTCTTGTAGCATCATCTGTAAAGGAAACATAGTACTATGATCCTCCAATAGAAGCAACCTGAGTTGGTCCCCACACATTTGTGTGAACAAGCTCTAACTTATGCTTCTTCTTTATTGACCCAGTCTTGAGAAAACTCACTCTCTTCTGTTTCCCAAAAATACAGTGCTCACAAAAATCCAGATCTATGGTTTTTAAATCTAAAAGTTTACCTTTTGACTTAAGAATTATCATTCCCTTCTCACTCATGTGGCCAAGCCTTTGATGCCACAACTTTGCATCTACATCTGAAGTAGATAATACAGAAGGAGAATTATCAGTAATACAATTACATAAATAGAGAGTACCTACTCTCTTACCTCTGGCCAATACAAGTGCACCCTTATAAGCCTTCCAAGATTCAGCTATGAGAGTTACTGTACAACCCTCATCCCCCAACTTTCTTGCAAAAATTAGATTCCTCTTCAGGCTGGGAACATGCATGACAACTCTCAACACCCATGTGTTACCATTCTACATTTTCAGCTGCACTTTTCCTTTGCCAACAATTTTACAAGGCTCATCATCCCCTGAATAAACTATTCCAAAATATCCATGGACATAGTCACTAAAATATTCTCTATTAGGGGTTGCATGGAAAGATGCACTAAAATCTAAAACAAAAGATTCTATATTATTATGCAAAGAGAATATAAGAGCATATTGTGCAACAATACCTACAACTTTTGCTTCTTCTTTACCTTCATGTTGATTGTCCTCTTTAGGTTTTGACCAACATTCTTTGTTTATGTGCCCTAGCTTTCCACAATTCCAGCAGGCTATCCTCCTGCCATTTTTGGATTTGGATCTACCTCTCATATTTGACTTAGACCTTGATCTCCTTTTCTTACTCTTTTCTTTTTGCCTTCCCTTGCTCTCAAAACTTAAAACATTCCCTTATGTTTCCTCTGTGCTTTTCCTGTGAATTTCTTCATTCAAGATTACACTAACAACATCATCTACTTTTAAAATATTTGAAGCAAATACAATATTACTAACTGCCATTACCAAGCTATGCCAGCTCTCAGGTAAAGAGCATAAGATTAATAGAGCTTTAATTTCATCATCGAACACTATTTTGACTAAATTTAATTGATTTACAATTCCATGGAAATCATTTAGATGATTAGATACAGATCCACCTTCCTGCATTTGCAAATTAAATAACTGCTTCATAAGATATACCTTATTTGAAGCTGAGGGTTTTTCATATAAATTTGCTAAAGTAGTCATTAACTCTACTATAGACTTTGTCTGTGATAAATTAGATATCATAGTAGATGCTAGACTCAATCTTATAGATCCAAGAGCCTTTCTATCAAGAACTTTCCATTCTTCATCTTCCATGTCTGTGGGCTTCTTTGAAACTCCACCTAACGGTAAGTATAGATCTTTCTAATACAAATAATCTTCTATCTGCATTCTCTATAATTGATAGTTCTTGTCATTAAACTTCTCCATTCTAAGTTTACTTTCTTCTACCATTGCTTCTCCCACTCAAACAAAAATCTCTATGAGTAACCTGTAATCAATACACACTAACCAGATCTGAAACACCTGTTAGTCAACCTGAGCTCTAATACCACTTATTATGGTTATCAAGCTCTTGAACCTACAACTAGGCTCTGATACCACTTATTGGGGATTAGTCAACAAAGTTGATTACAATTATGAAAGCCATTATATGCAAAATTAAATCAGATAGATAAGTAACTAGAATCAAAAATAACAAAGAACAAGAGATACAAGAAACCACCCTAAAAACTTGTATTAAACTCTTCACAGAAGGAATTACAATTGAAGAAACTTCTTTTCTTCCACACCTCTCATAGATGTATATATCTCTTCCTAGATCTCTTTCCCTCAAGAGTTCTCTCTCTCTCTTGAACTTACAACCAGGCTCTGATACCACTTGTTGTGGATAAATCAACAAAGTTGATTACAATTATGAAAGCAATTATATGTGGAATTAAATCAGATAGATAAGTAACTAGAATCAAAAATAACAAAGAACAAGAGATACAAGAAACCACCTTAAAAACTTGTATTAAACTCTTTACAGAAGGAATTACAATTAAATAAACTTCTTTTCTTCCACACCTCTCATAGATGTACAGATCTCTTCCTAGATCTCTTTCCCTCAAGAGTTCTCTCTCTCTCAATTCCAACAACCTGGATTGATACACTTATATTTTATAATACTATTCTATAATAACAGTTGTGTCTCTTTTTTTTCACTAAGCTATGAAGATATATCCCTAATATATAACTTTAGAGATTCATGAGCATACAATTACAACCACTAGATGCACCTCTTAATCAAGGGTTCAAATTAGTTCTTAAAATAGAAATGCAAACTTACAACCAACACTTGATCTCATCATGCAAACATTATGTTCTCACACAAAAATAGATCCTGGATGCACAGGTGACCGACGTCGGTCCCTACCAGTCTACCTGTGACCAATGTCAGCCGACCTACTACTGATGTCAGCAGCCTCTGGTTTGTTCCTACCCGTCGACGGTGACTGTGTGAATCCTACAACTTGCAACTTGCTCATTTGGTGAAGCTTTTAGCTCCATACCTTAACAATCACCCCCTAAAGGATTCTCTACCACATATGATGAGGGAGGCACAATGACACATTATCTCTCACAACCAAATGTCACTTTAAGGACCAAAAGTTAATCAATGGGTAGTTTATATTTTGATTCCCTATCCTAATTGATGAACCTTATGTTCAAACACATATAGATGGATATATAGAAACTAGAATGACATAATTTTATTATCCATCATGCCCTATGGTTTAATGTTGTAGGTGGTTAGATGCATCCTTAAATAAAAGCTTCTTGTCCCTGAGTGGGAAAAATAAACAAACTTTTGATGGGCATTATAGGAGAATCATGAGGGGTAAAGACAAGTCATCAACACTTATAATTATATGGGTGATTCATTTAAGCACTTGTGAGAGGATTTTTTTCCACTCAAGATGAGGGGGAGATGATAAAATGTTTTCTATCATAGTTTAATCTCTCTTAAGGGACCAAAATTTGGTTAGTAGGGCACATATCTTTGGATTCATTATCCAAATCGATGAACCCTCTTTGTGAAAATGTCAATATGGGCATACAAACATGAGAATGTCCACCCTCTACTCTCCCTTAGGCCCTAAGATTAAAATTTACAAGCATATGAATGCATCCTTGAAGATAAGCTTCTTCTCACTAAGTGTTTAAATAAAGTGAACTTTTGAAAAGTGTTTCAGGATAACTGTGTGAGTTAGAGACAAAATATCACCTCCTGTATTTGCATGGGCGAGTCTTATAAGCACCACCTAGAGGATTCTTTCCCACTTGAGATTAGGTAGACATGACAGTGCATTTTATATTTATAAAATCTCTCTTAAAGGACAAAAAATTGGTCAGTGGGATGTGTATATTTTGACTCACAAACCAAATTGAAGAACCATCTTCAAAGACAAATTTGTATGGGACTATAAATGTTGGGGTGGGCCCTTTTCACTCTTCATTTCCTCTTGAGTTGAAATTTATAGGTAGACAAATACATTCATGAAGATAATATTTTTGTCTCTAAGAGTAAAAATAGAACAAACATATGACAAGCATTACAGGAGAACTATGAAGGTTAGAGACAAGCCTTTAAATCCTATAGTTTTATGGATGAGTCATCTAAGCACCTTGTAAAGTATTCTCTATCATTTATGATGAGGGATACATAATAAAACATTTTATCACATATTCAAATCTATCTTAAGGAATCAAATGCTGGTATGTGGGATGCATATATTTTGACTCACTAGCCCAATAGATGAACCATATTCATGGAAATGTATATATGGGATTATAAATGATGGAATGGACACCATCTTATATCTATCAAGTACTGGGGTTGAAATTTATAGGTGGTTAGATATATTCTCAAGGAAAATATTATCATCCCTGAGTGTATAAATGAATTAAATTTATGGTAAGTCTTTTAAGAGAACCATGAGGGGTAGAGACAAACCATCAACTCCTATAGTTACATGGCCAAGTCCTATGAGTAACATGTTGACCATTTTTTACCCCTAAGGTTAAAACATCAACCTATATAGGTAAAAAATTGCTTTTAATGTCTTTTTAGTCTTGGTTAAAGCTTTATACTACCTTATGTGATCTTCAAAAGGTCTTTCTAAAACCTTATTATCAAAGATTAAGGTTTATTTGACAAAGTTAAGGTAATGTTGTATCTTGGTATTTTTATGGCCTAGATATGTCATGGTGTAATGAAAATTGGTCAAGTGGTGTAATGCATCCTTCGGTGTCCCTAAAATTCATTTCCCCCTTAATCACTTTTCATTAACATGTTACACATGTTTGGAAAGTTTAAGGTATTTTACCAACTTTGAGGTATGTGAAATTGAAGAAAAATATGTTTTTGACTAACTTCCATGTGTGTCAAATCTTAAAAAGGTTAAATATCCATACAATCACACTTTCCAAGGTTATTAATGGAGTTATATAACTATCATATATGTTAAGATGTCAGAAAGTGGTCAAATTCTTGTATTTCAATGCTTAAGGAGTTCTATGCACTTATACAGACTTAAGAGTTCATATTTAGGTTAAAAACATTTAAAAGGTTTCCTTTTAGATTCTACAGGTGAAATATACATCTAGAGTGAAGGTACATGTATTAATACTACAAAATTTTATTCTTTCTCTCTATCACTCTTTTCATAAGCTCACAAAAGTTAATTTCATGTGGATGGTATGACTAGGAGAGAGAGAGAGAGAGAGAGAGAGAGAGAGAGAGAGAGAGAGAGAGAGAGAGAGAGAGAGAGAGAGAGAGAGAGAGAGAGAGAGAGAGAGAGAGAGAGAGAGAGAGGAGAGAGAGAGAGAGAGTCATGGTATGCTATTTTTTCCAAATAAGGGGGTAATATTAAGCTTAAATTTTTTTCATTGGTTTGTATATCCATCCCCTCTCCTTTATGAATAATTACTAAGATTTCATGGTGGTTTAAAGCTACCTACAAACCCCATAGACTCATTTTTATTCTTTGAAATGGTATTTTCAAGAAATTTTAATGAATATGACTACTTAAATAAGATATAAAGGACCTATACAAACATATTCCATTATTTTACAAGCCCTATTTTGCACTTGTGGGATAAACATGACAAAAAAACTCTTCCTTGGCACAATTTGCAAGATAATTCTCTTTATTTATTCATTATTTCAAGATTTTACACAAGGTATAATTTATCCAAGTGATTATATAATATATTAAAAAATTATCCTAGTCTATTCAAGTCTCTCCAACATATCTGGTTATCCTATACCATCCTCTCTAAGTAGCTTCTAAGTTGACTACCAAACAATGTGTTTTGAATTTGCCTACATAAGTATATTTTGAGAAGTCCTGATATTACATTTATATAAGTGTTTGATGATTTTAACCTCATTAGAGAGGTGATGAGTCAATTTTAATATGATCCTAGACTTTAGGAGATATAACTAGCACCATTCAAGTCATAAATCATGAAAAATGTAGACCTATAGGTCTACACACATGTACTCTTGCATTATATGAGAAATTCAATGAATTATGCATTAAATATTTTTTTTAAGGCATACATTATAAGAGTAATGTGATTTATCTATGATGTATAGGTATAAAATCATGAATAAGTGTGATTGGAAGAACTAATTCTCAAGAACACAAATAGACCTACAAACATGATAAGGTTATTTGCCATAAATATTCAAATAATGGGAAGTGAAAATAAAATTATAGAGGGTCAAGTTTAAATGTGAAAATATTAATGATTTTAAAGTGTGTAGCGAATTTCAATATCCTAGTTGAATTTTCTAGTTTTCAAAAGTCAAAAGGATTTCTATACACCTACAACCATACCTTGAATAGATGCAAGAAAGAAGGTGAATGTTTGTGAGTATATAAGGTCTTGAAAAAGTTTTGGAGGATTAAAATTAAACCAATAAAATCCCAAAACGATCATGAAGATAATTTCAATCTTCATTTATTTTTTTGAGGTCTTTAACTTCAAATGCGGATAAGGTATCATATGATTGCCTACATGTTGGTTTCAGTGACTTAAGTGGTTTTCAAACTTGAGAAAGAGAGTTGCAATTCATAATAATGGATATGGAATTTAATTAAATATATGAATTTATTGAGGTAATAAATATCAAATAAAACCTAAATAACATCAAGGAGTGATATCAAACAAACTTTCCTCTAACCTATAGTCACACACTCCTATTTACCTATAGACAAAACAATCTAATTAGAGAAACTTCAGGAGTTAAAGGGGTATGGATAGCATGTTAAAGAAAATTTTAAGAAAGATCAAGGTTTTTTGAGATCATGGAGTTCCTATAGGAATATTATAATAATGGGCATAGGGGTTATAAATATAAACACTCAAAACAAAAAATTCTTAAGAATCCAGTCAAGGGACCTAGATGCTTTTACATAGGTCTATGTGTGCCTTCTCAAGAGGTCATCACATGAAATTATGAGTTGTATTAAAGTTTGGAAACGCTTTAAATGTATAAAAATATCATATAGGTATTATACAGTGTTTATATATCTTTAAATGATCAAGAAACATTAGAAGTAGACTTTTAGGGTTAAGCCTACTCAAATTACAAGCAAATCACATGGTGAACAAAGTAGGTTTCATAATCCTTTTGAAGTCTATTTCTCATTAAAAACATTTTAGAGACATGTTAAAAATTTTCTCAGACCTATTTAAGGTCACTCTAACCAATTTTGGGCATTTAAGAGGATTTTAAGGATAAAACCTCTCTCTTGACTTGTATGCATAGTCTTCCATACTCAAAAGGTTATTTTATGAAACTCAACTCTATAAAGGAGTTATATAGTGGAAATAGGAAATTATAAATGATGTTACAGGTATCTTACCTCAATTTTTTGGCATTGGTTCAATATTTGAACCTTACACATGTCTGAATGATCTCTAAGAACTGAAGCTACTTTAAACTTTGCCCTAACCTTGTGAGGAGCTTAAGACAAGAGTAATGTTTTACTTAGATATTGGAGGATATTTTGCATGGGAATAAGTTGTGTTTAGGTATTATGGATAGGTTCCACTACTTCCATATTTTGGTATTAGTAAGGAGAGACAGAGGATATGTTCTCTATGAACAATCCTTAAGAGATGAAGACACGTTAAACCCTCCTAGTAACCTAATGAGATAGATATTCCCTCTAGTGGATTATAATGAATTGAATTTATCTTGGAATTATTTGGTTACCTTATTATGTATCTTAATTATCTTTTCAAACATTTGTTTTGTATGTGAAAAGTATAGTACTATACAAAATAGGCTTAAATACATGGTCGTAGGCTTATGCGTGAAATATATGAACCATCCAAGTCATCAAGTTGGCTAAGATGGTGAGAAGGCCCTAGTTTATAAGTCAAGGAGCCTATCTATAGACCTAAAAATGCAAATGGAGATAAAAATGAAAATGGAGACTCAATATAATTTTTTTTGAGTTAAATAATGATTTTTTGGGCCTAAAAAAACCAATTCTAAGCTTCATATCTTTAAAACTTCTTTCCAAAAGATCCAATAGTCTCTCAAGCCTGTTTAAGCACCTAGACTATGGTTTTGACCATTTCTTAGTCCTCCCATCCATACAAAGATCCATAACCTAAAATTTGACATGATGATTATTTTTAGGTTATATAAATTGAATAAAAAAATTCATGGGGGTTTCCCATGTGTGGAAGTTAGTTTGAGGTAAAAAATTAGTTTCTATGCCTAGAGGCCTCATGGAGACCTAATTAGAGAGAGAAAATGGGTTAATAAGTGTGCTTCCACTCAAATTTGGGTCATAATATTTGTCATGGATATATAAGGGGTTACTAGGTTCTCAAAAATATCCTTATTTTTTGAATATCCTTTGTAAATTCTTATAGACAAGGAGGTTTTCACATTTCAAGGCTATAAAGATTTGAGGCCAAGTGAGAGTTTTTAGTGAAAAATGAGGTCTTGGTGAGTGATTAAGGTTTAAAAATAAATTATTTTAGGTCTGATATGATATAAATATTCATTTAATTAAGATATATTACATTTTTGAGTATTAAACCAATATTTTACACTTGTAAGCAAAGGTAGGAATAGTAAAGCCAAGTGGGCTTCAAGGTACTTAGGAGTTGTAATCATAATTATAGCATTAGTTATGAAGACTCCTAAAAAATTGAAAAGTGTCAAAGATAGAGCAAGATGTAACTCAAGAATACTTGATGTTGAAGAGTGCCATTTATCACAATATAGTCCAAGCCACTAGAAGATCAAGGTGTCAAGAAACTAGAAGGAACACCACAACATTTGGAAGGTGAATCATCATTAGGAGAACAACACTTATATTTAGAGACCTTATAAAACCATTATCCAACTAATTTATTGATTTTAACTTGATATATCAAGAGTGACACTTATAAATTGGCTATCCTACATCCCTTCTCTCATTATTTTCTCACTTTATCTATAAATTTAGCTTTGATAATATATGTATGTATCCTCCACTTGGATATGGTGAAGCCCTACCCATTTTAGAGACTTTGATCAATGAGAAAATTTTGGTATTAACTCTTCCTTTTAATAGTTTCATTATATGTGTATGATTAGTTTATCTTGTTAAGTGATTGGCTTTACTTCTTTGATATGTCTTTTTTAACATTCATATTTAGTTTGAAAGCTTCTTTTTATGTCTTTTGAAGTGTCAAAGTGAAGTGAGAAAGGATGAGTGATTTTTATATTCACTAGTGTCATTATATGACCTCTTGACTAATCCTCATAACCTAAGCATCTTTCACTACCTCCAAAATGAAGTGTTGATGTAGAGAGGAAAATTAGGAGTAGTGTTTATTTTAGGTTAGTCTCATGGTTAAAGTGCATATATAGCTAGTTGGTAGTGGTCAAAATTATTTGGTGCATCACCTCTATTAGAGTAAGTTTCTCTCTTTTTTACTAGTAAGTTGGTAGACTAGTAGAAGAGCCTAAGTGATATATCAAGGGATCTATCCCTTTAACCTAGAGATTGAATCCAACATTAGTCCACCCATAGCCTAGGATTGTCTCTATTTTACCCCAAATTTGGAATATTTAACTAACTTCCAAGGGTGAAAATTTGGGTGATGATACTTTTGACATGCCTGGTAGGACTAAGGTCAAAAGTGGTTGAAGTATTTTTGGTTTTTTCCTTCTACATATCAGCCTTTAGAGGCATTCAAACATCAATGGTGATTCTAAGATCAATCAACTAGTTCTAGCATCCTAGGCACTTGTTTAAATTAAGTTTTTTTTTCAACTCACTATCTTGATGAATTTTCTATTGCTAAGGTTGAAGTAAATTTCAATTTCATGCAAGTTTATGAGGCATCTTCAACCTATGGTACTCTCTACTAGCCTCACCATGACTCTTACTATCCTTGTCATGATCCATATCAGTCCTATGATTATCCTACCTTCTCTTCACATGAATCCACCTATATAACTTAATATCCTTATAAATCTTAATATTCTCCTCACTACGAAGAGTATCATTCTTATCCTCTTTTTGAGCCATATAAATATCATAATCAACCTACAACTTCCCCATATCACTATGATAATGCATCTAAACAACATTATTTTTAAGATGGAATGGATGAGATGGAGAGAAAGGTATTAGAGTGTACAAAAGAGTTTAATTTAATTCCTAATATGAGGGATTGATTAGTCTATTTCAAGATGTATCTAATGATCCATTACTAAGATATGATTTATATACAATGGTATTAAAATAAATGGAGCTTTTATAAAAATAAAAAAGTGAATTGAATCAAGTTTGTAAAGAACCCTCTTACATTCATCATTAGTCTTCCTATACTCCATATCCTCATGAATTCATTGACCATTTTCAAATAGAACCTCCAAGAGAGCTAATTCAATCTCCAAGATAACCTACTAGTTTCAAAGCCCCAACAAGAAACTAAGTAGTTAAGTCTTGGGAGAAACATGATGAAGAGAGCCAAAATAAAGAGATTGAAACCAAATAAGACCTTGTGCCTATTCAATCCCCATTTCCCCTTCCTCAAGAATCTCAAGATAGTCCATCTTGGAGGTCTATCTGATAAGGTATTCAAGACAAGAATGAGGTCCTAGTTTAGAAGGATATAAATAAAATTGTAGATGTGAATGAAATTTAAAGAGACTGTAATAAGAATGAATTTCTTGTTGAAGAGAATATAACACTCATTACGCGTCTAAATTTGCTCTCTCTCCAAGAGTTATTATAAGAGTATTCCATACCCAAGACCTCAAGTTGCAAGAATGTTTCCTAAATTACCAAGCCAATTCATGATCCACCTACCATACCTCATACTCCCTCCAAGACAATTCATAAATATATTAATCATCCTCCCACCATATCCCTTATTGAATAGGAACTTGTCCTATGGGAGGCAAATGAAAAAGTTCAAACTATGGTTTTTGATTTATTATTTTTTTGATTTTTGAAATGTGATATTCCTAAATAAGAAATGGGTATGAGTAGATAAAATTAGTAAATAATATGAAATAATTAATCAATTTATTTGTGTAAATAAATTATATTTTTTCCTTTTCTAAAAATAGTAATAAGTGAGAGAAAATATGACTTAGCTTATTTTGGGTTATTACAGCTGAGACAGAGTCTGATACTAGAGGAACAAGATTTGAACATTATCATAAGCTAAGATTTAGACTTAATTTTATGATTGGATAGGACTATTGAAATTGAGACACCCTATTATTTAGTTTTATAGTCCTAGTCTTGTAGATGTTGTCCAAACTACTCATAAAGATCTAATTTTTATAGGTTTTATTTGACGTGTCTGTGTGGGCCTGCATACCAAATTTTAGATCCTTGATATCGACATAACTCATTATATAATTGATTCTTCATGTGATTGTATCTTCTATATAATAAAATATAACTTTGGCCAATAGGGAAAATGGGTTAGTGTGTAAAGGATATACCAGATGTACTTCACACCCTGTGTGTGGGAACACTACCTACATACTAATACTTCGAGGAGGGATCAAGCTATATTTAGTTCTCCCATTGAAGTGATTGTTGAAATAGTGTGATGAGAATGAAATTATATGAGAAAATAGGTGTACTTTGAATGACTAGGGACTAGTGTAAATCTTTGAATAAGATTGAAAAACTATTGATGGTTGTATGTAGAGAATAGGGGAAAGTGCTTGAGTAGTCTTGCTTGTATTCTTGCTTATCTCTTGTAAATAAGTGTCAAACTTTATAAATTAAATTTGAATGGAATTTTATAGGGGATTTAATTATTGTGGGTTAAATTAATTCACATTAGGCTAACATTAATTAGGATAAAGATCCAAGAGAAAATGACTATTAAAAGCAAAATTGCACTTGGACAATAACACCAAAAATAAGACACCTTGAGTTTTAGCACCATAGTCTAATTTTGGGTGCTATTGTCCTAAGGGTAGGATACTTAGGGGAATGGATTTGTAATGGAAGGAGAAATATAGATCTGTAAGGGTTCAGTTTGGAAGGCTATACATGACTTAGAAATTGTGAAAACATACCTAAGATGGTCAAGAGAGCAAGCAAAATAGACCTATGGATTGGGTGTCATTATCCATACTCAATTTACCAAATTTTGCATTTTATGACTAAATTTTCCTCCCTTTATTATAGTGATGTAAAAAATTTAATTACTAGGATTAAGGAAAAATAGAAATAATACCTAAACTTACGTATAAAGGTGAAGCTCATGAAGCTGTGTGATGTTGGATGTGCATAGAGAGCACTATGTGAAGTGTGAATCTATAATGAAAAACATAGAGTAGATCAATCATTATTAGATATGATATGTATAAAATAAGAATTTACAAGAGATAGGTAAAAGAGAAAGGAATTAATACACCTCATCAGGCACGTGAACCAATATAAAACTTCTTGTGATGCTGGATTGTGTTGGGTGTGTGTTGTACTAAAATTAATATTGTGAATGGATCTAAGTACTCAATTCCCTAAAAGTGGCTCAAAAATGCAAAGGTAGGCCCTTTGTCTCCATTGTCACTTACTAAGTGAATATAATGAATCATGCATGTGTCAATCAATATTTGGATTATGTGTCCAATCCCTCTGAATAGGTGGCTCAAGAATACAAAGGCTAGCTAGTCCTTTGGCTCCATTGTTTCCCCATGAAGTGAAGATATAAAGTAATACTGATATGGAATAGGTTTCATATGAGATGGATCTTAAATCCCATGAATTTACTATGATCTAAAAATTTGGTGTGGATAGTTGAATGTATGATGGAAACTAGGCCATTCTTGGCCATTTCAAAAGATGAAGATTGGGATTATATGAAAGCCACTCTAAAAATAGTACAAAAGACTTATGTGGAAGCAAACTCAAGAACTCAAGAAGTTAAGCTTGTATGAAAGCCAAAATTTGAAAAGGATGTCAACCACTTGCATATGGATTAAGGCATCCAACTACTAAGAAATGCTTGAGAAATAAACTGAACTTGGAAAAGGAGGATAATCAATGTGTTATGTACATTAACTCTAATCACTAGTATATAGAACATGAATTTTGATCTAGAATTTATATAAATTTATTAAACTAAAAATAGAAGTGAGAGACATCATGTCGCACATGATATCCCCTATATATGGATTCTCTAAGCAAAAACTATACTAAAACATCTTGAATCTATATTATGCTGTGTTGAAAAACTTGGGACTAAACTCGCCTTTTTGACAATTTTTGGAAAGACTAATTTTTTATTGTATGGAAAATAAAACCAAAAATAGGACACCCTACTCTATGGCACTGTAGTCCAACTTTGGTACTATTGTCCAGGGCCAAATCTGATGACTATTTTGGATTCTCTAATGTCTACCTGGTCTAATGTTTGGATTCTATTTTGAGTGTTCTAAAAATTACTTTATTAACTATTAGGAGATCTAATCTCTATGACAAAACCCTTGTTTATTTCCCCTTATTCTAAGGGGAGGAATGAAGACAATACAATGACTTCCCTTAGAAGATACATCCCTACAAGTGTGTTATGTTGTATGGATATATGATATAACAATGATATGTTGATAAGATATCTCAAGATATAAAAATATTTGTATTGAGATATTATTAGATTGATAGGGGTATGCCTAGATAGATATAACAATGTAAAATCATGTGTAATGTACTAAACTAGAATCTAAAGTGTTAGTTGTTAGTTTTTAGTTGTCAGTTGTCAAGGAGGGATGGAGCATGATGTCCATCATGGCATCCAACAAAACAAGATAAATGCATGATATGTATAATGGCATTAAAAACAAGGATTAGAAATCAAACAAGAAGCCTAAAAATAAATAAGAAGAATACAAGGGTGGCTAAGGGGCCAAGAAAACAAGGGACACGGGCACATATCACTCATACTAAAAAGAAAACATACAAGGCATGCTCAAATGCTACATACACATACCATAGAAATAAGCAAGATTGACATGAGGGCCACAATCACATACAAGAGTACAAGCAAGGGACATTGACAAATGTCCAAAGGTACACACACATGAATATAAGCAAAGGACATTGGAAAATATCCTAAGGCACACATAAGAAACAAAATTGGAAATGGAAATGTAATCACATCTAGATATGCAAAGTAAGAAAAGAAATCATTTAAAAACTAGAAATACAATTACATCTAACTAATCAAATAAAGAAGTGAAAGTATGCAAGACATGTTAGTACATGACTAGGTATATGCTAGGAAATATACAAGTGCATGATACTAGTGAGTGTTAATGTGGGAATCTATGTAAGCTAGTAACTAATGTATGTCAACATGATAACTAGAGTGTGTGGTGTAGGAATGACATAACCTGGATGGTGTAGTCATGTAGAAGATGCCCCTAGTGGGAAGATGTATCGATGTGCATCTCTAATGTATAATTAGGATTCCCCCTTAATGGATAGAATGAATCAATCAAAAAGATGGAAGTCACTGCACACACTTAAAGAAGATCGAGTGAAGCATGGTAATGTAGATAATTGACAAACTATATCATAGAATAGAAAATTTATGTCTAACATAATAGTAAAAATGTAAATCATGTATGATGCATAAATCAAAATGTTTTTTTGTTTTTGAATTATTTGAATGTTTTTTAATTGTTGAAATTTTGTATTATTTTTGTATTTTGATATAAGTTATGTATGAGAAAGCATGAGAAGAGATGATACTAACCGATGAGTCTCAAAAGAGACTCCCTATCATGGTGTCCTATATCAAACAAAGTAATCATTCATGATTGTGAAGCATGAGGTAATGGCTATGAATATGACTCTGAATATCTAGATTCATTACATGTATCTTAGAAATCATAATAACCTAGATTGTTTCACTAATTATTATCATCTTGATTTTGAACCAATAGAATGCTAGTGTTGATGTTTATTGTATCTGGATCTTTTCCTTTGATAAATTATGTATTTGAATGCTTTGCATTATGATGTTCAATAAATATCAAACCTTGGTGACAAACATTATCAACTGCTAAAATAGGAAAAGTGATGCCTTGAGCATGCTTGCCCAACCTTGACCTTGATAATCAAACTATTGTAGATATTTTTGACCAAACCCATACTACTTTGAATGTTGAGCCTCATTTTGGAGATGTAGATTTGTATCTTTTTCTTTCTTTACCTATGATTTTGGTACTATTTATTGCTATGATTTTTCTTTTTGATCCTTTTGTTATTCTAAGTTATGCTTTGGTAGCCATTTCTATACTATTTTTGAATTTAACCCTTTATGAATGTATTCCTATGTCACTATGGATTGCTTGACTAATTTACCTTGTATAGAGTCTTCATTAATTATTATCTATTATATATGTTGTTTTAATTCCAAACATGAATCTGTGTGATGCCCATGCATTCTATGATATGCACAATAATATCTAGATCTTCTCACAGGATGTAGAAGAGGTAGTTTGATCACCTTAGATTTAATCATTTCCCTTAGTATCTAACTTGAGATCTTATTTGATCTTTGAATATTTTTAAAATCACTAGTTGTAGAATTACTTTGTTGTGATTTCTTATTTTGATATGTAAGATTGCTTGCAATCAATTGACTAGGTAGAGGTGTATATACATGATTGACACTAGGGTCCCTATGAGACTTATGTATTATATTATTTTATAATATTATGATCTTTTCATGTAATAGTTGATTCTGAATTTGTAAATCTAAAATTAAATTGCTCATACTAGTGATTTGATCCCTTAGAGTCTCACAAGTGTAAACCTTAGCTGATTTTCATTAAACATGTAAGCACATATATTGAAGATGGTGTGAAAAGAATATAGGCTAAATGTATGCATTAAGAAGAATAGTATAGGTTACTTCACCTTTTGAAGGGGTGATAGCATGGACTTGGTTAGAGGTAAATTAGCTATCACCCTCTAGGGGGAGGGAAGAGAAGGAAAATCTTTACTGTGCATAAGATATGACTTTGAAACTTGATAGGTGGTTGTTATCTTATGTAATGGATCCTTTAAGTATGTAGCCAAAGATTTAGATATATCTAGGTAGAAATCATGCATATTGGATGAAATGCATGTAATTAGAGTTTTAAGTTGTATAGAAATATGATTATAAAGAACATTCCATATGCAAGATAGAAAACAAGGGATAGAGAGCATGGATTTGTGCACTAATGCATAGAAAATTATCTTGAATCATGACATTTATAATGTGTTTAGCATGATAAAATTGAAAAAATTTCATGAGACAGAGAAAGTATGTAATAAAGATGATGACATTGTGCATGAGTACATTTAGAACTTTGATATGTGATATGACATTTGTAATGTGTTTAGCATGATAAACTTGAAAAAAATTTGTCATGAGAGAGAAAGTATGTAATAAAGAGCATGACATTGTGCATGAATACATTTAGAAATTTTATGTGACATGAAATTTATAATGTGTTTAGCATGATAAACTTGAAATTTTTTCCACATGAGAGATAGAAAGCAAAGGGTTGAGAAAATGGATTTGTGCATAAAGGCATATAAACTTTTGACATGTAACATAATAGTTTGAATGCATTTATAAAAATGGAGTTGGTAATTATTTCATATGAGAAAAAGAGAATATGCAAAAATAATTTTTAAATTTTGTGCATTTTTTGGCAATGAATTTTTTAATATCATCCCATATAATGAAACATAAGCATGAAATGTAAAGGATTAAACTTTATACTAACATTTGATAGACCTCATCATTCATGTACATGATAGGCCCCATTATGATTTCCTTGTTATTTCCAAGAAATGTAAGAAATTTTTTCACATAAGTGAGAATCATTTTTGTAATTTGTTTATGGATGTAAGGTGATACCTCAAGAAGCATAGGGACCTATTATATGCAATTAGGGTTTTGAAAGATAATTATTTCAAAAATTACTATGAATATTTGAAATTTGAAGTGAATTTTTGAGTTGGATATGCAAGTGAAAAATAAAAAAAATTATTGGAAAATTAGTGATTTAAAGAGACCTAGTAGATGCAACTAGGGTTTTAGAAAAAAATATTTTTTTCAAAAATACTATGAATTTTTGAAATTTGAACTGATTTTTTGATTTAAATATGTTAGTAAAAATTCAAAAAATGATTAGAAAATTAATGGGAGCTAGTTGATGCAAATAGGGTTTGAAATAATTTTATTTAAAAATTTAATACAAAATTTTAAAATTTTAGAGGAATTTCTAATTTTGATATTCAAGAAAAAAATTCATAAATTAATGGGAAAAATCAGCTACGAATTTACCCTAGGGTTTTTAGGGGTTTTGTGCAAAATTCAAAGTAAGTCAGGTTCACCAAATGATTTATTATTTTTTAGATTTTTGAAATGTTATATTCCTAAATAATAAATGGGTCTAAGTAGATAAAATTTGTAAATAATATGCAATAATTAAGCCACTAATTTGTGTAAATAGATTGTCTTTTTTGTCTTTTCTAAAAATAGCAATAAGTGAGAAAATATGACAGCTTATTCTAGGTTTTTGGATGAGATAGAGTCTGATATTGGAGGGAAATGACTAGAACACTATCAAAAACTAAGATCTAGACTTCAGTTTATGATTGGACAAGACTATAAAAAATATGACACCCTATTGTTTGAGGTTATAGTCCTAGTCTTGCTTCTGTTATCCAAACTACTCATAAAGATTTGATTTTTCTAGGTTTTGTTCACCATGTATATGTGAGTGTGTGTAAAATATTTTATATCCTATCTATCAATGAAAATATTTGTAGAGTTGATTCTTCATTTGCTTGTATCTTCTATGCAATTAGATATAACTTTGGCAAATAGGGAAAAGAGGTTAGTGTGTAAAGGATATGCTTGACACACTTCACACCCCATGTATGGACACACTACCTACATACAAATACTCCGAGGAGGGATAAATCTATATATAGATCTCTCATTGAAGTGTTTTTTGTAATAGTGTGATGAAAATGCAAGTAAATGCAAAATTGGGTGTACTTGGAATGACTAGGAACTAGTGTAAATCTTTGAATAAGCTTAAAATACTATTAAATGGCTATATGCGGAGAATAGGAAAAAGTGTTTGAGTAGTCTTACTTGTATTATTGATTCTCTCTTGTAAATGAGTGTCAACCCTTCTAAATAGACTTTGAGTGGACTTTTATAGGGGATTTAATGATTGTGGGTTAAATGAATTTGCATTAGGCTGACATGAATTAGGATAAGGATCTAGGATATAATGACAATTAGAACCAAAATTACACTTAGAAAACAATGCCATAAATAGGACACCCTGAGTTTCAACATTGTAGTCCATGTTTGGGCACTATTGGCCTGAGGGAAGGAGACCTAAGGGGATGGATTTGTCATGGAAATAATAATCTGGGTCTACAAGGCTTCAATCTAGAAGGCTATAAATGATTGGAAAACTATGAAAATAGGCCTAAGAGGGTCAAGGGAGCAAGCAAAATGGACCTATAAATTGGGTGTTATTAGCCATACTCAAATTACTAAATTTCACATTTTATATGACTATAACTTCAAATTATGAATATGATTCAAGTGTGTATGAAGAGGAGATATTTATTGGTACTCCACTTAGGGAAGAAAAAGGCAATTTAATTTTAAAGGATGATCAAGAATATGAGTTTGAGGAAGGAGTGTAATTTGATCAAGATATTTCAATAGAAGAAGAAGCCTATAAAGATGTACTTCATATTCTATCTCTTCAAGAAGGAGGTCAAGAGAATGATGAGAACCTTTGGAAGAAATACCTAGACATATGTAATGAATTTGAGATTCTTCAAAGGCATATAGCTCCTATTGGATAGATTGAAGATGATTTTGAGATTGCTCTCTTGCTTGAGAAATAATGTGGAGATCCTCAAGTGACCATTCAAGATCAAATGCCTCATTTTAAGGAGTCCCTAGAAGATAAGAATGATGTTTCTCCTGTAATCCAAGAGATGGTCATGTTTGAGGTAGGTTAAAACATCAAGAAACAATATGGAGTGGATATTGAAGTACAAGATGAGTTCATATTTATAGGTTATTAGTTTGTTATTGTTTATTCACTTGAAGGCATGCCTAGAGGATTGGTAATCAATATGAGGATGAAGCTAGCAAGACCAAGGTTAAAGAGGTAACTTGGCTCATGCTATTCTTCACCTCATGGAGCAAAAGATTTCGAAAACTTCCCCTTTGATCTAGAAAGAGGAAGACATGTTTAGGTTAGTTGTATATATTAGTTACTTTGTTGTGGTTTTTTTCCTAAGTGATTAGCTAACACATGTGTGTGTCTTGTTTATTTGTTTTATGTGTGTTCTTATTTTTTATGTGTTTTGAGGTCAAATAAGTTTGTTTTATCTTGGTCAAGGTCTGACCAGTTTTGAGTTTGAGTGAAAGTGATTTTATTTCCTAATGGAAGCACAAGGCTACTAGTCTAATATGCATTACAGGCATGTTACCCCCATAAATCACTATTTTTTTAAATCATTGTTGATCCCCAAGGTCAAAATGTCAACCCTTATAGGTAAAAACTTGATTTTCATGTCTTAGTAGTCTTGTTCAAATCTTTATCATGCTTTATATAATATTTAAAAGGTCTTTCTAAAACCTTATTAGCAAAGATTAAGGTTTATTTGACAAAGTTAAGGTAATATTGTATCGTGGTCTTGTGATGGCCTAGACATGTCACATTGTAATGAAAATTTGTCAAGTGGTGTCATAGGTCCTTATGTGTCCATAAAATTCATTTTTTACCCTTAGTCTCTTTGCATAAATATGTTACACATGTTTGGAATGTTTAAGGTATTTTACAAACTTTGAGGTATGTGAAATTGAAAAAAAAATGTTTTTGACTAACTTATGCATGTGTCAAAGCTCACAAAGGCCAAATATCCATACAAACACACCTGATAAAGTTTTTTATGGATTTATATAAATGTCATATATGTCAAGATGTCAGAAAGTGGTCAGATTATTACATTTCAATACTTAACAAGGAGTTATATGCACTCGTATGGACTTGGGAGCTCATTTTCAAGTAAAAAAATTAAATAAGTGTCATTTAAACTTATATAGGCTAAATAAATGTTTTTAATGAAGGTAAAAGTCTCAATATTGAAAAAAATTCTTCTTTCTCTCCATCTCTCTCTTCACAAGCTCACAAAGGTAAATTTCATGTGTATGGTATGGCCAAGAGACAGAGAGTCATGGTCTAATATGTTTACTAGAGGAGGGGTTCATAGTAAGCTTCAAATTTGTGGCATTAATTTGTAGATCAATCCCCTCTCCTTTACGAACAATCACTAAGAATCCAAGGTGGTTTAAATCTACCTACAAACCCTATAAACTCATTGTTATTCTTGGAAATGGTAGTTTCAAGCAAGTAAAATTCATGAGAGAAATTGAATAAGATATAGGGGACCTATTTAGACATCATAAATTATTTTCCAAGCACTACTTGGCACATGTGGCATCAATTTGACAAGAAAACTCTTCCTTGGCATAATTTACAAGATGACTATATGTGTTTCTTCATTATTTTAGGGTTTTTTATAGGGTAAAATGCATCTAAGGAATTATTTAATGTCTTAAATTATTTTTACAATATATTCAATGCTTTACAATATATCTATTTATCCTATGCCATCCTGTCTAAGTAGTTTCTAAGTTGACTGCCAAGAACTATGTTTTGAAGTTGTTTGCATAAGTATGTTTTGAGAAGAAATAATCTTGAATTTAAAGAAGTGTGTGATGGTATTGACCTCATTATATAGGTTATGAGTCAATATGAAGATGGAATCATACTTTAGGAGACCCAACTAACAACATTCAAGGCCTAAATCATGAAAAAAGCAAACCTACAGCTCTACAAACATGTAGGCTCACATTATATGATAAATTCAATGAATTATGAATTAAATATTGTTTTCAAAAGCTTAATTTCTAAGATGAATGTGAGTTATCTATGATGGATAATTAAAAAATCATTAAGAAGTGTGATTTCAATAACTAATTCTCAAGAACACATATATAGTTACATGTAAGCTAAGGTTGTTTGCCATAAATAGTCAAATAATAGTAAGTGCCAATAAGATTGTTAAGGGTCAAGTTTTAATGTGAAAATATTCATGAGTTTCAAGTGTGTATCAAATTAAAATATACTAGTTAGGAGTTCTTTTTTTCAAATCTTAATACTTAGAAGGCTCTCTACACACCTACAACCATACCTTGAATATATGCAAGAAAGAAAGTGAATGTTTGTGAGGGTATAAGGTCTTGAAAAAGTTGTTGAGGATTGAAAGGTGAATAGTAAACTCTCAATACTATCATGAAGATAATTTTAATCCTTATTCATTTATTTGAGATCTTAAACTTCAAATGTAGACAAGGTACCATATAACTACCTACAAGTTGGTTCAAGTGACTCAAGTGGTTTTTAAACTTGTGCAAGAGAAAGTTACAATGCATAACAATGGATTTGAAATTTAGGTAAATAGATTAATTTATGGAGGCAATAAATATAAAATAAAACCTAAATAACATAAAGGGATGATATCAAATAAAACTACCTCTTACTTGTAGTCACACAATCTTATTCACCTATAAGTAGAGTAGTCTAATAAGAGAAGCTTGAGGAGTTGAAGGGGTATGGAGAGCATGCTCAAGAAAATTTAAATAAAGATCATGGTGTGTTGATATCATTAAGTCCCTCATGGAATATTTGAATAATGGGAATAGGGGTTATAATATAACCACTAAAGATAGAATTCTTAAGAAACCAGTCAAGGAACCTAAATGTTTATACACATGTTTATGTGTTCCTTCTCAAGAGGTTAGAGAAAACAAGTTTTAGTGGGATTTAAGTGTGGATTCCATTTCAAGGTCTATGAAATATAAGAAAAGGATTATAAGGTGTTTATATATCTTTAAATTATAAATAAACATTAGAACTAGACCTTTAGAATTGAGCCTACTTAAATTGCAAGCAAACCTCATAGTGAGCAAATCAAGTTGTTAAATCATTTTAAAGGATATTGATCATTAAATGACTTTGAGAGACATGTTAAAAGTTGTATCTAACTTATTGAAGGTAAATCCAACCAATCATGATTATTTAAGAGGATTTTAAGGCTAAAACCTCACTCTTGACTAGTATGCATAATCCTTTATACCTATGAGGTCATTTATTGAAACTCATAACTCAAAAAAGGATCTGTATGGTGTTGAGATCAAAATACCCCCATTTTTGAGAAATGAGGACCCTTTTTTCAAAATTTTCAAATTCATACTTTGAATTGGAAATTTTACTTGATCAGATTTCTTTATTTGAATATCATACACACTGATGGTTTGATTGACATATTTACCTATGATCCTATTTTTACTTCATCTAATGTTACTAATGGTTGCTTCTTGTATTTTCATGTTGCAAGTTTAATGGAGTCCTAATTGTGTGAACAATGTTCAAGGTTTTGTGACTTAATGCTAATTTGACCCTTTAATTTGATTAAACCCTTGGTATTTTAATTGATTAGTTGAATATATGATTAGACATTGATAAAACCTTAGTCTAAATGTTTTAGCCTAAGTCTCTTTTGAAATAGATTCAAATTTACATGGGATCAAATTTCCACGAGAACATTTTATCATGTCTTAGGCTTAGTTTAAATTTTATCCTAAAGTGTTAATCATGCTTATCAACATGACTAAAACCTTAGTCTAAAATTTAATGCTAAGTCCTTTATATCTTGAAACCTCACCTAATCTGTTTTATTGTTCATAGGGATTAATTAAATGTGAGATCACTTTATTACATGTTAAAATTCATCTAAAATTTTATCCTAAGTTTAATCATGTTTATCAACATGACCAAAACTTTAGTCTAAAACTTTATCCTAAGTTATTTATATTACCTAAGCCCTTAATTTATTTTGATTGCCCATAGGAATGAATAAATGTGAGGACAGTAGGTGTCAAGATTATGCATCTCAAATCGAGGATCAATGGTACATGGGAACCCACCTAGATCAAATTATCAAAGTTATTGGGATGAATAATGAGAGTGATAAGTGTCATGATCTCTAAGGCATCTCAAAGATCTAATAACAATCAAAAACTCAATAAATCAAGGAGGCTAAAAATCAATACAAAAGTGACAAGTGTCATAAGAGCATTCAACTTGGTAATAAGGTACACAAAGAACTCAAAATGAATATGGTAGTGACAAGTGACACAATCATAATGAATCATATGGAGATCAACCACTCATGTTCAATCTCTCATATCAAAATTGATAGAGCACATTTAGTCCCATAGAAGGTAAACTTTTCAAAGAACCCAAAATGAACATGATAGTGACAAGTATCACAACTATGATGAATTAAATATGGATCGACCAATGGAATTTAATCTCCTAGATAAATATATATGGTGAGAAAAGAGTTGATAATTCAAAGGACCTAGACTGCATAAAAAGCCTCCACATGGAACAAGAGCATCCAACCAAGTTCCTAAAGCATATAGAGAGCCTATGGAGCTGCCAAATGGCAAAATATCAGGAGGTTGAAGAGAAATCAATGGCCTATAATGAATACAAGGCTATAGGGATCCATAAAATATCAATGATGCAAATTTAATGAAGCTTTAAGATTGCATTCACATGTGACGTGTCTAAAAGTGACAAATGGCCATATTGTAGAAATTAATGAATAATGTGACATGGTGATGTCACATATAAATAACACATCATATTTAGAGATATTTTAGGCTTAAGCACATGAAAGGTATAAATATATGATCTAAGAAAAATCTAAGGTACAAAATCTCATAAGTTCTAACATGATTTACACCATTGAAGCTCTGTGTAAACCTTTGAAAAATCCTAGAGTATATGGATTGTCCTAATTGCCTCTAGATTCACTATAATTGAGCCAAGGAGGTTGAAATATTATCTACAAAAGGATAATTCAATCTAGATTATAAAAATGGTAGCCCATAAGCATGTTTCTAAGGAATACATTGAACTATATTTGACAATAGATGTTAAGGGTCAAGTGTTCAAGGACATGGAGTTTGTTGTATTTGCTTTGAACATAGGGGATAACAATTGGTCAAAATTGTTGTAGAGAATTGAGAACCAGCTAGTTATCACTAGGTAATAAGAGAAGAATATCTAAAAAAAGGCAATATGATGACATTGTAGCAATCCAAATGATTGGTCTACATTATGTAGCTATGAATCTAGAGGTACTCCATTGCATTGACAAAATTGCTCCCATTTTCAAAGAAACTAAGATAGATAAGGGTATTATTATTAATGAACACAATAGTAGGAAAGCGGCTTACATTTTTGCTATTGCATTTGAGTCTTATTATAAATTACCCAAACCCATATTATCTGAGCCTTTATCAATTCCTAGGCTAAAGGGAATAATTTGATGGATATATTAGACACTTGGTTATAATTTGGTAATTAGGTCTTTTTAGATCTTAATATGATCATCCCTATTAGTTAGTTTTGACCACAGATTAGGATTATAATGAAAATATTGAACAAGTTGTGTGGGTCTAAAACCACAACATACGTAGATCCTTTATGGGTCCCCATTAGTTATTTCATTATTGAAAAGGTAATTGTTCCCCCTATTGGGTGAAGTAATTAACATCTCTTTGACTAGGAAAATATATGAAATTAGACATAAGAAGAAGACCTAATTCTTCATGATGTCCTACCTCATAGATGCCCTTTGTGCAACCACTTTGATCCCAAACTAAAGGGAATGGTATCCAAATGGAACCTATACCTATTCCCAATACTAATCCAAGTTGAACATCTTCAATTATAGAGATCACGTTTAATTTATCTATGATTGTGTCAACCTAGATCTGAGTAAAACCATAACTAGAATTCCCATGATGAGAGTTAGCCCTTTGATAAAGAAGTCTATGGAAATAATAGGAGAATATGGTTGTACCCTTATAGTACAATCATAAGGATTGAAAGGACTCCAAATTCTCTTCTTAAGTTACCTATTCATGTCCCTAATAAGTTAGTTGAGCAAGAGGTGGAATAATTTTGGAGAGTTGTCATATTGGTGTCATAATGGTGTTATGGAGGTGTCCTGTTGAGTGGCTAAAGTGCTTTAACAGTCTATGTGATAATGAAAAAGTGTGAAAAGTGTTTGTTATAATATGTTTTATATACGGTTGGTTGATCTTAAGTATTAACATAGCTTGAGAGGATCAGTGATGAGTATGGAGGTTTGAAAATGTGCAAGGGGTCCTATAATATGTTATCCACTCTTAAAGACTTTCTGTGCATTGACTAAGTGTGCAATGTGCTTGTTCTAGTGTGATTTATGTATGGTTTGATGATCTTTAGTAATGACATAGCTTGAGAGGATCAGGGATGAGTATGGAGGTTTGAACATGTGTAAAGGGTATTATATGATGTTATCTATGCTTGGATATCTTGTGTGCACAAGTGGAATTCATTTAGTTGATCATAGTTTTCATCTAGACACTTTGGGTCTAGTGGTAGAAAATTTGAGTAGGAAGTTTGATGATGTCATCATTTCCACATGGGAAGGAGTCAAGGGGAGTTGGTCATATGGTTATGATCATAATAGTACTTAGTTATTATATAGTAGATGTTAAGTCATGCATCAAAGTGATGTTATATATATATATATATATATATATATATATATATATATATATATATATGAGGTTACAAAGTTGGATTCTCAGTTAGATTTCATTATTTTCTCATACTTAGCCAAATTTTCAATGTGGAAAAAAAGATTTGAGTAAGCATGTTGATGAGGTTATCATTCACACACGTGGAGGTTTTAGGACAAGGTGATCATATGGGTTTGTTTAGTATTATACCTAGTTTACTTGTGCTTAATTTTAGATCATGAAATGTAATGTATTAAAAGATATGTATATGAAAAGTTGGGCTCTTAAGTAGATTGACTGTGTTTGCCCATACTTAGCCAAATTTGCTGTGGTAAAAACAACTGAGTGAACACATTGATGGTGTTATATCTTGCACATGTGAAGGTGAAAAGATAATTTGATCATATGGGTTTGTTTAATTTTGAGCGTAGATCATTTTTGATAAATTTTAGATCATGTATTGAAGCATAATAAAAAAAATTCTTGGTCAAAGTTGACCTCTCAAGTAGATTTGGACATGGTTGGTTCTATGATAGAAGTTTTTTCAAAATGCATGTTAATGGAATTATATCTCACATGTGTGAGGGTTCTAGGATCAATGTGTCACATTCTTATATTATCTTATGTGAGATGATCATCTGGTCCAAATTTGATATCCTATATTGAAGCACAAAAGAAGTTATTAAGGATTAAAAATGGATACTCAAGCTTATTGATAGGGTCCCCATACTTGGACATTTTTGCAAGTGTTAAAGCTCAAACAAGATTGATAGTGCATGATTTTTAAAAGGAGTTACGAGGTAGCAAAATGATGACATGTACATGATGTTTAAATATTAAGCAAAGGTACATGATAATTATCTAATGGTGAGCAAGTGTTCATAAAATTGATTGAATGATGAGTGTTGATCATTAAAGTCTTGGTTTATCCATAGAGATCAATGAAACACATTGAGTCAAAGTTCCTAAATTACACGAGATGAGGTCAATGTGACATATGTTTAATGTTGACCTTTGGTAGTCTATACATTAAATCTTAGACAATATTGATGGCTTGAGATTGATCCTAAACTAAGAGTTCATGATATTTGAGCATTGTGTTCGAAGGTTAATGGTGACCATTGTTATTCAAAAATTTGAATTTAACACAAGAAAAACTAGAGTTATGTTTTTAGATCATATCTTTCAATAGAAAATGAATTTTCTAATACATTAAAAATAAAAGTAGTATAGGATTCTAAGGTGCATCTTCCTATATAGATTTAAAGATATAAAAGTGAGTATAGTCAAATCTATTGTTTCTAGAAGTTGATTGTGTGTTTGTACTTATTTTTCAAGTGACCCAAGAAGGATATTCAAGCTTGTATTGATGTTATTTTAATGTTTCATGATGATTTAGATATTGAAACATATTATAGACTCTATGAGGATGCTCTATGTGGATTTTGGAGGTATGATCAATTTATATTAAGTATGAACAATGCTTAATAAGTTGAATATATGTTCGGTAATGGTGTTCCTGAGTATAAAGTCTATGTTTGAGTTGTTTGAACATATGAAGAGATGAGATAATTTGAATTTGATCATTTTAGGATGTTGAAGGGCACATATGGAGTGGACCCATGTATTTGAAAGTGGTCTTGTGTTATTTTTTTTCTTGAGGGAGTGCTAAAGGAGTGAATAGGTTCACATGAGACCTATAAGGGCTTCAAGGGCCTTATGAAAAGGTGTAGTTCCTTAAGGGTGACCCATAGATGCTATGGATTACCAATAAAGATTGTATTGAGTTGTGTCTTTATGTGAGAGAAACCTTAAGATTAAGTCAAGTCTAATATCTAACTAAGAAGTTTTTTCATCTTGATTGATCTATAAATAGTGGAACAAAAGATCATGGGTTCTAGACTTGTAAGACTTAGAGTGAGAGACTAAGGAGTGATTGGAGAGAGGCTTGTGTGTGTGTGTTTTATGGAGAGAAGAAAGGGTAGAGTAACCTGATGCTGAGTTGAAGAGAATATCAATTTGAGGACTATTTGTATGACCTATTGGTCATTATTCTGTTGTTAGAATAGAGAGCCTACTATTCGAGTATGAGCAAAGGTGAAGTGTGATAAGCAGAGGTCCATCATCAAGTCTTGTTGACATTAATTTAAATGTGGATTTGTTCATAGGTGTTATTATCGTAACTCATCATCTAAGGTGGTTGTAACTTATTTTCAAGGTGATACTTTCTAAAAGTTCTAGTTATTATTTTAGATCAGCTAGACAGGTGTGGTAGCACCTTGTGGGATTAGAGTTTCACTAAATAGAGATTGTAGTTCCTTGATCATTTGTAGATGGTCTAAATTGGATCTTTTTATTATAAGATAGTAGTCCAATTATATGTTCTAGTGGGTTTTCTCCCCCAAAAGGGTTTCCCAGATATGTAATGTGTTATGTAATTGATCTTACATTATCTCTCTTGCTCATTGATGTTAATGTTGTGTATGCTTCATGATTACTTAAGGTAACTGATTAAGTGTTTGCAAATATAAAAATTCAAGTTGGTGATTTGGGCTCACTGATTTACCTCCCCTCTTGATGATTGTACCTCTAATAATTTTTATCAAAGAAAGTTCCTTTGGTAAAGGTTTGACAACTTGAAGGTCATCCAAGGTATAATGGTTAGTCAAAATGTGCAAGGTGGTTTCTCTACTAAGTAAGCACCGATGTTCAATGGATCCAATTTTGCATTTTGGAGTACTAGGATGAAGACCTTCATTATGTACCTAGGGTTTGATGTATGAAAATGAATTTTGGATGGTTATGTTACTCCTACTATTCCTCCATCTAGTGTTATAGATAAGAAGCTATTTGAGAGTAACTCTAAGGCATTTCATGCCATCACTTGTGGTCTTACAAAAATTGAGTTCACCAAAGTAATTCATTACACATCTACCAAATAAATATGTGATAAATTTAAGAATAGTATTGAAGGAGATTCAAAGGTTAAGCTTGCTAAGTTACAAACTCATAGAAGGCAATTTGAAAGTCTCAAAATGAATAAAGAATATACTATGGCATCCTTTCTATAGAGAGTTAATGAGATTATGAATATCATCAGAGGTCTTGGAGAGAATCTTGAAGAGACTAATATTTTTAAAAAGGTATTAATGTTTATATACTCCAAGTTTGATCTAAAAGTATCTGCTATAGAAGAGAGTCATGAACTTACTCATTTGAAGATGGATCAATTATATGACACTATTACTGCTTATGAGATGAGAAAGAATGATGATATACCACCAAATAAGGAAGTTGATTTCAAGATAGAGATGAATCCTAAGAAGAAGTTCCAAGGTAATAAATCCAAATAGGATGACATATCTAAAATTAATTATGATGAACTAATTGTTTTGATTACTAGGAAATTAAACACTAGCTTAAGAAAGTATAAGGGTAAACTACCCTTCAAATGTTTTAACTATGGAAAGATAGGGAATTTTTATTAGACATTCCCTCATAATCATGAGAATAAATATGATGAACATGATGAAGGATAATATAAAGACAAGAATACATATAGGAATAAAGGATTCAAGAAGTATAACAATAAGAAGAGATCCTTCAAGAATAAGAAGAGTATTTATACCAAAGAAGATTGCATCTCATTAGATGAGAGACAAAATAGTGATTCAAAATATGATCATGAAGATGGTATTGATGAAGATGAAACCCTGTTCATGGTTAAGGAAGGAAGTTGTTCACATCAGAAGGAGTCTATTTAGAGTGATTTAGATGATGATGAAGGTGAGGTAGACTATGAGACTATTTTTTTGAATGGTCTTGAAGAACTAAAGATTTAAAAGAAGATCAATAAGAACATGAAATCTAAGCTCAAGGACTATGAGAAGCAATTCATTGTGTATGAGGCAAAATTTAATGAAGACACCAAGGAACATGAAGATATGATCAAGCATCTCAGTTGTCAATTGGAATTTTTTTCTAAAATCCTAAAAGCTAAAGAAGATGAATGTTTAAGGTATATTTCTAAAAATGAATCTTTAAAAATTTATCTAGAAAAGATAACTAGTAAGGTGAAGAAATTTATGAGATTTGAAAAGAGATCATGTGATCTAGACAAAATTTTGAGTGGTCAAAAGAATGCTAGTGATAAAACTAGTCTTGGATATGAAGAAGAACAAAATAATGTTACTTAAGACAAGATGAATATTCATATAAACTAGGAAAATAATTCTTTGAAGATAAATCATAAAACAATGAATGAAGGTGCTGATAGAGTAAAGACAAATTAGATCAGACAACCAAATGCCACGAGGTATGTAAAATTCAATGGTTACTATTATACATGCAATCAATTTGGTCATAAGTCTAGAGACTCTAAGAGAACTATTATAGATGAATTTGCATCAGACTATGTTGGAGGTCATATTTAAAAGGGTGTGAATAAAATCAAGTGATTTAACTATCTTGATATGGGACACTTTGTAAACCATTATCCACATAAGATTAGACAAGGTGAGTCCTCTTCAGAAGGGGGAGGTTGTTTTATTTGTCATGACATAGGACACATTGAAAATTTCTATCCTAATATGTTTCTTTTAAAAGGTATGGTGTGCTAAAATTGTGAACCGAGAGGTCACATTACTAGGTTATGCAAGTAAAGGTCTACAAGATAGAATAGATTTAATCAAGCTCCTAGAGTTATAGAAAGAAGGCAAGTTAACACATGGAAGTCAAAGGTAAAAAGTGTGATTCATGATGAGTTTTTAGGTCCAATTAATTTGTTTATTATGGTGGAGAATGGCTTAATAGTTGAAGAGTACCATTAGGTGTCTTTGTCTACTCATGTTCAGAATGAATAAATCAAGCTAAAGGAGAAAACCAAGGTGTTGGTTGAGGCCAATCCCGAGTTATGTGTGGATTCAAGTGAACATATTTTTTTTATGAGCATTATCATGTAAATAACATCAATTATCTATGACTAATGATGAGTTTTCAATATATAAATAAGATTATTCATATGAAAAGGTATGCAATGAATCTCTGTTGTCTCCATGTATTGTTAATTCAATGATAGAAGAAAAGGAGAATGTTTTAGTAGATGAGGAAGTTATTTATCCTAAGCCAAAGAAGAAGAAGTAATAAGTATCAGTTGAGCAAGGAAGAGATGGAATATGAGGATTTTTATTTGTTTTATATTATTGAGGTATATAGGGTGTCTTTATCTCTACTTCTTAAGACACTCCTTTCAAGTGGAGAAGCAAGTGTTGCTTTGGTGTCTTTCAATTGGAATAATCTATAGGGTTAGATTAAAGGATCTAGGTGGCTTAATGATATTGATGAAAATATCAATAAGTGTTTGGTACTTATAAAGGTCTATGAATTTATTTATGGTGTACTCTAGGTGTTTTCGAGGTCTAAAGGTATGTATGTGTCAATTGAAGATTTTTGAGTGCTTTTGGTTTTCTCAATTTTTAGGTTAAGAATAAGTAAGCCTAAAATGGGTTTTATGATATATGGTTTCCCAATAGTGTGGAATCTCAATTATTATTTCAAAAGTGTGTGATGGGTGTCTCAAAGTGTGTAAGTAGTCTCAGAGGTGTGTGTTGACCAAAAGAAGGTTTGTTGACCTTGTTTACTTTGAGTTTTTAGGTTTTTTTTCTATACTATAAAAGTGGTTTACCTTGTGAATTGAGGTTTAAGGATTCTTAATATGTTGAATGGGACAAATGGGTGGTCAAATAAATATTCACAAAGATTTGAAGGTTGTGGTTCTAAAATTACTCAAGTTTTTGTCATTATGTAGGTTGATTGGCTAGTAAGTTTGTGAAAAACATATATTACAAAATATGAGATTGTTGATGAAAATTGGTGTGATTGAGGGGAATATTATAGTGATTTAGATATGAAGTTTTAAGTCTTGAAGATTCATCTACTAAAAATTGTGGGCTCTACAAGTTTTAAGTAGGGCTACAAGGAGGCTAGATAGGACTAGTTTGAATAAGATTGATTTTTGCTCAGTTTCTCCAAAAGAGAAAGGTATGAGTATGTGATGGTATGTTCTTAGGTTAGTTTAGTGCATGTTTCCTTTTTGTATAGTGTAGATGCAGAGTTGGTGGTCATGAAAGTGTCTTGACATAGAAGAGGCTAGTAAGCCTGCATGGTGGTTCTTCATGGTGTATGGAGATCTGAAGATGTTCAAAATGTGAAATTACTAAAATATATTAGGTAAAGTCCCTATAAAATGTTTCTTTAGTGATTTATACCATATTTTAGTTTTTTTATTTGTTCTTTCTTCATTGGTTGTAGTGCTTGATTGAAGAGAGTGTTGGCATGGAGAAATACGAGGTTGCTAAGACAAGATGATGTTGGCTAAAAGTAAGGGGGAGTTTGTATCACATTTATAATATGGTCCTATCCTATGTGATATTATTTTAAAGTCCTCCAAATTAGTGTGTGCCCACTTTGTCATTGTGTCAAAGGGGGATAAAGTTTTTATTGTGGGAAGTGCTTTGAAGAGAGAAATGGTGAGCTATATATTGTTATATTGATAGGTCTTGATATCAATGACAAAGAGGAAGATTATTGGAGAGTTTTCATGGTGGTGTCATGGAGGTCTTTTGTTGAGTGGATGAAGTGCCTTGATAGTCTATGTGATAATGATAAAGTGTATAATGTGATTGTTCTAGTATACTTTATGTATGGTTAGCCGATCTTAAGTATTGACATAGCTTGAAAGGATCAGGGATAAGTATTCAAGTTTGAAAATGTTTAAGGGGTCCTATATGATGTTGTATATGCTTGAAGAGCTTGTGTGTATTGAAAAAGTGTGTAATGTACTTTTTTGGTTTGTTTCATGAATGGTTAGCTGATCTTCAGTATTGACATAGCTTGAGAGGATTAAGGATTAGTATGGAGGTTTGAAAATGTGAAAAGGGTCCTATATGATATTATATATGGTTTTATAGCTTGTGTGTACAATTGGAATTCATTTGGTTGACCATAGTTTTCATCTAGACTCTTTGGGTCTAGTGGCAGAAAATCTGAGTAGGTAGTTTGACGACATCACCATTACCATGTGGGAAGGAGTTAAGGGGAGTTGGTCATATGGTTTTGGTCACAATAGTCCCTAGTTATTATGCACTAGATCTCAAGTCATGCATTGAAGTGTGATCAAATATATGAGGGTGAAAAGTTAGCTTCTCAATCAGATTTCATTCTTTTCCCATACTTTGCTAAATTTGTAATGTGGCCAAAAAGAGCTGAGTAAGCATGTTGATGAGGTCAACATTCACACACATGGATGTTTCAAGATAAGGTGATCATATGGGTTTGTTTAGTTTTTGATCTAGTTTATTTATGGGTAATTTTATATCATACAATGTATCACATTAAAATATATGAATATGCAAAGTTGGGTTCCCAATTAGATTGGCTTTGTTTTCCCATACTTAGCCAAGTTTACAGTGTGGCAAAAAGAGTTGAATGAGCACTTTGATGGTGTTATATATTACACATGTATAGGTGACAAGATAATATAATCATATGGGTTTATTCATTTTTGAGCATAGATCATTTGTGATAAATTTAAAATCATGCACCAAAGTGTAGTAAAAGTTGTGCTTGTTCAAAGTTGGCCTCTCAGACAGATATGGACATGGGTGGTTCTATGATAGAAATTTTTGAGAAGGCATGTTAATGGTATTATATCTCACACATTCTAGGGTTATAGGAGAAGTGTGCCACAAGGTTAGATTCTCCTTTTTGAGGAGATCATCTGGTCTAAATTTGAGATCTTACATCAAAGTAAAGAATAAGTTATTAAGGATAAAAATGGCTACTTAGGCTTATTGGTAGGGTCCCCATAGTCATTTTTGTAAGTGTTAAATCTCAATCAAGATTGATGGTGCATGATTTATCCAAGGAGTCAAGAGGAAGGGGGATGAGGATAGGTGTATAATGTTTAACAAATGAGCAAAGGTATAGGATAATGATCTAATGGAAAGTGGGTGTTCAAACTATTGATCAAATAGTGAGCGTTGATCATTAAAGTCCCAATTGATATATAGAGATTGATGGAGCGTGTTGAGTCAAAGTTCCTAGATTGCATGAATTGAGGTCAACATGACATATGTTTAACATTTGGTTTTGGAAGTCTATACATTAAAGATTGGAAAATATTGATGGTGTGATATTGATCCTGAGATGAGAGTTCATGAGATTTGAGCATTGTGTTCGAAGGTTAACTGTGACTGTTGCTATTCAAATATTTGAATTTAACATAGGAAAAACTAGATCTCTATTATTTTATCATATATTTTATAGAAGATTAATTTTCTCATGCATTAAAAAAAAATTGGTAGAGGATTCCAAGGTGAATTTGGTTATATAGATTTGAAGATCTGGAAGTGAGTACAATAAAAGTTATTGAGCCTAAAAGTTGATTGTGTGTTCATGTTTATTCTACAACTGACTTGAGAAGGATATTTAAGCTTGTATTGATATCATTTTGATGTCTCATGATGATTTAGATATTGTAACATATTTTAGACTCCATGAGGATGCTATATGTGGATTTTGGAGGTTTGATCAATCTATCTTGAGTATGAACAATTCTTAAGAAGTTGATTATATGTTTGGTAATGGTGTTCCTAAGTATAAGGTATGTTTTTGAGTTGTTTGAACATATGAAAAGGTGAGATAAGTTGAATATGATCATTTTAGGATGTCAAAGGGGACATAAGGATTAAACCCATGTATTTTAAAGTGGTCCTATATTTTTTTTCTCTAGGGAGTTCTTAAGGAGTGAATGGGTTCACATGAGACTGATAAGGGCTATAAGGGCCTTATTCAAAGGTGTAGTTCTTTAAGGGTGAACCATAAATGTTATGGCCAAACAATGAATATTGTATTGAGTCATGTATTGGTGTGAGAGAAGCCTTAAGGATTAAGTCAAGTCTAATGGCCGACTAAGAAGTTGTTTATCCTGATTTCTCTATAAATAGTGGAACAAAATATGATGGGTTATAGACTTGTAAGATTTAGAGTAAGAGACTAAGGAGAGATTGGAGAGAGGATTCTGTGTGTGTTTTTTGGAGTTAAGAAGGGGTAGATTACCTTGAGGATGAGTTAAAGAGTAGATCAATTGGAGGACTATTTGTATGACCTATTAGTCATGACTCTATTGGTAGAATAGAGAGATTATTATTTGAGTGTGAGCAAAGGTGAAGTGTGATAAGTAGAGGTCCATCATGAGGTTTCATTGACATCAATTCCAAAGTGGATTCATTCATAGGTGTTATTATGGTAGCTCAACATCTAAGGTGGTTGTAGCCTCTTTCCAAGGTGATACTTGCTAAAAGGTCTGGTTATTATTGTAGCTAAGCTAGATAGGTGTGGTAACACCTTATGGGATTAAAGTTTCACTAAATAGGGATTATAGTTCCTTGATCATTTGTAAATGGTATAAATTATATCTTGTGATTATAGGAAAATAGTCTAAATGCAAGTTTTATTAGGTTTTCTCCCCCAAGAAGGTTTTCCATGTATATCATGTGGTATGTCATTGATCTTGCATTGTCTCTCTTTCTCATTGATGTTAATGATGTATATGCTTCATGATTACTTATGATCACTACCACAAACATCCCTATAGGTCAAGAAATGAAACCATGGATTGTGGATTTACGAGAAGAAGAGGCAATAAGATTGGCTACTCTAGGTCAATCAATTTAATAAAAAATGGAGATAATAGTTCCACAGGTGACCCAATCTTCAGTTGGGGTCAAATATGATCTAGAGACTATCAGTTTGCCAAGGGTAACTAAGAAGATAGTCAAGTAGGGTGGTAAATAAATAGTGTATCAAAAGGTGGAAACCTTGATTAATTTGACTCAAAAGTTAGTACAAAGGCCTGGTGAGGATCCCATTTTTGAGGAGGATGTCTTATAATTATCCCAAGCCCAATCAAATCAGTTTTAAGTTACAATCAAGGGGTTAAAGAAACAAAATAAGAACTTAGAAGAACAATCAATTCTATCAGTGCCAAGATAAATGGTTAATCAATTTTAAACAACATTGAATGACTTATTTTGGCCCTTAAAGTCTATAAGATCCAATCAAGATATAGTGAACAAGTAGATTTTCATGGCTACAAGCCAAGTTGGCCAATGGCAAGATTTAGGTAGTAAAGTGAAAGCACTGATTAGTGTCTTGACAAAGGACCAAATTCCTAGGTTTAAGATAACTAGCTTAGCCCCTCTGAATATGGTTTTGGAAATATTTATAGATAATATCAAGGCTTTGAATAAGTGGTTCAAGGAAATGGGAGATATTTCTAATGATCTCAAATATTTACAAAACAACATGATGCACATATTAAGGAGCCTCATCAAAGATCCTAATTTACTCAGTTTTATTGGCCTAATAATAGATGAGGAGTTAAAGCATAGAGATACTCAATTTATGTAGGAAGTGAAGAACCAAATCCAAGGCAAGACTGGGGCATACAACAAAATAATCACGGACATGATTTTATCAGTTGGAGAGAATATTGGAGATACAAAGAGCATCAAGGAAGCTTTAGAGAGGGTTGATAAAGATCTCAAGGGCCCAACAGATCAATAAATGGAGATTTTCATGGAGCCCATTATCAACCTCAATCTAATTGATTAGTAACACTATATAATGAAGATCCTATAGTGGAGGCAAAAGGCTACAATAAGAAGGGAGTCCCAAAGTCTAATTTATTGACTTTAGAATATTATTTTGTAACTAAACATGTATATCATTTTGAAAAGAGAATATTCATTTGTAAAATCATGTGAAACAATGTAAAACACATTGCTTATAGGTGAGTCCATTTAGGAAGTATCTACTTTTAGAATATAGTATAAGGATAGTTGTCCTAGACACTTATACAATTATCATTTGACATGATTGACCAACATACCAACTTAGTATTTTATATAAGGGTATTTCCATTTTTAAAGAGGAGGGAGTTTTTGAGAAAAAACCTTGTGTAAACTTTGAGCAATTAATATAAGAAAGGTATTCTACAAAGATTATCCAATATTATTTGTGTGTTTGCTATTATGGCTGCTCTCTCAATTATTTTTTTGAATGTTTAGATTTGAATGGTTTTCATGAATTCTTAATTTTCACATGTTAAATGTAGATTTGTCAGTTTTTACTTATGCTAGATTGATTGAAGGATCTTAAAATCATTTAATTTTGTTTGCTTCTCTTGAAGATGTGTTAATGTTATTTTATTGTAGGAGTAAATATTCAAAGTTAAATTGAGCTCTTATTTGCATTATTTTACCTTTCCTTGGACATTTTCCTGGTACACAATAAGATCTATTTTGTAGCTATTTCATTTCCTATATTGGTTTAGTGCACATTTAGATGAAATTTAAACTTTTTCATAATGTCTAGACTAAAAATTATAACACTTTATTTATGCCCTACCCTTCCTTTTGCCTATTTTTTGATCAATTCACTTTAGCTTAGTCTTGATTGTAAATATGCATTCTAGATTATATTTTAGACTTAGGTTTTGGTAATTTCTCACTACATTTAGCATAGATTATCTTCATGTTCACAAGTTAGATTTTAGACCAATGTTGCCCCCAACAACTAGTTATATCATCATTTTGTGAAATAATTGCATTGCTTTGCCACTATTCCACCAAAGATAATAGGATTATCACAAATAGCTACTCATGTAATGGATTTTTTGAATCCAAAAATAAAAAGAGTGTTTCTCAATACTCTGTAAACCCTACACTTTTAGGCATCAACATGCATGTTTCATTGGTGCTTGAAGGAGGGCCTTTAGCTAAAAATATATGAATTTAAAGTATCTTTGATAGTTTTGGTAAATTTTGTTCAAAGATCAGTGGATTCTTTGCATATTTGTGTTGTTCTTAGATTAATTATGTAAAGATTATTGATATTCATGGTTTTAGACCAGTATTTAAGTTTTTTCAGTTAAAGATAGTTATGCTTTGAAGATTTATGATAAATTCTAGAAAAGATAACTTAAGATTTGAGAATCCAATGAGTTTTAGGTTAGTGATAGTAGTTTTTTCAAAGATTAATTGGTTCTTTGAAAATTTAGGTTTATTTGAGTTTAGAAGTGTAAAGATCACTCATAGCCATAAGATTGCATACATATTTGAGCTAATTTAGTTAAAAATAGTTGTCCTTTGTCATTTTTTATATGAATTTGTGTAAAATTTTCTTAACATGCAAATTTGATCATTATTATTTGAAAAGATAAGGTTTACACATTATATTTTAAACAAGACTCAAATATCACAAGCTAGAATTACCAAGGACAAGGACTAGGTCACATTCAAAGATAAGAGTACCTCTCACTTCATTAGATGTTCATAAGAGAACAAGAGTAGATTAATGTATGCATAAATTTTCAAAGTCTCAACCTAATTCACCTACATGTGATTCTCATGTGTTCAACCCTTATCAAGGTATGACCTATCTAGGAGGCTCTTCTATCAATGTGCAAGGTATAGTACATGAATTACCTCAAAATCTTAATAAATGTTGCCTTCTTTTAATCCTTCTGGTGTTGTGATAGCTAAAGAACATATTAAGAGCTTCAAGGTTTCTTTAAGACTTTTAAACATTGTTCATGAAGATGTTACTTGTAGACTATTTCCATTTAATTTTAGGGATGAAACATATGAATGGTTTATCAACCTTCCTAAGAACTATATTGTTAGTTGGAACAATTTTAATGACTATTTCATTGATCAATTTAGTAGAATAATCAGTCCATGTGTCCTTTATAATAAATTCACCATAGTTAAGAGAGATGCAAATGAGCCCATAAGAGATTTTAATTCTAGATTCTAGAAGATATTTAGTAGGACTATATATCCTTATAGACCTAATGTAGCTTTAGATTTAGAGATCTATAAATATGCTTTGGATCCCATTAATTTTTTGTTACTTAAAATATCTACAAATGCCATTAACACATTAGCCTTGGCATATGATGAAGTTGTGCTAATTAATGACTAGATGCAACCCCAGGGTCAAATGGCATATGTTATTATAAATGTTAATCCAAATCTACCTTTGTTGAATGTCATTCCTAATGCCAACCAAAATAGAACTGATTTGAATCAAACATCTATTTTGAATTAATTGCCCTTGAGTCATTCTCATCCTGGACAAAACCTAGGATTCTTGAAAAACACTAAAAATGGATCTCATCTACAAGATCAAAGAGCTTTGGTGTCAATAACTAGTGCTAATACTCAAGTTCACAATTTAGAGGCACCTAAAACTAAAAATGACTCTATTCTCAAAATGGTTAAAAAACTGAGCATAGATTTCCTTCAATTGAAAAAATAAGTAGGCAATACTGGGGAGATATCTAACAAAGATTACTCTTATCAAATGTTTAAAATACCTTCAAATAGGTTTCAAAACAATAATGAGTCATTTGTTAACAAGAATATGCCTGAAATAAACTTGTGTGATGTAACTTTAATAGACTATTGTAGAGTTCATAACAATTCAAAGCATGATGAACTAGATTACATTTAATTTTATAACACTTTTGAAGTTGTACCTATAAATTAAAATATGGTAGGTACATCTGGTTCTTCAAAATCATCTAATTCTGCTAATATAATTCTCATGGTGGAGACATTTAATTTTCCATTCCAAGATGAGAATGAACTTGAGTCCTAAAGAGATTCATGATTTTTAGTATTATTTTAAGAATACTTATCCTTTAAAGAATTGAAAGCATAAATAACCTTTGACAATCTTGACTCCTCCAAATAATGTTGATACTCTTCCTAATCCTATAATTGACAACAATCCTGAACCCACAAAGGGAAGTACTTCTAGAAACAATGGTGATGCATCTAGTTCTTATACTATGGGTGGATATAATATAGTTGAGGACATGAAAAAGATTAAATCTAACATTACTTTACATGATTTAACTCAAATTACTAAACAAAGAGACTTGTTTTTAGAATCTCTGTCTAAAATCCTAGTAAATCACATAAGGCTACAAATTATAATTTTGTAATGTAAAGGAAAAAAGTATAAGTTCCAAATTTCATATTGAAAATTAGATTTTTGGTATAAAATTTCATAATTGTTTGTTAGATTTAGAATCTTTTATTAATATCATGCTAGCAGGTATTTCTGAACAACTTGGTTTGAGTCCAATTAAGTCTGATAGGGTAGTTACTCAATTAGAAAAATCAATAGTCAAAGTAATTAGTGAATTGTTGAATGTTCATATGCATCTTTCTAATAAGCCAAGGATACAATAATTCATAGACATTTAGGTGGTGGACATTCCTAATGCCTATGGAATGCTTCTCAGTAGAGATTAGATAAATGCCTTGAATGGATACATGTCTACTAACGGTTCTCACATGTGACTACCCTAGTGAGGTATTTATAATCAAATTAGGATAGAAAGGAAGCCAAAGATGAAACACATGATCACTAAGTAAAATGTATCAAATTAAAAGGTCAACATGGTCAATTTTGACTTAGGTGTCTACACTCTTGACACCCTTAAGGTATGTGCCTCTAAAATTTCTCATTCTATGTGTGGATTATGGAAATTATATTTTAATGGTGCTAGATGTAGATCAGGTTTTGGAGTAGGATCTATATTAATCAATCCCATTGGGAAAGAGTTTAATGCTTATTACAAACTTTAGTTTCCATACTCAACCAATTTGGCAAAGTATGAAGCACTAATATTAGGATTATAATTTGCTATCAAACATGAGGTCAAAGAACTTCTAGTTTATGGTGATTCAAAACTAGTAGTTAATTGAGTTAAAAGTAAATATCAATGTAAGTTATCTTATCTTAAAAAATACAAGTTTAGAATTTGGGACTTGATTGAATACTGTGATGATTTTAACATTATGTCAATTCCTAGAGAAATAACCATTATACTAATGAGTTAGCCTCAGCTACAATGAATCTTATGCCCAATAAAAGTTCAGAGTTGGATAACCTTACCATTGAATTGATTCTATGTCCCTCAGTCCCTAACAATGTCAACCATTTTCATGTATTCAGTGATGATCAACATATCATAGAGTTCATGAACAACTCGGGAGTATTTGAGTCTCACATCAGAGATGAGGTCATTGAAAATACTCTTGATGATGACAAGATTAATGATAAGATCATTCAATTGAATGATGATAAAATTCCCAAAGGCATGCTTGCCTTAGAAAGACTATTTGATTAGGACAAACTAGTTGAGACTGTTAAGATTCCCAAAGTGAATGGGAAAGATTATAATATAGTTGATCTAGGAACACAAGATCAACCACAACTAGTGAACATTGGTATAGCTTGTAAAGCATAAAAAACAAAAGAGATAAAGATTTTATGACCAAATATAAAGATGTTATAGCATGGTCCTATGAGGACTTAAAGATATTTGATCTTAGAGTCATTACCCACACCATACCATTGAAAGAAGCATGAAAATCTTTTAGGTAGAAACAAAGACTAGTCAACCCTATTTTAGAGTCATTAATCTACAAATAGGTCAAGAAGTTTTTGGATGCAAAAATAGTTTTTCCCATTAGACAATATACCTAGGTGGCTAATTTGGTACTAGTTAGAAAAAAATGGAGAAATCAGATTGTGCATAGACTTTATATATTTGAACAGATCATTCGAAAAGGATAATTATCCTTTATTTCCTCTTGATCAAGTAATTCAAATTGTTAGTGGTTCTACTATGATGTATTTATTAGATGGATTTTCAAGTTATAATCAAGTACTTGTGAACAAGGAGGCTAGAATGAACACTACATTTACTGCTAAGTGGGGCATTCTTACTTAGAAAAGAATGCCTTTTGGGATTATGAATACAGGAGAAAAATTTCAAAGAGATATGGACCATGATTTTTAGGGTCTCATAGGTAAGTGAATTATTATATATAAGGATGATCTGACTGTGTTTTCTAAAAATAGGGAAGATCACATTATGCACTTGTAACAAGTATTTAAGAGGTCTAGAAGGTATGGAATTTCCCTTAATCTAAAGAAAATAATTTTGTGTTATTGAAGGGAAGTTAATAGGACATGTTATAACTAAGGATGTGATTTCTATAGACCCTAATATATTAAATTCCATCTCCAAGATATAACCCCCTAACAATAGGAAGGAATTAAAATATTTCTTTGGTAAAATCAATTTTGTGAGAAAGTTCATTTCTAGTTTTGCAGAGATTGTAAAGCCACTTAATGACATATTGAATAAAGATGACAAGGTCATATGGAATTATGAATCAAGGAAAGCCTTCAAGTACATTAAAGAGGTAATTAGACAAGCACTTGTGCTAATAAGTCTAGATTTTACAAAAGATTTCTATCTTTATTCTTTTTCTTTTGATCATACTATAGATGTAGTTATAACTTAGAAACTAGATAAATGTGACCATCCCATTACATTTATTATCACTAATTTTAAGAATGCTGATTTGAAATATTCTTTGATTGACAAAAAAGAATTTTCTTTCGTTAAGGTAGTTAAAAAGTTTAGACACTATATTCTTAGGAATAAAGTGCATGAATATTACCAGACCGTACCATTAAACTTATGTTAAGTCAATGTGAACTGAAAGAGAGAAGAGGTAAGTATACGTCTATACTTTAAGAGTATGATCTTGAGATGAAGATTTCCAAGTTGGTAAGGTGTTAAGGATTGATTCTATTAATTGTTAATACTAATCCTAAGCTAAGTGTCATGCAGGTAGAGAAATAAAGTTTTCAACCCAATAATTGGTATGATCCAATTATTTATTTGATAATCAATGTTTATTATCTTGTAGGATTGAGTAAAGAGAAAATAAGATCTTTGAGGCTCAAGGTAACACATTTCTTAATCAAGGATGGAGTGCTCTATAGAAAGAACTATGAAAGTATATACTTAAGATGTGTTTTAAAAGAAGAAATAACTGAGATCTTGAGTAGTTTTCATGAAAATCTTGGAAATGGACACCCCTCAAGAAGGAAAACAACTCATAAAATACTTAGGGATGGTTATTATTGGACCACAATCTTCAAGGATGCTCACAAACATGTTAGAGAGTGTCATTAGTGTCAGGTATTCAATACTAAAGATCCTAAAGTAGTTATGCCATTGAGTCTAGTTATGATTGAAAAACCTCTTGCTCAATGGGGATTAAACTTGATAGGAGTGATCAACCCCAAGTCTTTATATGGACATAAATATGTTCTCACTACTATTGATTATTGCACAAGGAAAATAGAAGTAGTGGCAACTAAACAATGTAGAACTATAGATGTGATAAAGTTCTTGGAAGAAAACATATGCACTAGATTTGGGACACCAGTATCTCTAGTCTATGATAATGGATCAGCCTTTATATCCATCGAGATGATTGAGTGGTCATATAATAATAACATAATTCTCAATTTCTCATCAAATCATTACCCCCAAGGTGATGGAGTCTTAGATTCAAATAATAAGAATTTAATGAAGGCCATAAAGATGTCTACAACTAACAAACCAAGAACATGGAATAAGTTTCTCAAATATGCTCTTTGGGAAGATAGAACTAGAGTAAAGAAATCACTCAAAGCATCACCATTTCTTCTAGTATATGGTCAAGAACCTATATTCTCCATTACACTCAATATGACAACCTATAAGTTTATGCAAGAGTACATGGAAGAAGATCAAAAATTTGCAAATTCAAGGTTACTTGACATTATACAAGTGGAAGATGGAAGGGAAGAATATTTTGACAACTTTAGCAGACATCAAAACATAGTCAAAAGATGGTTTGACAAGCATTCAAAGATTAAGGTGCTTAGACAAAGAGACCTAGTTATTATTTGGGATAAAACCTCAAAACCAAAAGGAAGCCATGAGAAGTTCACACCTTTGTAGATAGGTCCCTAGTAGATTATTGAGACATTGGGAGACAACACATAAAAGATCAAGTACTTACAGGGAGTAGAGTTTATATTTCCAACTAATGGGTAATACCTCAAGCACTACTTATTTTTTGTCCCATTGCAAGTCTTCATGGATTAATTTATAAGACTAGTTAAATTTAGTGTAGGTAGGATTTTCATGTTTCTTTTCTTGTTCCTTATCTATACATAGTGTCTGTATGTATTTTTTTCTTGTTATTTGTTTTACTTTGAGTGTGTTTGCTTTCCCCAACTTATTATTTGATTCTAATAAGCCTTTTTAAGACATTACTCACCTCAAAATTCATCTAGATGCTTAATAACTTCACAAATTAGGAATGCAGGTATGACTCTTGAATAATGGTTGATCATGAATCTTGGAATTCTGAGCATGATGTTATAATTTTGAGAAATTGGTAAGGATTAATGAGTAGGTTAATTGTTCCTTAAACTATTAAACCTTATTCTAATCTAAGTTTGATTCTAATGAGGATTGCATATGTAAGATGAAATTTTGAATTATTAGGACAAAGTCATGTTTTCACTTGAAGAACATTATTTCTTAGGATGAATTATATAACCAAGCATGATTGTCTGAAGATCAAATATTTGACCAAATCCTAAAACTTGTCTAAACTAGTTGCCAAGTTTTGTTGGAAAGATAAAATATATATGAAAAATATAAAAATAGGAGCTTTATCATAGGATTCAAAATATTTCTGAGCAAAGGTGATTCTAGTATCCTCCACCAGGGCTATAGACACCTAGCTGGTAGTGGAGCAAGGCCTAGAGTGGGACCAAAAGTATATCTATTGGGGCTATGGATGCCTAGCTAGCTATAAAGCAATTCCTAAGCATTGTTATAAAATCATGATTCTTAATGAACATCTAAAAATGTTATAAGTCAATGTTAATGATTAAAGTCATGAATTTGAAAGTTGTTCTATAAATCCCATGGCAATCAGTAAGTGAAATCAAAACACACACACAACATGATTGAGTTTTGATGTTTGATCCTAATTATAAATGTGTGGGACTTATTTTAGTTATGAATTGATCTTAATGATAGGACTTGATCAAGAGGAATAAGTAGCCTATTTATTAGTCTAAACCAAGAGTATTTGAATTCTAACATATTGTTGTGTTTCCTCTAGAAGTTGCTTTTTATTGAGGTCAACATTACCCCATTTCTGAGAAATGAGGATCCTTGTCTCAAATTTTGAAAATTTATGATTTGAATTGGAAATTCCACTTGATCAAAGTTATTTATTTGAAAATCATCCACACCAATGGTTTTATTGACATATTTACATATGATCCTAGTTTTACTTCATCTAATATTGCTAATGGTTGCTTCTTATGTTTTCATGTTGCAGGTTTAATGAAGTCCTAGTTGTGTGAATAATGTTTAGGATTTTGTGATTTAATGCTAATTTGTACCTTTACTTTGATTAAACATTGGGTCTTTTTTATTTTTTTAATTGAATCTATGAATAGATAATGATAAAACCTTAGTCTAAATGTTTTAGCCTAAGTCTCTTTTGAAATACATTTAAATTTATGCAGGATCAAATTTGTGTGAGAACATTTTATTATGTTTTAGGATTATCTTAAATTTTATCCTAAAATTTTAATCATGTTTATTAACACAACTAAAACCTTAGTCTAAAATTTTATGTTAAGTCCTTTATATCCTAAAACCTCACCTAGTCTATTTTATTATACATAGGGACTAATTAAATGTGGGAACACTTTATTACATGTTAAACTTAGTCTAAAATTTTATCCTAAGTTTTAAATGTTTTTATCAACATGACCAAAACTTAGTCTAAAACTTTATCCTAGGTTTTTTATACCACTTGAGCTATTACTTAGTTTATTTTCATTACCTATAAGAATGAATGAATGTGAGGATGCCAAGTGTTAAGATCTCATGAGATCGAATCAAGAATCAATGGTACATGGGTGCTATCCCAAGTAAAACTATCAAATATCTTGGGATGAAGTGCAAGATTGATAAGTGTTAAAAGATTGGAGGCATATCAAATATCTAATGGTGAGCAAAGACTCAATATGTCAAGGAGGTTGAGAATGAATGTGAAAGTGACAAGTGTCATAGGAGCATTCAACCTAATTGCAAGGTACATAGAAAACTCAAAATGAATGAGGTAGTGATAGGTATCATAACTAGAATGAATCATATGGAGATCAACCAATCATATTTAATCTCTTAGATCAAAATCAATGGATCACATTTAGTCTTACAGATGGTAGACTTTTCAAAGAACTTAGAACAAATGTGGTAGTGACAAATGTCACAACTATAATTAATTAAATAGAGATCAACCAATGTTGTTCAATCTCATGTATCAATATATAAGATGAGTGAATATTTTGTAATTCAAAGGACCCAAACTACATGATAAGCCTCCACATGGCACAAGAGTATCCAACCAAGTTCCCAAAGTACATAGAGAGCCCGTGGAGCTACCAAATGGCAAAATCTCAGGAGATTGAAGAGTAATCAATGGCCCATGATGAATCCAAGGATAGAGAGATCCATAAAAGATCAAAAGTGTGAATTTAATCAATACTTAGGATTACATGCAAAAGTGACATGCATCCAAAAGTGACAAATGATCACATTTTAAAAATTAATGAATAGTGTGACATGTTGATGCCACATAAGAAGAACACATCATATTTGGAGATCTTGTAGGCCCAAACACATGAAAGGTATAAATACATGATCTAATAAAAATTTAAGGCATGAAATATCATAAGTTTAAACTTTATTTCCACCATTTAAAGGTCTGTGTAAACCTTCAAAAAACACTAGAGTGTACAGATTGTCCCAATTATCTTTGTATTCACTATAATTGAGCCAAGGAAATTAAACTATTATTTGTAGAAGGATAAATCAATCAATATTGTAATAATGGTAGTGTATAATCATGTTTCTATGGAAGATGAACTATATTTGACAACATATGCTAAGGGTTGAGTGTTTAAGGACTTAGAGTTTGTTGCAGCTAATTTAAACAGAAGAGATAACAATCAGTCATAATTATTTTGTATAATTGAGAACCATCTAGCTATCACCAGTGGAGAAGAGAATAATCTATCATCAAAAAGACTATATGATGACATTGTAGCAATACAAATTATTTGTCTACATTATTAAACTATAAATTTAGAGGTACTCCATTACATTGACATTCTTGATCCCATTTTCAAGAAAACTATGATAGATAACGGTATGATTATTAATGAACACAATCATACGAAAGTGGGTTACATCTCTGCTATTATATTTGAGTCCTATTATAAATTACCCAAACCTTAGATTGACCTAGACTCTATCACTTCATGGGATAAAGGGAAAAGTTTGATCGATATCTTAGCCACTTGGTTAGAATTTTATAACTAGGTCTTTTTAGACCTTAGTAAGAGCATCCCTATCAGTCAATTCAGACTAGGGGTTAGGATGATAATGAAAATGTTGAAAAAGTTGTGTGGGTCTACAACCACAACATACATAGATCCTTTATGGCTCCCCATTATTTATTTAATTGTTGAAAAGGTAATTGTTCCCCCGTTGGATGAAGTAATTAACATCTCTATGAGTAGGAAAATATATGTAATTAGGCATAAGAAGAGAACTAATTATTCATGATTTCATAATTCCTATATGCCCATTATGCAACCACTAAGATCCGAAACCAAAGGGAATGGTCTCTACATGGAACCCATACCATTTTCTAATACTACTCTAAGTTTCACATCTTCAAGTATAGAGTCACATTTAATTTATCTATAATTATGTCTACCCAACTCTAAGTGAAGTGATAAATGGAATTCCTATGATGAGAGTTAGCCTTTTGATAAAGAACTCTTTGAAATCAATAGGAGATATATGGTTTTACCCTAGTTGTAAAATCATAAGGATTGAAGGGACTAAAAATTCTTCTCTTAAGCTACTTTTCCATGTCCCTAATAAGTTAGCTGAGAAAGAGGTGGCATACCATATATTTTATGCCATAGATGGCATTTTCAATGAAAAGAAGGAACTTATTCACAACATTCCAATATAAATTGGAAATACTACATTCAAGTAGTGGGATCATATTGAGGCTACATCAAAGCATAGGTCATCCTTTAACCTACATATTGATGAGCTTAGGTAATGATATCCTTATGGGAAAGTTAAAGAGTATTTGAAAATCAAGGGTATCTTGAATGTACCCTATGAAAATCATCTTGGTTCCTTTGATCCCATTTACACCAAGGCATCCTCTTATTTTGAAGTTACAAGGTTATTGAAAGAACATAGCCTGAAACCTAAGTCTAGACTAGAGAGAAATTAAAAGGTTGATGATAGATGGTAAGTAGGACCTAGACAATATATTTTGATTAGTGGTGAAACTTATAGACTCACATTAGATGCTACATAGGTAGAGACACAAAATCTTGAAGAGCATAATCTTGAGGAAAGAAGGCCATATGAAATCCATTCAAGTTTATTAGTTTATGAATCCCCCAAGGCAATAGAACATGAAGTACATCCAGAAGAGGTTAATATGATAGTTATAGATCATCAAGAGTCTATTGAAGGTGTATTAAAGATGATAATATGACATAAATAGTTTAAAATGAAGAGGAAGAAAGTGTTGAGCAAGGTAAGGAGGATAAAAGGAAAGAAGTGGCATTAGACTTGGTGGTTGTTACTTCCCCAAATAGGAAAGTAAAGACTTCCCTTGTTCTTAGAGCTACTAAACGCAAGGTCACCATCACCCCTCAATTAAAAGAAGTCAATTTGTTTAGTGAAGAGAACATATTGTATGGTCTACCCATTCCTGAGTGGTTCTTGTATGAACCTAAATTGGAGAACTTGCCTGCATTTCATCTATGGGCTATTGTGAAAGCAACTAACATCCCTATAGAGAAAGTAATGAAACCATGGATTATGGCTTTAAAAGAGGAAGAGGTAAGAAGATTGGTTGCTTCAGATCAATCCATTGAATCACAAATGGAGATACCAGTTCCATAGGAGACCCAATCTTTAATTGGGGTCAAATATGATCCAAAAATTACCAATTTGTAAAGGGTAACTGAGAAGACAATCAAGCAAGGTGGTGAAGAAATGGTGTATCAAAATATGGAACCCTTGACCAATTTAACTCAAAATCAAGGATAGAGGGTTGGTGAGGATCCTATTTTTAAGGAGGATGTACTAAAATTGTGCCAAGCCTAATCAAATTAATTATAAGCTACCATCAAAGGGCTAAAGCAATAAAAGAAGAATTTATAAGAATAATCAATTTTATCAGTGCTAGAAGACATGGTCAAGTAATTTGAAACAACCATGAATGAATTATTCAGTTCCTTGAAGGCTATAAGATCCAAGCAAGATGAAGTGAACTAGAAGAGTTCCATGGTTATAGGCCAAGCTGGAAAATGGTAGGATTTAGGCAGTAGAGTGAAGGAAATGATCAGTGCCTTGATAGATGACCAAATTCTTGGGTTTAAGACAATTGGCCTAGCCCATCTAAATATGGTCATGGAAATATTGATAGAAAAGAATAAGGCTTTGAACAAGTGGTCCAAGGAAATTGGAGATCTTTCTAATAATCTTATATAATTATAAGATAGGATGATGTACATATTATGGATCCTTATCAAAGATCCTACTTCACTTAATTCTATTGGCCTAATAACAGATGAGGAGTTCAAGAATAGATCTACTCAATTTATGCAAGAAGTGAAGAACCAAAGCTAAGGCAAGACTGGGGTAGACAACAAAAGAATCATGGACATGATTTTATTAGCTAGAGAGAAGATTGGAGATACAAAGAGCATCAAGGAAGCTTTAGAGAGGGTTGACAAAAATTTCAATAGCCAAATAGATCAGGAAAGGGAGATTTTCATGGAGCCCATTTTCAACCTCAAGCTAATTGATGAGAAAGACTATAGAATGAAGATCCTACAATAGAGGCAAAAGATTGTAATAATAGGGGAGTTTTAAAGTCAAATTTTTTTACATTAGAATTTTTTTTGTAATTAAAAATGTATATCATTTTGAAAAGAGAAATTATATTTTAAAATCATGTGCAACATTTTAAAGTGAATTTCTTATAGGTTAGTCCATTTAGGAAGTGTCTACTTTTAGAATGTCATATAAGAATCGCTATCCTAGACACTTGTATAATTGTCATTTGACATGATCGACTGACATACCTCCTTAGTCTTCTATATAAGGGGTATTGTCATTTGTAAAGAGGAGGGAATTTTTGAGTAATAAACTTGTGTAAAATTTGAGAAATTAACACAAGCAAATAATTTTGCAAATATTGTCCAATACTATTTATGTGTTTGCTATAATTGTTGTTGTCTCAATTATCTATTTGAATGTGCAGATTTGAATGGTTTTCATGAATTCTTAATGTGTACATGCTAAATATAGAATTGTAAATTTGTGCTTATGCTAGATTGATTGAAGGATATTAAAATCATTTCATTTTCTTCGCTTTTCCTAAAGATGTGCTAATGCTATTTTATTGTATGAGTAAACCTTCAAATTGAATTTGATTTCTTATTTGCATTATTTTACCTTTCCTTAGACATTTTCCTGGTACATGGTAGGATTTGTGCTATAGCCATTTCATGTGATGTATTGGTTTAGTGCACATTTGGATGAAATTTAAATTTTTTCATAATGTCTAGATTGAAAATCAAAACACCTTCTTTCTACCCTACCCTTCCTTTTGCCTATTTTTTGATCAATTCACTATAGCTTAGTCATCATTGTAAATATACATGTAAGATTAGATTGTAGACTTAGGTTTTGATCATTGTTCACTACATTTATCATGCATTATCTTCATGTTCACAAGTTAGATTTTAGACCAAGATTGCCCCCAAAAACTAGTTATATCATCATTTTGCGAACCAATTACATTGTTTTGCTATTATTACACCAAAGATAATAGGATTATCACAACCATATACTCATGTAATGGATTCTTGAAATACAAAAATGACTAGAGTGTTTCTAAACAATTTACAAACCATGTGATATACTTTTAAGAATAAACATATGGTAAAAAGAGGGCATTTTAGGTGATGGTATGGGTATCCTACCTCAAATGTCTAACATTGGTTCAATATTCAAACCTTACACTTGTATGAATGATCTCTAAGAACTGAATCTACTCCAAACACTATCCTAACCTTATGAGGAGATTGAGAGAAGAGCAAAGTTTTGCTTAGATATTGGAGGAGAGTTTGCATAGGACTAAGTGATGTTTAAGGATGATAGAGAGGCTCCCACACTTCCACCTTATGGTATTATGAAGGAGAGAGAGGATATATTCTCTATGAATAATTCTTAAGAGATGAAGACACTTTAAACCCTACTAAAACCCTCATAGTAACTTGATGAGAGAGAGATATGCCATCCAACAGCTTGAAATGAATTTAATTGACCTTGGAATGATTTTTATTACCTTCTCAGTTCTCTTAAGTATATTTTTAGGCAAGTTTTTGCACGTGAAAATTATAGTACTATATGGAATAGGCCTAAATACATGGATTTAGGATTGTGGGTGAATAAGGTATGAATTTACCAAAATTTCATGTATAGAGGCTTTGTAGGCATGATAAAAGGTTTCATAATCTTATATTCACCTCTAAAATTCTCCCAAGATGATATATGAGCCATCTAAGTTATCAAGTTGTCTAAGAAGGTGAAAATATACTAGTTTACAGGTCAAGGAGCCTATCTACAGACATGAAAATGTAAGTGGGATTTAAGACAATTATGAGTTGTAATCATGATTGTAGCATTAGTTATAAAGACTCCTAAACAAGTTCAAAGTGTTAAAGATAGATCAAGATGTAACTCAATAAGACTTGATGTTGAAGAGTGCCATTTGTCACCTCATAAGCCAAAGCAAAGGGTAGTTTTCATGAGGAAGATCAAGGTGTCAAGTAACAAGAAGGAAATCTATGCCATTTGGAAGGTGAAGCACCATCAAGAGAAAAAAAATTGTCTTTAGAGTCCTTATGAAACTATTCTCCAACTCATTTCTTGATTTTAACTTTATCTATCAAGAGTGACACTTTTCAAGGGGATCTTATATGCCCTTTGTCTCTTTCTTCTCTCACTTTATCTATAAATTCTACATTTATAGGCTATGTATGTATCCTCCACCTGGGTATGGTGAATTCCTACTAGTTTTTAAGCCTTTGATCAATGGGAAAATTTTGGTGTTACCTCTTCCTTTGATTGATTTTATTATGTGTATGTGTTCAGTTGTTCTTTTTATGTGATTAGATTTACTTTCTTAAAATTCTATCCTTTTATAACATTCATTTTTAGTTTGAAAGCTTCTTTACAGGTCTTGTGAAGTGTCAAAGTGAAGTGTGAAAGGTTTAGTGAGTTGTCTATTCAATAGTGTCATTATATGACCTCTTGACTAGTCTTCATAAACTAAGAATCTTTCACTACATCCATAATGAAGTGATTATGTAGAGATGTATATTATTAGTAGTGTTTGTTTTAGGTTAGTCTCATGGTTGAAGTGCATATGCAGCGAGTTGATAGTGGTCAAATTTATTTAGTACATCAAATCCATTAGAGTAGGTTTCTCTCTTTTTTCTTAGAAAATTGGCAGACTAGTAGATGAGCCTAAGTGATACATCAAGGGAGATAGCACTTTAACCTAGAGATTCAATCCAACATTAAGCCACCCAGAGCCTAGGATTGTCTCCTTGTTACCACAAATTTGGAAGGATTGAACTACCTTACAAGGGTGAAAATTTGGGTGATAACATAACCATTATAGGATTATGTTCCACCCAATATGAGGGAGACATGACAATGCATTTTTTCTCATAGCTAAATCTCTCTTAAGGGACTAAATATTGGTAGTGGGACATGTATCTTTTGACTCACTATCCCAATAAATGAACCATCTTTATGAACATATATCAATGGGCCTATAAACACTAAAATGTCCCCCTCTACTATTATTTGCTTTTGAGGGTATAAATTTTAAATCAGCTAAATGTATCCCTAAAGAGAATCTTTTCATCCTTAAGTGTATAAACATAGTGAAATTATAATGAGCAATACAAGAGAACCATGAGGGGTAAATATAAGCCATTAGCTCCTATAGTTTCATGAGCAAGTATTATGAGCACCCCTCAAAATATTATGTATGACTTGGGTTGAAGGGGACATGATATCTTATTTTCTCTCATAGCTAAATCTTTGTTAAGGGACCAAACTTTGGTTAGTGAGATGCATATCTTTTAACTCACTATCACAATCAATGAATCATCTTTATAAACACATCTAGATGGGCCTATAAATACTAAAAATGTCCCCCATATTCTCTTTATCATCTTTTAGGGTCAAATTTTGTAGGTAGTTAGACACATATCTAAAGAGAATATTCTCATCCCTAAGTGTATAAATGGAGTAAACTTATGGTGAGCATTTTAGGACAACTATGAGGGTCAAAGATAAGACATCAACTCCTATAGTTGTGTGGGTGGGTCTTCTTATCACCATCAAGGTTATTCTCCACCACTCAGGCTAAGAGAGACATGATAATGTGTTTTCTCTCACAATCAAACATCTCTTAAGGGATAAAACACTGGTCAATGGGATGCATATATTTTTAATCGCTATCCTAGTCAACAAACCTTCTTCATAGACATGTATGGATGAGCCTATAAGCACTAGAATGGCCCATCTAAACTCTATATCCCCTCCCAAGTTTAACTATTTTAGGTATCCATATGGTTCCATGAATAGAATATTATCATACTTAGATGTATAAATATATTGAACTTCTAAGGAGTGTTGTAGGAGAACTGTGAGGAGTAGAGATGAACCATCAACTGCTATAGTTACATAATAAATTCCTTGAAGCATCACCTATATGATTTTCTACCACTCAATATGAGGGATATATGGTAATGAATTCCATCTCTCAACCAAATCTATCTTAAGTAAATACAATTTGGTTAGTAGGAAGTGTATATTTTGACTCACTATCCCAATCGATGAACCATATTCGCAGACACATATTATTGGGTAGAGATGAACCATCATATCCTATAGTTATGTGGGTGATTCCTCTGAGCCCCCAATAGGATTATTTATTAGTTATGATGAGGAAGAAAATATATACTCAATACATTATTTTTTAGGCTTCTCTTTGTTTCAAGAAGATAATCTTCTCTACTCACAGAACTAAACACATGAAGGTGGAAGCTCATCTAATACCAATAACCTTCATTAAATTTGCTAGTAATAATTTTAAATAAAAATAGACACATAATAACAAAACAATTTAATTCTTAAATTCACTAAATTAAATAAGTTAAATTTACTAATCTAAAATGACAGACACATTGAATACTAACCTTACCAAGTTGATCCAACATACCTTCAAGATCAATGCTATTTGAAGTTTTTCAAGAATGACTTCATGCTCAGATTCATGAAATTTCCACAAACTTTTGTTTTAAGCATTTCCATGAAATTTGATCATTTGAATAATTGTATTTATAACCAAATTTCAATAATTAAGGAGCACCATATGTGTTTCAAAGTCCTAAAATAACCATTGATTTAATTTTTTTTAAAGTATCTATGAAGCCAAGTTCTTGTAACCACCATAGATCCAGTGGGATAAATTAGGTCTTATATATCAGTGATAGTTTTGGTTATTTTTTTTTCCTCTATACAACAACATAAGTAATGTTTTTTTCCCTCATCACTGTCCTCAAGTGCAATTAATAAAAAACATTGCCCTAGATTTAAATTATAATCAAATTTTAAGGACATGTAGGAAAAAATTAAGATATCACTAATAAATAAGGATACATTTAAATTATAAATAAATCATACCTATTTGCACAAGATCTAAGACACATTCAATGTCAATTGATGATTCAATTTCATTATCGCTCAGTAGTTGGAATTAATTGATAGCCTCTATAAGCATTAGGAATATACAATACTATTCATCAACCTAGTTTTGAATTGAATTCATTCCAATCAAATTCCATATAGCCTGAGAAAAATAATGCCATATCCCTAATATAAAAAGTCCATAACTATAATTTGAGATTCAAATGGAGTGGAAAACACTTTATTTAGGTATTATACTAAAACATTCATATATTGTCTTATTTTCTTCTTCTATTAACTAAAATTATCTTCACACATGAGAATATTTATCTGATTCATGAGAAAAAAATTATTACACCAAGTCACAATACTTGTAACATCTTCAAATAAACACCATCCTTTTGCTTTCCTTGCTATTTTTAAGGGATATTTTTACACATTCACCTGCACCATCATTCTCCCCTTTGCAATGCCCATTATAAAAAAAACTCAAAATGTTTTGAACCCTATTCTTGTTATGTATCCTATTTAACCATTAAAACATTTGAAAATTCTTAAATTATTCCATATAATTTTCAGACCAAATGTAGTGTGTATTGAACATGATTTATTTTGAATTTATATTTATATAAAATATCTCAAAATAAAATTGGACAAATTCTGTAGAATGTGATTGATCATCGCTCATATAAAAGTGGCACTCCCTTAAAATAATTTTTTGTCCTCTATGTTATTAGGTGCATGTATGAATTTAATATGCATGAAAATTACAAATTGAATTGAATTATTACTGATATTGAACCTCATTATATGGTTTTAGTGTGTATTTTTTAGCAAATTCCATAACTAAAATAATGGTTACAACTGAAAATTTGTCCTTGTAGAACTTTAATTGATTATTTAACCATTTTTCCTTATTTTCGTGTCTTTCAGAATGATAGATAGTAATGTTCTTGAATTCAAACATGAAAATAGATACGAATACTTGAGTTGTAACCAAATCACATATTGATAACTCTTTTACATCTTTTAATTCATACTTTATAGATTTATACTTCTTAAAATCAACTAGTTTATTTCTAAATTCATGTGAAATTTCTTCATGTATATATTTGGTCAAATGTGACAAACCACCATAAGTTTTACATATTACATCTAAACATTCTTTCTAAAAACAACTATCCCTCATGTATTTGACAAAAAAGACTTGGTATTAACTCTCTTGATGTTTTAGGTGGAGAAGCCGCCATACATTCTTGCATAATCTAGTCAATATGTAAAGTACAACACATGAAAAAAAACATCACAATGCATAGAAAATTTAACATAAATCCTATAACATGTGGTGTATATTTGGTTTATTTTAATGTATAAAGGCTTGCACAAATCAAATGACCTTTGGTTAATTATCAATAACCCATTAAATTTTTCAATAAACATTTATAATTTTTTTTTTGTCATGTCCAATGAATGTTTTGCATGTGACTCATAGGTTTTTGAACCTTTTCATATTTTAAAAACATATTTACAATTATATGATATCGTTGTGATTTCATGCCAATAAAATTCAATCAAATGTATTGTTCCTTTAACCAATATCTTGTATTTTCATGGGATTTTACCACTAAATGCCTAACAATCTGTGAGTTAAGGGTCATTGATCCTTGTTTTTATTTTTATGGAATTTATTAAATTTTACATATTCAATTTCATGGATTCTATTATTACTTGTCCTGTCACGTTACTATATTTTTTTTGAGTTCTACTACCTATTACATTAATTGCATTAACTAGATTATTTACTATTACATTATTTATTCCCTCTATATTGCTTGTTATTAACCATAAATTATTAACCATAGGGTACAATTTTTGCATTTTAATTATTTTAATGAATAGTTGACATCATTTTGTATGGATTTTATTCTCAAATGCATAATCCCATACACAGTGATCATGAAATTGAGTTGTTATTGTTGAAATTATACCTTCCATAGGTTCTATTATTTCTAAATTTATTTTAATAAAACACCTTGATGTTCATCACATTATCCTTGGAGATGTGGTTCTAGGAGCTATATTTATTATAGATTGGATGGTGTTAGCACTTTAGCCATAGAAGAAACATTAGAGTGTTGGTCAACATTCAACACTATAGGTGAAGTGAATTCATATTCATTTAAAAAAAGTTAAATTGGGGTCATTACATGATTTTCATTATCATCATGCTTAAAAAATTCATTATGGATGGATGTTTGATTAAATTGTGTTTCTCATTGTGTTTCCTAACTCACTACAAATTCATTAGTTCCATGTTCTACATTTTAAATTTCATTATTCAACAAATATTTATTTTATTCTCTTATCTCATTTGAAGACATATTTAAATTAAATTCAATGGAATTGAGCATGCTATTTTCATTTGAAATACTACATAGTGTGGAGTAAGTACATTCATCTTTTCCATTAACTCTTAGGGATGCTCTCCTATCTTCTTGTCTTTTCTTTCTTTTTATCTCTTGAATTCAATTTCCTGATTTGTTAGTTTGTTAAAATGGTATTTTGTGGAGTTTACCCTACCCCATTATTTATATTTATGCAAATAAGCCCAAGTCTAGAATAAAAATGGAATAATCTATATTAATTATGATAAATTAAGTGGAGAATTTTTATAATTTGTAGAGTACCAATAGTAAAAACTAGTTTTAAGTTTCTAAACTGAAAAAAGGAATTAGTGAATTTCATGGACAAACAATTAAAAATTTTGAACTATAAAGGGCATGCACCATTTTTAAAAGCATGCATGACCTATTTGGAAGTATTTAAAAATTGATAAATGCATTATTAGCCTAAAATAATCTTCTAATGGGGGTACACCCTTTATCGAATGGTGTATGCCCTTCAAAAAAGGAATTTTCCCTATTCAAAGGGTGTATGCCCTTCACAAAAGGTGTTCACCCTTATATAAATGGTGTACTCCCTTTAAATAGGTATATATTTCAAATTTTCCTCTTTCCCTCTAAAATGGATTAAGTTTTAGGCTTGGGGAAGTTTGAGACTAGCCAAAAACTTGTCGCTAAGTAGGCCACACAATTTTTAGGAAATTTATTTATATTTTCTATCTTTAATAATACATCTACCTAGGTAGATTAAATTATTTTAAATACACACACACACACACACACACACACACACACACACACACACACACACACACACACACACACACACACACACACACGCGTGTGTGTGTGTGTGTAGAAAGGAAAAAATAGTTTTTAAATTTATATTTTTTTAATGTTAAACTATTATTTTTAATCATTACTTAATTTATACACAACATACTTGGGTAGATGCATAAATTTGGGTGATAAAAAAGGTGACATTCATAGGGAGATTTTTTTTGAAAAGGACATATGCCCTTTTTTCCAAATTTTCCATGCCTATGTTTTCTTTGCATGGTGCCAAAGCAAAAAGTCATATTTCCTTTTCAAAAGAGCATATACCCTTTGTGGTTCAAAATGTGTATGACCTTATTAAATCTCTATTTATTTTCTCCTTTACTAAAAATCATCACCCATTTTTTCAATTGAAGGAACTCTTATGTTTTGGAACCTATTTTAAAGAGGACATGTATTCTTTGGATTTGCATCCCACCAATTAGATTCAAATTTTTTATTCTAGTCTTAGGTATGTTGATTATTAAATTTCAATTCTAGGGTTTACAATTATATGTATTTATGCTTATGGTATTGAAATTAAATTTGCATCAAATTCTCTCGCATATTCTAAAGAAAATGTATAGTTTTATAAATTTAGATACAAAATTTGATGGTCCTATTTCCTAAATAAATTCTGAACAAAAATGTGATCAACACCCTCAACAATTTGACTTCACAGAAGATGAAGTTGAATTGTATGAATAATACAATGCAAAATGGAAATAATTATCAATAGTTTACATCACTCTTAACGTCATAATATATGAAATCCATTTTCTAGAACATTGGAAGCTATTTTTAACAAAGTGGGAAATGTCACTTTGTAACTTGATGTAATGTTGCAACAAAGAGAGGTGATGAAACAATAATATTTTGATAAATTATCATACAAGAATGTTAAAAAAATAACAAAATAAGATGTTTAAACCTAGAACCAATCAACCACCACCAATTATTTGAAAACATATTAGCATTTATTGGTGTTCTCATGTGGAGATATAAAAACAATTTTAGGATAGGTGGTGGATGGTGTTTGTTGAGCCTTCATGCAATAATAGTGAAGATACATTATATTTTTTGAGAAAAAACTATTTTGAGATTGTGATACAAAAAATACAAAACTATTTTGACATGAAGGCCTTCTAATTTAGGGGAAGTGGGTCGTTATTTATTAGACTTGGTGCTAGGTGGGACCAAAATTACTATAATCAAGTTCAAACAAATAAGACAATAACACATACTTTTATCCCTAAAATCTTTCATCATAGTACATAGATGGACACCATTGAGTAGTTATTAATATCACATAGGTTATGTTTGACCATTAGATACATATAATGAATAGTTATACATAGTATATAGGTGGTGGCCCATATAGTAATGTCCCTACTACTATTGGTGTTATTGTCCCTCATAGTATCAGTTCTAGTACCGCTCCTACTAGTACTAGCATAACTATAACTAATTATATCATTCCTATACATCATTACACATCATGTGGGAGGAAGTGTACTAGACCTCCTTTTTAAGTATGACATAACAGGTTACATCTATGGAGACTAGACCTACATTTGTGAAAAACACTAGTACCCAATAATTTATGGCATTTACAATTGCTTTAACATCTCTAGACACTAGTAAAAAATAATATATTCCATCTACAATTTATTCAACACCTTAGGATGCCAACATGCTTGAGTATATGCCATTTGTATTTTCTTCAATACCTTAGGACACTAGCATGCCATAATATACAACATATATAGTTTATTTAAGTCCTCCTGACACTAGGATGCTAGACTATATTATATCTTTAGTTACTTCACCACCTCCCATCAACATCTAACTAGTTATGCATGGATTATATACTTCACCATATTTATTTGACACATATGTTTAATTTTAATCATAGATTTTTCATGTATGTATAATAATATTAAGTTTATATTTTAGTATATGTTTACTTAATTGACTAATATTTGAATGAAATTTTATTTGTTAGTTGTGTAGATGATCAGCTACAACTTAGGTAACTTAGATGGCTTATATTTTATTATTGAGGCTATAATTAACATTGCAATACCCTAAACTTAGGTTTGGAAAGTTATAAATTATGTAAAGTTGATACAATCTTAAATCACAACTTCATACATATTATGCATGAATTTTATTTTTTTAGTGATATACTTGTCAAATTATTATAGTTCATTAATTTTATTAATTTTATATCTATGTATTTATCACTCTCTTATATGGTATATTTCCACATGTACATTATTTAAATCAAATTTATCTATAATTATATAATGATGACATTAAATCAAATGTCAAAGTTGATGCAATGTATTGATATCTTACATTTAATTTGAAATAATTTTATTAGTGTAACATAATATATAGTTTAAATAATGTCATAATAATAGTATCTTATAGATTTAAAACACTCTCATGTAAGTGTATAATATTTGTGTTTCATTTTAAAGAAGTGTTTCCTTGAAATCTTGTAACTCTGTAAGATGTTACATAATTTCAACTTAAAATTGTGCATACATTTCTTTTTTCACCGATGTTACTATCTCAACTTCTTGTATTAAGCCAAAAAAATATTGCCTTTAAGGATTTGTGATTTTAGAGTGATAACAACACAATACTATGGTACCACTGATAATTATAGTAAAAATGTTACTAATCACTTAGTCCAAGGTATTAATAACTTAGTAAAAATGTTTTGCTCTTTGATTTTCTCTGCTACTACCTCAAAATCAGCATTCATCTTCCTTTTACTTCTATCCTCCTCTTTTTTGGGTTTATCCTCAAATCCTTCTTAATTTATCCTCTTCCATGTTTTCTTTCTCTTTATGTATAGAAGGAATAATATTAATTTTGATTTATCTTAATTTATGTTTAATTTTATTTGATTTATAATTGACCTATTTAAATTGTTAGGTTTATACATTATGAGAGATGTTATGGGTACCTCATGTGGATTAGAACAACATTTGACTGATGTTATGGTTTCATCTCAAGATCCACTATTTCCCCAATTCCACCTGATTCAGAGACATAGACTAGTCAAAAAACATAGTAAAATTATTATTTTTATCTTTAAATAATGATACTCCACCTCATATTTATATTTGTATGCACATATAGATCTAATGATATCTATATGCTACATAGGATTATCCATCGTAGATATATTAACCATCATGCAACCCAAGAAAACTATTTAGGTAGCATGTAGTGAGTCCATAATCACCTTGTTGTAAAATTTGTTTATGGCAACTCTATCATTTTCCATATATCATTTTAATGCATTAAATTTTCTCTTTTATATGTTGTGTAGGTGCAACAATTATCTAAGGTTGTGAAAGAGATATTTGGTTCCTCACATGATGAGTGGAGAGCTTCCCCTCGTAATGATTCATATAGCACCCCTGATTCTACATCTATGGCATGTAAACACAAGTTATTTGGAAAAAATAAGGATTATGAGACCTAGTTATTGTGCTAGGGTAGTCGTATGCATAATCTATTTTTTATGTCAATATGACCCACATTGTATGCCTATATGACACAATTTTTATATGTATATTATGGTATATATTGTATCTAGACATGTCCTATTTTTGATGTCATTATGACATAATTTACATGGACATATATACTATTTGATATATCTTGATGTGAATCATACATTGTTATAATTTGTGTATACATATTTACTTCTTATATGTCATTATTATTTGTTGAACATGTTTTTATTACATAAACTTTATCCTTATCAAAAGTATCTATGTGATGATTGTTGATCTATTAATGGTTTCTTAGCATTATTGTATGTTTCATTAAAGGAAGAAATAAAGAAAAATTATATTAAGGTACATAAATGAACAAAAGTAAGTAAATGGGATGGAAGGAAATAAACATTACCAATAGGAATTTCTAGGATGAGATACCCAAATAAATAAAGTAGAAAGACATTTTCATTTTTTTATCATTGGAATAGTGTTTAAATATGCAAATTATTATTATTCCAAGTTGGTATTAAAAATATTTTATTATTCCAACAACATTACTAAAGTCAGATAAAAGTTATTTGAATTTGATTTTTTTATGTTGTGATCCATATTATATTAATAAGGATCTCCATAATTATATTAACCATAATTTTCCTTAATACTTAGATTGGTTGTGTTTTTAATTAATTTGTCTCAAATTATACATTTATGCCAATGCTAAGACAACTTGCAGATTCAATAAAAATAGTTATAAATACAAAAAATGGTTGCATATTTCTAGTCTTTACTATATATTATTTTTAACTTTTATACAAACAATCCTTAAAATCCATGGATTATGAGCAAATTTATCTTGTACAATACATATATTCAATGTATTCACTAGGGGAAGACCTTCATGTCTTCGTCACACTACATAAACACAATGTTTATTTCCTTTCCCGAATTGATTTATCATCTGAACTTAGTCAGAGGATATCATTATATTTCAACTCAAGTTGGTCTTTAAAACCACAATAATACTAGAATAAAGCTTATGCTTCAACTTTGCATTATAATATTATGGAAATATTAGTATTACATTTAGTTAATTGACTATGATAATAAAAGTAACATATCTCATATAATACATGTATTTGACCTATATGTTGTGCAAGCATTAAAGTGAAGATATACAAGGGTGTGTCTTCTTATAGAAATATTCATTTACCAAGCATGTGCCAGGAAATATATAATATTCATGCTTTGGATGAGGAACATGAAGTAATTGCTAAATTATTCTTCTCGTTATATAGATATGCTCAAAAACATTTTAGAAGATGCCAATTAATGTGTACCACTTTGAAAGACCAATATGAGGAAAAATTTAATACAAAATGAAGTGTAAAATATAAATTTTCTATTGGAGTAGATGAAGTAGTCTTGGAGGAGGGAGGGGTTATCTAGTGTCCTTGATGGGTGGATGGTTATTACCTATCAGAAACTCATTAAAATGATTATAATATATTTAGTAGGACTATTCAAGATAAAATAAAAATTATCATCTTCCAATCATAAATTAGTATTATCTATGTTCAAAAGGTAACTACTTGCTTGAACTAGCTAGCTAGGGGGTCTGGAATCCAACTAGTATGAGCTCCATGAAAAATTTAAATATTTGAATTGTAAGAGATATGTAATTGGTAGATATGAGATGTTAGTGCCTATAATTTTATGAGTGAGTACTATAATCACCATATGGATGATTCTTCCCAAATCAAGATGAGAGAGACACAACTACACATTTTCTCTCACAGTCAAATGTCTCTTTAAAGACCAAAAGTTGGTTATTGGGTTATGTACCTTGTGATTCACTAGCCTAATCAATGAATCATATGAATGGACACATCTATATGGGTGTATAAATGTTGGAATGGACACCCTTTACTCTTTGTCAATCCATAGGACTAAAAGTTAGAGTTGGCTAGACAAATATATTACCTGAGTGAGAAAATGGATAAAATTTTCAATATGTATTATATAATAATCATGAGAGGTAGATATGATTCATAAATTCCTACAATTACATGGGTGGGTTTTTTGAAAATCCCCTAGATTATTCTATCTATCTTAGGATGAGTGAGACATGACTACATGTTTTCTCTCGTAGTTAAATGTCTCTTAAGAGACCAAAAGTTGGTTAGTGGATCATTTATCTTGTGACTCACTATCCTAGTCAATGAACCATCTTTGTTGACATATATGAATATGAATATAAATTTTGTGATTTCCATCCTTTTATCTCTATAAAGACCCAATATTTAAAGTTAAAATCATTTTTAGGAATTATTAAAGAAAATCTTCTCATCTCTTAGTGGGGAAATGGACCAAACTTTCAACGCACATTGCAAGAGAATTGTGAGGGGCATATACACATTGTTAATGATTAAAATTGCATGGCCGAGTCTTCTAAGCACTTTTAGATGATTTTACATAAATTAGGATAAGTGAGACATGATGATGTGTTTTATCTTGTAGCCAAATGTCTCTTAAGAGACCAAAAGTTAGTCAATGGGTTGCATATATTATGACTCACTAGCCCAATTAATGAACCATATACACAAACATATTTATATGGGTGTATAGATGTTGGAATGGCCACCTTACACTCTCTATCAAACCTTAGGACTACAATTTGTAGTTCTTTAGATGAATCTATTAAGAGAAGTTTCTTGTCCATGAGTGGGAAAATAGAACCAAATTCTAGTGCATGTTGTAAAAGAACCATGAGGGGTATATACTAGTCATTAATGAATAAGTTTGTATGATAAAGTCATCTAAACATTCCCTATATTGTTTTCCACATCTTGGGATGAGTGAGACATGGTGGCACATTTTATTTTATAGCCAAATTCTTTAAGAGATCAAAAGCTAGTCATTGGGCAATTTATCTTATGGATCGCTAGCCCAATCAATAAAATGCATATGTAGATGCATTTAGGTGTGAATATAAAAATTATAATATACACCATCCACTTTCTACCAAGCCTTTGGACTGAATGTTTTAATTATTTGGATGAATCCCTTGAGATAAGCTTCTTGTCCTTGAGTAGGAAAATGGAAAAACTTTTATCGTGTATTGTAGGAGATTTTTGAGGGGTAAAGATGAGAATTAGGTGCCTAAATTTGCATGGTCAAATCATTTAAGAACCCCTCAGATGGTTTTCCATAGCTTGGGATGAAGAAGACACTACATCATGTTCTCTTTGGCATCTAAATGCATCTAAAAGACTAAAAGATGGTCACTAAGAGGAATATCTTATGAATTTCTAGAATAATATATGAAACACCTGAGAGGATGTATCTCGATCAATGTATAAATGGTGAAATATCCACCCTCCACTCTTCATCAAGTGCTAAGATTGAAATTTATAGTTGTTCAAATGAATCCCTTAAGAGAAACTTATCATCCTCAAGTGGAAAAATGGACCAAACTTACATTACACATTAAAGGATATTTTTAAGGGATAAATATGAGCTATCAAAACCTACACTTTCATTGGTGATTCATATTAGTACACCCTAAATTACTCTTCCTATCTCAAGATGAGCATATAATGGTAATGCATTTTATCTAGTAGCCAAATGTCTCTTAAGAGATAAAAATTTTATTAGTGGGAGGCATATATTTTGACAAACTAGACCAATAAATGAACCATATACATGGATTCCTTTAAATGGGAATACAAACATTGAAATAAAAAACCTCCTCTCTCCATAGGGTCCAGAGAGTGAAAGATGCAATTATATAGATGAATTCCTTAAGAAAAGATTCTCATCTATGAGTGAGAAAATTAACTTGACCTCTTCCATGCATTAAAAAAGATTCATGATGGGTAGAGATGAGCCATAAGTACCTACATTGAATGGGAAATTCATTTTATCACCCCTTAGGTGATTTTACCCAGATCAGGATGAGCAATAAACAAAGACATGTTTTATTTGGTAGTTAAATGTCTCTTAAGAGACCAAAATCTAGTCAGTGGGAGGCATATATTGTGAATATCTATCCAAATCAATGAACTATCTTTATGGATGCATCTATATAAGCATATAAACACTAGAATGGTCACCCTCCACTCCTAGTCAGGACCCAAGTAAAAATTTACAGTCATTTAGAGGCCTCTATAAAGAGAATATTTTCATTCATAAGTGGGAAAATGAACCAAACCTCCACCATAAATTATGGTATAAATATGCAAAGTAAATATGATCCATTAGTACCTACAATTTCATATACATGTCCTATAAGGACTCCCTAAATTATTTCATTCCAGTCGATACAACAGAGACACAATAATGAGTTTTCCTTCATGGTCTCTTAAGATACCAAAAGTTTGTCATTGGGTCATGTATCTTTTAAATCACTATCCTAATCAATGAGTGATCTTTGCTAACATATTTCATTATGTAGAGACAAACCATCAAATCCTATAGTTATATGCATAGGTCTTTTATGTCTCTTAGAGGATTATCTTCCACTCAGGATGAGGAAGAGAAGTATCTACTAAAAATGTATTATTTTTATGCTTCTCTTTATTTCAAGAAGATAATATTCTCTACTCTAGTACCAACCATGTGAAAGTGGAAGATCATCTAGTACCACTAACCTACATTAAAATTATTAGTAAAAAATTAAAACAAAAATCAGCACAATGATAAAATAATTTAAAATTAAAATATAGTAAATCAAATGAGTTAACATTAGTAATTTGAAATGCCATATGTATTGAATACTAACCTTACCAAGTCAATCCAACATACCTTTAGGATCAAGTCAAATTTTAAGTTTTTTAAGAATCATTTCATGCTAAAATTCATGAAATTTTCATAAACTTTTATTGTGAGGATTTACATTATAATTGATCATCTTAATATTTATAGCGATACCATGATTTGAATAATGAAATATCACCCTATGTGTCTAAAAATTGTTAAAGAACCATTATTTTATTTCTTATGAAAGTATTTATAAATATAAGTTCATATAACCACCAAAGATTTAGTGGGATAAACTAGGTCTTCTCCATTTTTGATAGTTGTGGTTAATTTATTTTTTTCCTTTACATAATGAGATAAGTAGTATTATATTCCCTCATCATTGTCCTTAGGTGAAATTACTAAAAAAATGTGCCCTACATTTAAACTATAATCAAATTATAAATATATTTAGGAAAAAAAATAAGATATTAATAATAGGACTAAGGCTACATTTAAATTATAAATAAATTATATTTGGTTGCACAAGATCTGAGATATGGTCAAAGTCAATTGATGATGACATTTCATGATCTCCTAATGGTTAGAATGAATCACTAGTATCTATAGACATTACGAGTTTACAATATCATTTTTCAACCCATTATCTTCCCTCATATTCATTCCAATTAAATTCCATATAGCTTGAATAAAATCATTCCATATATCTAATATAAATAGTCCATGAACTATAATTCAAGCTTTGAATGGAGTATAAAATACTTGATCCACTCCTATTAATGGGTATAGGGTATCTAGTATAAAATATCATAGATTAAAAAATGTAGTTTGGATTATTCCTCTCCCAACAATTTTCAAACTCAGTTTTGATGGGGGAGCTCCAGGCAATCCCTGAGCTTCAGGGGTAGGTTGTATTATCTAGGATTACATAGGTTCTCTAATTTGGGTAACTTCATTAAAATTAATTAATGAGAAAAAAAATTATGAGGGTCAAGCATTGTCACTAGGGATCAATTTGGTGGTCCCATATGGTATCTCAAAGGTGATTATCAAATCAAAGTCCATGGTTTTGATCTAGGCTCTAAGAAATAAACATGCCTATGCTTTGCACATTAAAAACTTTTTAGGTCAATCCTAGGAATTTTTTAGTTCCTTTTCTCATTGGGATGTGATTCATTATTTTCATGAAGCAAATAGGGAAGTGTATTTATTATAAAATTAGGTTATAGATTAGTGAAAGGAGTTTTTAGTGATAAAAATTGGGGGCTTGCTTTCCCCCCCCCATTGCATCAAATTTCTAAGACCTTAGGGACTTTGTTTGAAACATCTCAAAGGACTTATTATTTATACCTTTCATTAGTGGCACTAATCATTATTAGAAATGTGACATTCATGAGGAGTGATTGGTGAATGGATGCTTCACATCAATGCAATGATTAATTAGGTGTTACTCACCTAGGAGATTTATTCATGTGTTTGGCCTTTGGGAATTTTTCCATTGTTGAAAATTTATTTGCCCACAGGTTTGGAGTCTTGGAACTACAGATTGTTTTATGTAGTGGGAGTTGAGATTTGGGATGTGTCCTTTGATATATGTGTTAGTGCTATTTGAATAAGACATGTTTTTATGGTGAAAATTATCAAACATTTGATGGGTTATGTCTTGTTTGAAATTCCCCACATGAGCAAGGCAATTTTTTTTCTTTTTTCATTTTTCTTGGAAATCTCTTAATCATCATAGAAGACAAGGAATTTTTAAAATTGGTGGTTTAAGGATTGATGATGATGTGTTACCTTGTGGGTTTGGATAAAGTAATTATTGGTTTCCCTATGAAGAGTCATATTATATTATATTCTCAAGTAGAGAGACAATGGGCCTTGTTCCAATATCTATTTTAGGGAATTATAATATTTTTTGGTTATGTCCCTAGCCTTGTGGAACATGTTTAGGGGATCATCAAGGATACCAATCACTCAGTAAAATGAATTCCTATGGTGGATATGGCTATAATACATGCCCTTATTTCATCACTTAGAATGGTAATGATCATGTGCTCCTCTGTGCATGTAAGGAATGCATCTTGCTTTTTAGATAGAATTTTTAGGGTTGGTAGAGTATTTATACCTTCTCTTAGGATGGTGGATGTTGGGAAATATTATCTTGGTTCATGGATGATAGTGGTTATAGGGGATAGTGTGGGATCAAACCTAAATATTATGGGGGGGACAAGGTCTAGAGTGTCCCGTGGAGTGCTTGGATAAACACCACATGAGGAGATTTTAGTGGATTATAGTGGTAGTGGGAAAGCTGGTCCTTTAGAGGATGAATATATCTAGGAAGTCTCTCTTGGGGTAGTCTAGATTGTTTTAGGAAGAGGGATGCTTGCGAATTTCCCTTCCTTTCTTTGAATTTTTTTCAACAATTAATTTTTTGTTGTAATTTTTGTTCTTCTCATATTTTATAGTTAAATTATGTAATATATATAGTTCTAAGGTAATAGTTGGTTTTTTTCATGCTAGGTGTCTACATGGCATTGTTCCTTTTTGGTTTCTTTGTAAATTAGTGTATTCTCTAGTCACGTTTTGTATTATACCAGTTGTGGTGGTTTTAAATTATAATTACATCATGTATGTTTACCCAATGCTTACAAGATATACTATTAAAATTGTAATGTGGATGAGGGTATCCTTTTAACCCTTGATTATCAATAAAAAATACTCGATCAAGGTATTGTAATGCAATCTTCATACATTATCTTATCTTCTTCCTTCATTAAAAAAATATTCACACATGAGAATACTTATTTGATCCATGAGAAAATAATTCATTATACCAAGTCATAATACTCATAACATTGATAAAATTATCACCATATTTATGCTTTAGCTACTCCTTTTACATATGCACCTATACTATCATGATCCCCTTTTCCATGTCTAGCCTCAAAGAAACTATAAAAATTTTGAACCTCAACCTTCTTATGCATATTTCATAACTAATAAAACATTGAAGAATTATTAAACTATATTACACAAATGTATATCCAAATTTAATGTGCATGTAATGTATAGCCAAATGTATAGACAAACTATAGACAATGCGATCTATCATCACTCATATAAAAGTGGTACTCCATAAAAATATTAATGATGTCCATTGTAATATCAAGTACATGTTTGAATATAATATGCACATAAATTCAAACCTAGATTAAATTATAATATTAGGATAAACCTCATTCTATGGTTGTAGTGTGTATCTCTTATAAAATTCCACAATGGAAACAATGGTCCTAACTAGGAAGTTATCCTTGTGGAACTTGAATTGATTATCTAATCATTTTTCCTTGTGTGTGTCTTGTATATTGGTATATAATATTATTATTTAATTCAAACATGAAATAAAATACATATACTTGGGTCATAACCAACTCACATCTTGATGACTCTTTTCTATCTTTTAATACATACTTTACATATTTATACTTATTAAAATCAACTAGTTACTTTCTAAATTCATGTGAAATTTATTCATATACAGAACTAATAAAATGTGACAAACCACCAAAAGTGTTACATATTTCAACTAAATATTCTTTGGAAAAAAAATGTCCCTTAGGTATTTGACAGAAAAGACTTGGGATTAACTCTATTGACAAATTAGGTGGGGAATCAACCATACATTCCAACATAATCTCAAAGTTAATCAAGTACAAAATATATGATGAAAAATATCAAAATACATAAAAAAATTAACATGGGTCCTACAAAAACATGTGGTGTATTTTTTATTGATTTTAATGTAGAAAATATTGCACATCTATAAAAACCTTTGGCTAATTATCAATTACCCATCGAAATTTTCAATAAATTTTTTATAAAATTATATTTGGGTCATGTACAAAAAATGTTTAACATGTGGTTCATAGTTTTTGGAACCTTTTATTATTTTAAAAAAATATTTTACATTAGATGATACCCTTGTGTTGTCATGCTAAAAAATTAAATCAAATGTCTTGTTCATTCAACTAACAACTTATATATCTATGGAAGCATACCATTAAATGGAAAATAATATGTGAGTAAAGGTCATCAATCCTTGATACTATTTTTATATAATTTATTAGAGTTTTCCTATTTAAATTTAGGGTTGTATTTATTTTCCTAAGAAATCGAGCTCTGGATGTTGAATTACTCACTATAGATTCTGTTATTACTCATCTTGCCACATTACTATATTTTTTTGTGTTCTATTGTGCATTGCATTAAAAAAATTAAATAGATTCTTTATGGTTGAATTATTTATTCCTTCTATATTGTTTATTACTAACCTTTAATTATACATCACATGATGTATTTTTTACATTTTCATTAATTAACCAAATAGTTGACATAATTTTTTATGGATTTTTTTTCTCAAATACATAGTGCCATATGTTCTATTAATTTATAATTTTGACATCTTACCTACAATATGTTCTATTATTTTCTCATATATTTTAACTATATACCTTGGTATTCATCACATTATCCTTAGAGGTGTCGATCTATGAGATATATTTTGTATTAAATTGGATGGTATTACCACTTCAACCATAAAAGGGATATTAGAGTGTTGCCTAGGTACATAAGACCCTATAGGTGAAGTGGATTCCACTTCATTAGGAGAGATGAATTGGGGTCATTAAGTGATGTTGATTATCATGTTAAAAAACTTCATTATGGATGGATGTTTCATTAAATTGTGTTTCTCCATGTGTTTCAACACTCAATGTAAATTCATTAATTAGATGTTTAATATTTTGAATTTTATTATGAAATAACGATTGATTAAATTATCTTATCTCATTTGAAAACATGTCTAAATTAAATTTTATGGAATTGGGATTGTTATTTTCATTTTAAATATTACATATTATGAAAGAAGTGCCTTCATCTTGAGTAGAAGCTCTTATGGATGATCTCTTATCTGCTTGTATTTTTATTTGTTTTTATCTCTTGACTTCCATTTCCTCAAATTTTAGCTCTTCAACTAGTCTTTTTCAGTGATGAACTAACTTCATTATTTACCCAAATAAGTCTTTATCTAGAGTAGAAATTGAAGAATTAATATTAATAGAGACAAAGTAAATAGATAATTCAAAGAATTTGTAGATTGTAAGTAGAAAAAACTAGTTTGATGTTTTTAAAATATAGAATTAAAGAGTGAATTTCATGGGTAAATAAAATAAATTCATGAACTATAAATGATGTATTCCATTTTACAAAGCATGCATGCCCTTTTACAAAGCATGGACACCCTATTTTGGAGTAGTTTCAAATAGGAAAATGCATTCAATGAGTCTTTAGGGGATTCAAAAGGTGTACATGCTTTTCAAATGAAATACAAGGGCGTACACCCTTTTCCCTCCAAATTTTATTCATGTTTAGTCTTGGATGGGTCTAAACCTAGACTAAAACTAATCATGCAATAACCCATATGATTTTTAGGAAATTTAAGAGTCTTTTTATCTTTGTCAATATATCTGATCAGGAACATTTTATTATTTTTTAAAAACATTATATGTGTTTTTAGAGGGGAAATGGTAGTTTTTGAACATATATTTTGTATTTAATGTTAAAATATTGTTGTTAATTATTACTTAATTTATACACAACATAGCTCATTATGGACTATATACATATTGTTATAAATACCTTTATAACTTTGGATCATTAACCAAAATATAAAAATTATACCTGACTCATATGTGCATCGATGGCTATGATTAAAAAAATTATTTTCATGATGCCATGTTTAAAAATTTGTGTTCATACACTTGTAGTTCTAATTTTCTAGCTATTTTGACTTGTAAAATTATTTAAAAATATAAATTCATTAAAAAATTAATAAAAAAGTATCCTAACCAAATTTCAACATTTCATCTATCCATATATGAAATTTAATACAACACTTCATTAATTTACTCAAAAAAGTAAGTCCATACACATGCAGTCTCCGTATCTTTTCATTAAAAAGTGTCAAACATTTGTCATAAATTAATTTATTTTTCACACTTTTATCATTAAGGCATTCAAAAAAATTATATATTTAAAAATTATATTAATAATTCTAAAATTAATATTCTTGTGTTATTATCAAATTATTTTTCTAAGTGTCTCTGAAAGTCTCTCCAAGTTAAACTATTGTTATTTTTAGAAAAGAAATGTTGCTTTAAGCTCCCATTTTATCCCCCATTATCCTGCATGTACCCACCTCATTATGGTCTATATACATATTGTTAAAAATACCTTTATAATGTTTTGACCATTAATCTACAGTTTATAAAACTTATATATCAACAATCTACACATCATTGGATATGATTTCAAAAATGATTTTCATAAAGTTAAGTCAAAAAGTTGTGCTCATACACTTGTAGTTTCAATTTTCCTATTGTATTGACTTGTAAAATTATTTAATATTTATATTTAAAAACTAAAATAAATAGTTTCAACAATATTCAACATTTCCTCATCCATATATGAAATTTCATACAGAAATTTATTCGTTTACTCAATAAATTATGTCCATACACATGCAGTCTCCTTATGTTTTCACAAAAAAAAGTACCAACAAATTATCATAAATGCATCAATTTCACACACTTTTATCATTTAGGTAATAAAAAATTATAATTTAAAAACTAAATTCAAAATTCAACAATTCATATTCTTACGTTATTATCATTTGTTTTCCAAATGTCATAAAAAGTTGTCACTTTAAGCCCCCTTTTTTATCCCATTATCATGCATCTAACCTTGAATTGAAATATTACTTTTTATGAAAGAAGTAACCTCAGATTTTACAGAATCTCTTATGGATGTCCTATTATCTACTTGTCATTTTCCTTCATTTCCTCCCTTAACTTTAATTTATTCATTTGTTAGCTTATTAATAAGTCATTTGTGGTGACTACTTGACCCCATGATTTATCTTTATGTATTTAAGTCAAACTAAGATCAAAATTGAACAAAAATATATGAGTTTATACTAATTGAGACTAATTAAATGAATAATTTATAGACATAATTGTAAAACTAGTTTAAAGTTTGTAAAATGTGAAATGCTATAGTAAAATTCATGGACACAAGAGTTTACATATAGAATTTTTGAAGGACTAAAAAAAGCATGATCCCTTTTAAGTATCACCCACACCCTTATAAGAAGTAGATTATAATGAAATTATACATTAAATTAGTTTTTCCCCTTCTAAAAATGGCACAACCCTTTGTAGAAGGGCGTACAAGACCTTTATAAAGATGTACACCCTATTTAAGAATATTACTTTGACATTTTATGGTTTCACTCCAAAATTGCATTGGTTTTAGGTTTGGGAGATCCAAACCTAATCTAAAACCCTATCATATATCAAAAAACATAACTTTTGTTAAATTTATGCCTTTGTCTACCTTCGTAGACACATTTCACTAGGTAGACTTATTTATTTAAAAGAATTATATAAGTTTTTAGGTGAGAGAACATAGTTTTTGAATATATAACTTTATTTAATATTAAATCATTATTTGTGATTATTTATTAATTTCTACTTAATGTACCTTGTTATGGTTCATGCCTATATCATTACAAATAGTTTAATAACTTTTTCACCATTGATAATTTTTTTATAAAACTTATATCTCAAAAATTTACATATTTTTGGTTATGCTTTGAAATATATGTATATGTATTTATATGAAGTTAAGGTCAAAATGTTGTGTTCATATACTTGGAGTTTCAATTTTTTTACATAATTAACTTGTAAAATTATTTATACATACATACATAAATGTGTGTATACATACATACATACATACATATATACATACATACATACATGCATGCATGCATGCATATGTATGAATGTACATGTGTGTGTGTGTGTGTGTGTGTGTGTGTGTGTGTGTGTGTGTGTGTGTGTGTGTGTGTGTGTGTGTGTGTGTCAAAAATCTTAGAATTTTCCTCTATTCATATTTAATTTCATACAAATAAAATTTCATTTAATATAAAACATGTGTTCATGCACATTAACCTACTTATTTTTCTATACAAAATTACTATGCCATTGTTAGAAATACATAAATTTCACATACGTTTCTCATATGATTATATATGTATGTGTGTATTCATATTAAAAACTAAATTCAAAATTGCATAATTCATAATTCTACATTATTATAAAATTATTTGTCCACGTGTCTTTATAATTACTTCCAAGTTTAATTATTATTATTATTTTCAACAAAAATGACACTTTAATCTCCCACTTTTGTCCCATTTTTTATACATCCGCCCCTCCCCCCCTAATGAATATCTTGTGCATTCTGATTATCTTGATTAATTTGTTCATTATGATTATCTTTTTGAAAATACTTGAGTTATTTTCACATCAAAATAAAAAGATACATTATTTGCATTAGAGGAATCCAAGTGTTTGGAGTTATCCTTAGATATTATTAAATGGGTATATATAAATGACAATGCACAAGGGTGATAATCATATCTATATCATGTCAATTGGGTACTAAACTCATATACAAACATACACTAAATTGATTATGCTGATAATAGGCTAAATGTAGAGGTATAAATAAATTATGTATAGACATGAATAGGAAGTAATACACTTAATAGTTTTGATTCTAACATAGTTTTGGATTTAAAACATGTAGGAAGAAGATGGAAGATAGTTTTGGAACACTCATTAGATTCTAGATCTAACACTTCTGGAGCTCTTGACACTAAAATTAGCATAAGAAAATTGTGTCAATTTTATTGTTTGGGTTCGACACAAGTGTCCTATATGGACTACCTATTGTAAAGTGATATGACCACATGGATGCTTCTAGGTTTGTCTTCTACTTCACTCTAGTGTATTTGGATATGGGTCATGGACTTTCACTCCTCATGAAATGTCAAAACCCTATACCTTAATCTTCATTGTGACCTTGAATAAAAATGGGTTAGTGGGAATAGAGTCTTGAGTTTCCCCAAAAGACCTTATTATCAATGGGCACTAACTATATAGCCAATACTCTGAAGAGGGCCCCAGACTTATGTAATTTTCCCCTACATATTGTCTTGTGTTTAAATCATGCAATACATGGAAAGTAAATAACCTAGAAAATTAGGCTCTTGGGTTGATCCTTTAGTACTTCAGACATGTGTATGTGTTATTCCTATGATTGATATGAGAATAAGAGAAGATAAGAAAGATTTAACTTTGTTATTATCTTGATTGAATAATTTTGATAGGTTACCTTGGTTTATGCTAGGTGAAGAATGAATGAAAGTTGATTTTTTATTTGTATAAAACCCTTTGAAGAAGTAACTCACATTAAATCACTTATGCTGACCATTAAGATAAGATTCATTTAAAAAATACAAAAATTTAGGGCACCTGACACTTGCATCGAGTTAGGACACTAACATCTATGCTAATGTCTATCCCAAACATTATTGTCCAAGGAGTAGGAAATTAGGTGTAGGATTCAAACTTATGGATATGGAAGATAAGTAAATTTTAAGCATTATAGGCAAGATAGAAGGCTTAGTTAATTAACATAAGACTAGTTAGACTAAGAGATAGTCCAAGGGGCATAAGATAGAGTAGATGTGAGACTTGTGGAAGTAGGAAAGGTCCATGAATGAGAGGAATAATGAAGGTATGAATTTTTTAGGTGTACAATAATGAGGTGATATATAATCCATAAATAACACCTACATTTTCCCTTTAATCTAGTAATGATATTTCTAGTTTAAAGGAAAGGAATCCATACATGGCTATGTATAACACACTTTGACTTTACGTGTGCCCAACTTGAGTATTTTGTTAGTGACTAGAATGAAACTAATATCATGTTATAATATATAATAAATGCATATAATATGTATTAAAATTAATTTAAATATATTTAAATAAAAATAACAAGACTTAGGAGTACACCTATGTGTTAATGTAATCACCTTACCTATTGGCAAGTTATTTAAAAAAATATGTATCATTGTAAAGCTCTGAAAATGAGATTTGGATAAATATACATAAATATTTAAAGTGGACATATATACAAGGAGATAAAGACATATGGAGAAAGAGAGAGATATATATTGGAAGTCCCATGCCCCCAACCTTGAAGAAAATATGAGTTTCCATCTAGTAGTTGAGATTAGCTCAACTATGGAACCCAATGATACTTATAACCTGGTGAGGTTGGATGATACAATAAAATCCAACATAAAAAATTGGTAATATTGAGTTATTTAATCACCTTATCCATACCAAAAATTGAACCAACTACTGCAATAGACTAGCTTAATAAAGTCTTTAAAAGTCTGACCAAGGTATCATTATTTAAAAGATTGTGATGTGGTAACAATCCATAAAAAGTTTTAGAATCTGAAAATGATTTGGATTTTGAAATATTAGGCAAAAATTACATAACATATGAACCTTAGGTATGTCTCATACTAAAACTATGTATAATAATGATACTAATATATAGAATTCTACTACAATGATGAATCTGAATCATATAACTATGTGCTTTGGCTAGTTCAAAAATTGTGTATGTTTGGATAATGCACTTGCAAATCATGACCCACTATATATGCATAAATATGAAAATTGATATAAGTATCAATATGGAGAACATGTTTCTAAAAAAATTTCCCACTGTAACATGCATATGCTAAATACTAAATAAGTGTGGAGAATATGCTTCCAAAGCATGCCCCCATTGAATTTGAAAAACTATGCTAAGTATGAATAAAATGACTCTCTAACATAACCCCACTAATATTCCCCTTATTTGAGGTGAGAGAAGATATTAAATGGTAGTTACCTCACCTAAAAAAGATAAGACAACTATATAATCTTTGAATGGAACCATGTAGCATATAGAAGGAACATGTCTAGGTAGATATAACATTGAAGCACATAAAATCAATGTTATCACATGAATTCCTAAGATGTATGATAAAAATGATGATAATGTCTAGATTGTAATAGTATAATATCAACAAGAAAATAATCACATACACAAGAGAACTCAAAAGGCAATGGTCTAAGGAGACTGCTAATAAAGGGCATGTTCAAATGTCACATAATAGAGGGGACATGACTTAGTCAAATGTCTATGAAGACAAGAATGATTTTTTTTAATTTTTAAATAAAACATACATAGGCAAAATATCCATAAATAAAGGAGCATATTCAAAATTTCAAACAAGAAATACAATAACAAGACAAGACACTCAAGGAAGTGCATAAAGGAAAACATAAGCAAGGAACATAAATATGTCATAGTAACCTATGGATCAAATTGTTAATTAAAAAATTCAAGTGTATAGCATATCAAGTATCCTTCATAAGATATAATAATGGATAAAGTCATGATTAAGTATATATTTAGGCTAAAACATGATAATATAGAGTGACAATCAAATCATATAACATGTGTGTATGAAGATCAAAGAAGCAAATGCCCCCAATGTCTACATGACATGACTAGAGGGGAGGCCCTACATCTAAAATAGGAATATATTATGTATATGTGTATTCATATATCACATGAAAATATAAGTGTGACACATATGTGTGTATGTATAAGTAACTAAGTATGCCATCCATCAACATGGAACTAACACATCGATGCAAAGGAGCTAATAAAACATATAGGTGCCAAAATTATTTTTGGATTTTTCAAAATTTTAGATGTTTTTGGTGTTTTTAGATTATTTTAAGAGACTATTCCATGATCTCATCTAATGTATGGGCATAGGTATCTCCCCCAATTGGTGCATGACAACATTAAGTTGGTTCTTTTACATTGTTTGCATCATGTTTGGTTAGGTTGAAAATGTAAATATCATATTCCTCCTCATGTTTTGCATGTGTAGTCTAACAATTAATTCTATCATTTAGAATGTGTATTAATTTTCCTTCATGATGAAAGGAGATACCTTGTTGAGTTGGATCAATTTTTGCTTTCATATAGTATAGCCAAAGAGTGCCTAGTGTAGACACCTAAATTACATTTAGTGTCAAAATACACCTAAAACCTATTAATCATTATTATTAATATAATTCATGACATCTCCCTCCAAAATTAAACAATTGAATAAATCAAATTAACCAATTTTGCATAATTTTAAATCTTTATTTAAATATTAAATCTAGAATTTAGACCTCACCCAAAATCTTCCACCTTATTCTTCTTCACATGTTGATTCATCTCCAACAAAATCCATAACTTCCTCAACCTCTTTTGAGTCATCTCTTGAGTTGTCAAATTTTTTGACTCATTATTTGTGACTCAGTTAACTATTTCCATACTTCTCTTAACCATTTGAAATGGTCTTCATCTTCATAGATGAAGACTTATTAGCCATTGTAAATTATTTGGATCATTTAAAATATCTAAGAAATTCTCCATAGTTGTATCTTCCTCCATAAATCTGTAAATAAGCATGCAATCCATCAATTTCATCATCTTGGCTTATGCTAATGAAGTGATATAAAAATCATAGGTGAATCCAAAGTAAATCCTGTGAACATAGGATTGTAATAAGGGAAGATTAATATGGTGTTAGTGAATGAAATCAAATACAAACTAAACACACTAATTATAACACATGAATAATTTCTCATAGGGGGAGCATGGTTAAGAATAGAAATGAACAAAGAACAACTAAAATGCAAGAAACTTACCTTTTTTACCTTCCTTGATGCTCCAAGAGTCTTCTTTGACTGGCTTTCTTGACTTGTGCTTTAAGAGATCATCATCAATGGAGTGTGGCTACATTCATCTCCTCTTGGAACCTTTGGCTTGTGGCTTGTGGCCTGGCTTGTCTCAACAATTTGGCATATTAACACTAACTACAATGGATTGAGAGAGTTTTTTAGAATTAAACTTTACACTATCTAAGATTAAAATTTAATAGGCAAGGCCTCTTATTTATATATTTTGCAAAATGATCAGAATGAACCTGAACTGTCCATATCAAGATGAAGATGTGTGGCTAAGGATCTATTCAATTTTGGAGGCCATGATCAATAAATGCCCTAATAAATATTTGGTATAGAGAGGCATGAAAGATGCATGGGAGGGCTCAATCTGGATATTTTATGCATTTATGGCCTAGGGATATCTTTTCAAGAAATGATGTCATTTAATGATGTAGTTATTCAATATCAATTTCCAAAAATAAATATTCAAAAAGTTACATATAGTTCTTAATTAAGCTCTTGATTCAAGTTAATTAGTTTTAAACATGATTTACCACTTTTGGTGCAAATCTTAGTAAATGGTTCACAAATTGATTAAATTGATCATAATGTTGTATTATTGGCTCAAAATTTGATTGGATTGGAATTAAGATGTGATGTTAGATGCATTGGATTTGTTATCTAATTTAGGATGTTGTCAACACAAAATAATAAAGGCACATGTCTTGTGTAAGAAATTTCGTAGAAAATATCAATCAAAATCACCCAAGTGAAAAAATATCATTTTGACTCGAAATGATCTGATCAAAGTTAGTTGTCTCATAAATTGCATTGTCTCATTTAATGATACTCTAGAAAAATTGACACTTGTATATGATAGGTTCAAATATTTTCATTTATTTTAGTGTTTTTAGGCCAAATTGTGATGCTTTGATAGAAATTGGTCAAAAGTCTAGTTGAAGGTCATTAGTGGCCAATTTTAGGTTTCTATAAATCTAAGCTACCAAATAGTATTATAAACCAAAATGCCAACCATTTTTACCTTTCATTCGAAGAGTAAGCAACCAAATTTCAAAGAGCTAATCAAATCTACATCGCAATGGAAGAAGATTTTACAACCAAGGTATAAGTTTATGTTTGTTTCTTTTGTTTGTAGGTATATCTTAGTTTGAGATAGTTTAGATTATGATTTCTTATTTTATTTTACATTTATAGATTTTTCAATACATTTTGGCATGCCTGATGGGATCTTTACCTCATTTTTTCATCCTACATTCATCATAATTGTATTTAGAAATCAGTTTTTATTTTATTTTTTTAATTTATATTTTCATATGCATTTAATCTTGGTTTTGTGAGTTCTAGTTCAAGTATAGGTCATTTTTTGACATTTTCTACTTAGATATGTGTGATCACTATGTAACTACAAAATTGGAAACATTAACAATGAAATTGTATGCCCTAACATCAAAATCACTTTTTATAATATTTATAGGGTCTTTTTAATAACTTTATTTCAACCATCATTTTTATGTTCACTTTGTGCTTTTGTCTATGTTTTTCAATTTTTTATAACTCTTTGTTACAAGCAAATTACGAATTCGGTAACCTTTTTAGTGAATAATTGTTCCAAACTATGAATTAATATTAATTGGTTATGAAATCATTAACCTTAGTATCAAAATCATCTTAAAAATATGAATTTATCCCTCTATTTCTCTATGTTTTCTATTTTATATTTTTTGTAGGTCTAATAGTGAAATTGTGTTGCGGTCATAAAATCATCACCCTGAATAGTGAAATCATCATTTCTATTGGTGAAATCATTTATGAAAAATGAAAAATTATCGTTTATATTCATGAAATCATTTATGTATCTATGAAATCATCATTTATACTATAAAAATTATTTTATAAGTGAGAATTGTTTTACTCTATGTTTTTATATTATATTTATTTTCCTATGGTTAACTTTTTACAAATTTTATTTTATGTTCTTTTGCATAACTGAAAATTTGTTATAGAGAAGTAATTTTTGTGTTGTTTTTATGGTTTTTATTTACTTCATTTTAGGTTTTCTTATACCAAGACCAAACAAACACTCTAACTAATTATTTGTAGAATGCTTGTCAAAGAAAATCTGCAATAGGGCTAAACAAAAAACCAATTTATTTTATTTTGATACTAATGCTCTCAATTGAGTATTTCAAGTTTTTAGTAAATTAAATTATATTTGGTTTGATTTAATTATTTTCATTTAATCATTCTATTTGTAATCATGTAATTGTGTATGCTCTTCCCTTGCCATTGCATTATTGACGATACTAGGGAATTAAAATTAATTCCATATTTTTATATGTTATCCAAGTGGTGTTTGCATATGCTCTTTCTTTGGCATCACATTCTTTATGATAATCAAAAATAAAAAACAAACACTTACCCTTTATTTCTTTTTCTAGGGGCTCTATTAACTGTGGATTTCACCACCACATAGTAGTGTAAATTACATGTACTTGTGGGGTATATAAATTGAGACCCAACTATTTCAATTTCCTAAATAGTTATGTATTTTAAGCACACCATGGTGTGAGGGTATTTCATGCTTCAATACTCAGGGTTTCAATAGTTTTTTTTTAAAATATGATATCATCAATTGCTAACACATTAAAACCACTTTAGCTATATTGGGCACTTTGGGATAAGATCTAATAACAAGCATCTGCTTTATCTATTTTCCACAATTTTGGGACTCAAAATATTGAAAGTTATCTCATAGAAATACCATTAGATAATCTTGTTTAAACATTAAGCCTAGGAAAGCTTCTTTTTTTCATTTCACTTTGGTGCATCCATTAACGGTTAGTGCTGAGAAGTTACCATCCACACACCCTTGAAATTGAACTCAATGGGCCATGGGAATTATAAGATCCTCCATGGTTAGTGACTTGAAATATTAGGTCGTGGCTAAGAGCATAAATTAGTAAGTGATATCAAAAGTCCCAAACATTATTTATGACCCTTATCCTAGTTTTTCACCTTTTATATGCAATTGCTTGACTATTTAAAGTATGAATTTATTTATTATTTCCTTATTTTTTCCACATGTAATATAATTTTTTATACGTGAATTATTTTTAGTTTTAAAAATTTATCAAGACATCCCAACATCAAATTTTTTCCAAAAAAAAACACAAAGTAATTAGTTTAAGGATTAAAAATTTTTAGTCACTTTGGTTAGTGTTGTTAGTTTAAAAATTCCATTTCTTTGAGTCATTTTTATTTTTATCCTAGCTATGTCACCTATCACTAGGTAAATGTCCAAGCTAAACAATCCCATTTCAAGGGATGAGCCATTTGGTAATGATCTCTTTCAATTTACTGGCCAATAACATCATTTAGAAATACATGAGATAATGAAACAAGAAGAAGATGAAGGATGGGCTCACCAAGATGAGGTTATCTCCAAAGATTTCCAACCTCCACCCTCTTTGATGAGTATATGATGTTAAACAAAAATGAAGTATTGATTCAAGCCTTGGCTTTATATCAAAATTCCCCTCCACCTTTGACATACAAAACTTGTAATATTTGATTGCAAGCAAAGAAACTTCATCTTCCAATCCTAATAATTTCACCTCATAAGTTTATTTAGAGGTTAGAAATGCCATAGTAACATCCTCATAACCTCATCCCCAAGTATTTCAAGATAAAAGGGAAACTATGTTACATGAGGAATCATTTCAAACAAGCCATGTATTATCCACAAAAATTTATGCAACCCAAGGAACCCAAGAGATTGTGCACTTTCAATCTCATCAAACAACCAATCCCTTTGGTAACTGCAATATGAATGTAAATCCTAATTTCACTTCACAGGTATATCCAACTAATTAGAGTGTGAATATACCTTCAAACTGACTAATCATGCACCTAACTACTCAAAACTTGAATTTTAATCCAATTTTACCAATCATGCAACAAGTCCATCCAAACTTGAACATGGGCCTCCCATCTAATTCAATTTTAATTAATCAACATTTGATTACATCATATTTTAATATTCATCCAAATTAATAAGGTTATGTCCAAATTAATATGATTTTAAATATACATTCAAAATTACCAATCAACCCCAATCAAAGTCTCCAAGGGTCACCAATCATTCCCAAACAAAATCAAAATCAAATCTTGAATACTCATTCTAGATTTCTGAATAAACTATTTGATCCTAATTCGAGTATTACTTCGCGCACACTTAATAATTTGAATTTAAATGGTGGTATACTAAATCCATATTCATCTTCTAATACTCTTAGATCGGTTCCATCCAATCCAAGTTCCAATCCAAGTTTCAATTGAAATTCTAATCCCATTCTAACTCAGTTTAATTCTAATCCCAAGCCTTCATTTTTCAACCTACACCTTAACATAAAGTTAAACCAAAACCAAACACCAACCAATTTTCATAATTCTAACATCAATCCTAACTTTAACTTCAATATTACAAACACAAATCCTAATTTTAACCTTAATAAACATGAAAACAACCCAAGCCAATATATGCTCCAATCAAACCAAGCTAACTCTAATCCAAACTTATGTTCTAATCCATTTAATTCAAACTACAAAATACACTCACAACAACTGAATCCAAATTTGTTTAATCAAACTAATTTTGGTTACAACACCAATCCTAACTCTATAAAATTCAATAACAATCCAGTAAACAACTCAAATTTCAACCCAAACCTAAATCCAATAAATCCAAACATAAACTTTGAAAATAACCCCAACCTTGGTTTGAACCCAAATTTAAATCAAACAAACTTTGGTTCCAATCCAAACCCAAGTCAAATAAAATTTTGTTCTAATTCAAATCCATACCTTGGTTATAACCCCAACTTCAATCCCTTTTCAAACCCTCAAAAAACTAATTTTAACAATCAACCTCCAAACAATTTTAACCAATAAATTCCATAAAGCACAAACTAATTCATGGGTCAACCATCTAATCCACTAAGTCAAATGAAACAACTATCCACATATCTTATTCAAGAGTTTCAAAACATAAAGGATATAGTTTAAAGCTTACAATATGCCACTTATTATTGGCAAAAACATTTAAAATTTGAGGAAATTTACTCGTACCCATATAATTTAAATAAAATGACTACATATTTTCTATAGTAATTTTAGCTCCCAAAATTCAACAAGTATAAAGGTAAAGGATATCCAAATAACATATAACTAGCTTTTATCATGCATGTGAAAACATTTCTTTTAGTAATAAATACATGTTGAATTCATTCCCATGAACTCTTGGGGCCCAAGCCTTTGAATGGTTTTCACGACTTTTGAAAGGATATATTTTCACCTTTGAAGACTTAACTATAAAATATGTTTTCTACTTCTCTTATAACATCAAAACATATTTGACCACCTTAGATTTACAAAATACCAAGTACAATAATGGTGAAACTTTTGCTTCCTTCCTTAAAAAATGGAGAGAAATGGAAAGTCATTTCACATGGTCATTTCTTGAAATAGATCTTATAGAGATCTTCTTGAATATTATAAATTTAGACTTGGGGTACTATTTATTACTCCTTTTCCCAAGGTCCTTTGATGAAATAATTGAAAAGGGATTTCAAGTATAAGGAACCTCAATTAATAGAGGTGTAATAAAAATATTTAAACTAGATAATAATAATTCCTCTAAACCAATATAAAAATTAAATTTCTTTGCCAAGAAACAAAACCTTGTCCAAGATAGTGTGACTGATGTCAAATATATTCAAAATGCTCAACATCACACATAAACCTACAATCACCAATTTAATAACATCACAATTCTTGATGGAGAACCTAGAAAAAAAAGACCTAATCATAAGTTCACTCAATTGGGTAACACTTATGAGAATGTTTTCTTAAAGTTAGCTCATACAAACACGACCACCTGGATAAACACTAAACCCTTTGATGAAAATATTCCTAAAACCTTATTAGTATAAAGAGGATGAGTATTGTGAATACCATTGGATTAAAATACATTTAACTAGTAGGTGTGTGTGCCTTAAACATTATGTTCAAGACCTCATTGATAAATGCAACATAGAAATAAATAATCAACCTTATAAACCATATAAAAACCAAAAATTGGGGATATACCAAGATCCATTCCCTAGTCATGATCAAAGAAAGGGAAATCATAAATAGAAACAACTAGAATATAGTAATGTTAATCAGGCAAGTCATCCATTCAATTCTATAGTCAATAGTATTGATTCTACGAATAGCTATGTCAATATTATTACTTTTCCATCATATTAATGCATCATTACAAAAATGAGAACATAGCTTACCCTTCCAAGTGCATCATCCTTAACGTTAAACATAAGTACAACATTATCGATCATCTTAATAAAATTCCAATAAATATTTCAATATTAGACCTTCTCAAGACATCTCTTATATATACATATATATTGTATAAAGTTATCAAAGAGTCAAATGTACCTCAATACATCAATCCTACAAATTTCCAAGCATTAATAGGTTCTTTAACCATAAATAATCAAGTAATGTTTGATCATTCAAATGTCTCTCCTTTACGATCATATCATAACCTCCCATTATACATAGAGATTATCATCTCTAGGCATAGAGTGAAAATGGGTTTTATAAACAATGGATCAACACTAAATATATGTAAATTAAGGCTTATATAACATATAGGATATCTAATGATAACATTAGAAACAAATAGTATTACCATAAAGGCATATGATAAAAATGAGTGACAATCTATATGAATAATATATCTTCCTTTGATGGTGGGGTCCGTTATTAAAGAAACTCTCATTCATGTCCTTGATCTGGATCTACCATACAACATACTTCTTGGATGTCCATGTATACATTCCATTAATACCATCCCATCTACCTTACATCAATGTTTGAAATTCACCCATGTAGGAATGAAAGTTACTATATAAGGTAATTCCCAACCCTTCCAATATTATAAGCTATTCTAAGGCAAATAAAAAAAATTAAACTATTTAATAGTTACAAATGATAAATTTACTCTCATTGAGGATTATCCTTCACTTGAAAATTATGTCCATCTATAAAACATATTTCAAGCACCTCCCCTTAGTGGTTGGATTAATACATGAACTACATCCATATCCATTGAAAAGGCTTCCACTAGTGAAGCATCTAACCAACCATCAGAATAAGTATCTAACCAACCATATAAACAATCTTTAAATCAATCATCTATAGAGCAAGCTTCAAATGTGCCTTCTCTAAAACAAGCTTCCAATCACCTTTGTATTGAATAGGATTTCACACCACCCCCTACTTCCTAAGCATCCTCATTTGATTATTCATAGTTTAAGATCATTGATAGAGTAATTAATGAGTATATAATTTAGAATTTTTACACAAGTATAATCCATATCAATCCAAATAACTATGGCTAGCTCCACCATCTAATGGAAAATAGAGTGGTTACAAAGCTTGGAAAGACAAGATCTATATAAGCTAGTTTCCTTCTAGATGAACATATTGAATATTTCAATTCTTCTTGGATTAATTCTAACAGACTAGCTACTTTCTTCTTGAAAAACAACTATCTCATTTCCAAATCCATCATGTGTAATATAATGAACTATCAGGGTAAAGTTCTTGGCTTCCATGATCAAGGATCCATCAAACCTATCATAATAAAAGCAACTGAGGCAAAACATGGTATAATATTAAACCCAATCAACATGCATCTCACTTTTCTGAAGTGACTCTTCTAGTGAGTCAAAAGATGATTCTTCAAACAACAAGATAGGTTCTATACTTAACCGCTTTGAAGACCTTGTCGTCGCCAACTTATTTCATGAAAATTATGTTCTTACACTTGATATTACATATACATCCCTCATAAAATAGGACCAAAATGCAATACCTTAGCTTGAACATTTTCATAATGATGAGGCTATTTCCTTATTCTTGAGAACAAGGGACTAGATTCCAGTAGGTGACCACAAGAAAGGATTTCTAATTTATTTAGATGATTTAGCATACTTTTTGGAAAAAAAATTACATAGCAATATCAGTTCAAATTCTACATCCAATCAATTAAAGTTTGAGGAAGATTTCCATCTTCCTACACCACCCCTAAACTACAAAGATGAATCAAATCTAATTGTTGAAGAAATTATTCAAATCAACATTGGCACTAAAGAAGATCTTAAGATTGTTACACTTGACATATCACTTACTCAAGAAGAAAGGGCCATATTTACGCTTCTGCTTTGTGAATTCTTTGATGTCTTTGTATGGTATTATGCAGATATGTCAGGGCTTGATCTAGAATTATTAGTTCATCACCTTATGGTGCATCTAGATACCAAACCAATCAAAAAGAAACTTTGTAAGATGCATCCTAAGATTTCGCTACTAGTAAAAGAAGAATTAAATAAGTAGTTAGTTGTTGGTTTCATATGCCCTATTGATTATTTAGATTGGATATCCAACATTATACTGGTGGCAAAGAAACCATAAGGGATTAGGATTTGTATATATTTTGATGACATCAATAAAGTATGCCTAAAATATGATTTTCCACTACCTGTCATAGACATGATTGTACATTAACCTATAGGTTATGAGATGTTATCTTTGATGGATGGCTTTTTAGGATATAATCAAATAAAAATTATTGTTTAAGACTAGCACAAAACTAAATTTATAATACCATGGGGAATATTATGATACTAAGCATTGCCTCTTGGTTTGAAAAATATTGGATATATGTATCAATGGCAATGACTACCATTTTACATGACATGATTCATGACATTACAGAAGACTATGATAATGATATTATTTCTAAATCTAAATTGAGTGAAAAATGCCCTCTAAAAATTGAAAATGCAAGTGTAGCTAATTCGAATAACACTTGTTGCTTTTCTAAGATCTACTATTTTCTCAAATTTTCCGTTTCATTTTCCATAAAGAAATTCAAGAAAAAACTAGAATTAAAATGAAGATTAGAATTATAAAATAGTAGATAAAAATTAGAAGAAATCACCAACAAATTGATAACAGAGTTCAGCTTCAATAGCCTACGTCTCCAGGTCTGTTCGAAGTGAGGACCATTTCCATTAATTTTGTGCAACAAATGGCTTCCCAAATCAATACAAGTCTTCAATTCACCTTCTCTGATCTTTTCTTTCCTGTAATAATATCCCTCAGACCTAAAAATAATGGCCCAAGGCCGTATAAGGCTTAAATAAATCTCTAACCTTCTTAATTCTTTACACAGTCGGCTGGGTGTTCCCCATCAAATAGAAATTCGCTCCCTTTATAGCACTTACAAGCCCATGGCTCAAGTAGTCAAGGCTTATCAATTTTGCATGGGAGGTGATGGGTTCAAGGCATCGACCTCCCTTTAAGTGCTTTAGTCTTATCTCATTATCCCATATTAGGAGTTTGAAAACTATTTTCATTTCTTTTAAGGTTGGTGGCCCCCTTTTCAAATGCTGACATCCCTTTTGGAGGAGACTTAGGTGCAAGGCTTAGCTAGTTTTTAAACTTAGGTGCCATTGGAGATTTCCTTGGGTAGGATGTGGTCTTTGCATGGCAAGATGGTTGATGGTTTGTGGCTTTGCCACATGGTGGTTTGAAAAGACTTATTTCAAAGTGGAAAATCATTATCCCACATTGATGGGGTTTGAACAGGTTTTGTAACTTAAATACAATATTCAATACAATAACACATGAATAATAGGAGGCCAAGGTAGCCCTCCATAAGAGTGTGTTGACCCTCATTAAGGGCCCCTAGTGAGCAAATAGTGGGGCCCACAAACCCTCATATGACTGCCTGTCAAAGACCAAAGGCTAAAAACAAACACCCAACCAAATATTTTTGCACCAATTCATATTGCCACATGTTAAATGGTTATTATACCACTTGACATGTTTAAATAGTGCCACATTACTTTTCGACACCCATTATTTGCCTGTCGCAAGAATACTTTAGAAAACTATATCTCAAGCATCTGAACTTCATTTTGCATTCTGAAAGAAGCACCAAAAAGCTCTCGACAAATTCTTTGATGTGAAAATGGTTCAAATAGAATTTGAAAACTTTTAAAATGGAATGGTACATGGATCCACCTGGATCATCCTCCCCACTGGGAACTTTTGGACCTCCAAAAGTTGAAATTAATTGGTAATAAGGTGAGGGTATTTCTCCCTCACCCTTATGTCTTCCACCCATTTGGCCTTATTTGGGTGCATCCCTTTTAGACCAATACGAAGATACTCAACATCACCTCTTCATGAAGTTCACACATTCTTGTCAAGAATAGTATCTTCCTATAATTTTTTTAGATATTCAGGAGCAAAATCATCAACAGAAGGAATGGATACACTTTCATCATGATCAATAATCATTAGAGGCTCATACAATTTCATATTTTCCACATTTACAATTGAATAAATTTGCATGTAAGATGGTAAATCTAACCGAAAAGCATTTGTACCAATTTTTTTCATAATCTAAAAAGGACCATACTAGATTGGTTTCAAATTTTTACCTTCACCTATCAGTCTTTCCTTACTGATGTGAAGCCATACCATATCACCTACAACAAATTGGTGATCAACATGATGTTTGTCATGTCTGGCTTTATACTTGGCTTGATTTTTCTCCAATTGAGTACAAATAGTTTGATGTATGAGCTATATTTTTTCAATGAAATTCTTAGCTCGAATGGCTTCTTTTGGTTCAATAATAGTTATATCCTATCCATAACAAACATCTAGAGGAGATTTAGGCAAGTATCCATAACAAACTTCAAATGGAGATTTCATAGTAGAAGAATGAAGTGCCCGATTATATGCATGTTATATGTAACACAATTGTTCATCCCATAACTTTGGAGGTTTATTACTAGAACCCCTAAGCAAATCTACCACAATGCGGTTCATAACCTCTATTTGCCCATCATTTTGCAAATGAAATGTAGTACTATTTTTTAATTTAGTGTTCATTAGTCCCCACAAAGTTGACCAAAACTCCCTAATAAATCAAGAATCTCGATCAGAAATAATTGAAGTAGGCAAACCAAAATGAACCTATACATGTTTAAAGAACAAGTGTGCAGTGCCTTCCCTAGTGATTTTCTTAGTGTAAGGAATCAAAACACATGTCTTGCTAAATCTATCCACAACCACATATAAATAGTCATGTTTTATTTGTGTCATAGGCAAACCCCCCACAAAATCCATAGAGATACTTTCCCATGGGTGAGTAGGAATAGTCAGAGGAGTGTAAAGTCCTAGTTTCCTATTACTAGGTTTGCTTGTGGCACAAAGAGTACATCCCTTAATATATTTGGCAACATGTTCCTGCATACGGGGCCAGTAACAATACATTTTCAAATGTGCAACCAATTTTAACAACTCCAAAATGACCAGAAAGAAGAGAATTATGTGCTTCTCTAATCATGTGCACTCTCTCATTTTGAGAAATACATAGTTTACCCAAATGATACAAAAGATCATTGTGTACATGATAGTCTAATTCTTCTACTTGACTACTACTCATCAAGTCTTTATAGACATCCTAAAAATCAAGATCATTAACATACTATTCTTTATAACTTTCATGAGACAAAGAACCATGTTGTAAAATAATAGATGCAACAACCATAGGAGGCCTAGATAGCATATCTATAACCTTATTCTGAATACCTTTTTTATACTTAATCACAAGATGAAATTGTTGAAAGGAACCCATCCAACGAAAATGTCTAGACTGTTGTAGCTTAGTTTGTGATTGGAGATATTATAAGGGCTGATGATTTGTATGTATTATTGTTTCTTTGCCCATTAATTAATGTTTCCATTTTTTTAACACTTTGAACCAATGCATACGATTCCTTATCATAAGTTAGATATTTTCTTACTGCACTTGTGAAAGTTTTGGAATGAAAGTAAATTGGTTTCTTACCTTGCATTAAAATAGCTCCCATAACATACTCACTTGCATCCATCTCAATCTCAAATGGTTGTTGTATATTAGGAAGTGCCAAGACTGAAACATTACTTATCTTTTCTTTCAAAGTGTCAAATGATTTTTGATGTTTGCTTCCCCACTGAAAAACCTATTTCACACTTGTCAAAGAATGCAAAGGTGATGCAATATATGAAAATTGAGCAATAAACTTTCTCCAAAATTGTATTGCACCAAGAAAACTTCTAACCTCAGTTGTATTAGTGGGTGTAGGCTAGTTAACAATGACTACCACTTTTGTAGGATTAATTTTCAATTTACCATGTCCTACAATGTAACCCAAGTATATCAAAGAGGTCTTGCCAAACTCACATTTTGACATTTTTAAATAAAGTTTTTCCCTTCGTAATGCATCCATGACTTTCTTAATGTGGATCACATGCTCTTCCCAATATTTTCTAAAAATTAATATATCATCCAAGTAAACTATAAAAAAATCATCAAGGAACTATCTAAAAACATCATTCATCAATCTCATGAATGTAGCCAGGGCATTACATAACCCAAAAGGCATAACAAGCCATTCAAACAATCCCTATTTTGTTTTGAAGGCAGTTTTCCACACGTCACCTTCATTAATTCTTACTTGATGATATCCACTTCTCAAATATAGCTTAGTGAAATAAATATCATGTTTTAATTGATCCAATAAATAATCAATATGAGGAAGAGGGCAATGATTCTTAATAGTAATTTTGTTTAAAGCATGAAAATCAACACACATTCGCCAAGTGCCATCTTTCTTTGGAACCAAAATAATTGGCAAACCAACAAGAGATGAACTTGGATGAATAATACCTCTATCCAATAGATCCATTTCCTATTTTTTTATTTCCTCGTTTTCCACCACTGATAACTTGTACATGCCAATGTTAGGGAGAGGATAATCCTGCAATAGTTGAATTTCATGTTGAACTCCCCTTTTAGGGGGCAAACCCTTAGGATCTTGAAATGCATCATCATAAATAGAAATGATTTCAACCAATTCATTCTTGTGTTTAGGATCACAATTTGCCAAAGCCTGAGAATATTATTTTTCCTTAGACTTAATCAACATGAGACAAAAAGTCTTGCTTGAATTAACTAGTATTTTCATTTGCCCTACTATAACCAAAGAAAGACTTGTTTTAATGTGATGTGTTGTGACTATATATTCAATGTCATACTTAACAAGCAAGTACTTATTCTCCTCTCTATAAACTATTTCTTTTCTATCATAAATATATGGTCTTCCCAAAACAATCCCACATATGTCCAATGGGATAACATCCAACTCAACCTCATCTACGAACTTGGATGTGATGGCAAACCTTAGTCTACAAGTTTGTGAGACTTGTAGCTTCGCATTGTCACGCACCCAACCTAGTGGATAAGGCTTTGGATGGGGATTGGTTTGTAAGCCTAACTTCTTAACAACCTCTTCATAAATTAAATTCGCTTGTGAACCACTATCAAATAGAGTATCAATCTTAGTATGTTTTGAAACAACTCTAATGTGGAACAATTCATTTCTTTTCTTATCAACATGCATAGAATTCTTCTTAGAATAAGATGCATCATTTGATGACTTAGTGTTATAACTAAAAGAGAAGAATCATTATGTAATCCCATAGCTGTGATCTTAGTTTCATCACCTAAATCTAAACCTAAGTCCTGAACCATAGCATTACTCTTATTTTCCTTCTTTTGAAACCTCTTAGGCCTTAACCCAGGGTGTAGTTTCCAACACTTAGACTCATCATGATTTTACTTACAATGATTACAAAATGGTTTTCCTTCTTTTTTTAACAGTAAAAGTGGATTTTTGTTTACCCTTTCCTAATGAACTTTCCCCTTTGGATTGCTTAACATTAGATTGCTTAATTTTAACTTTAGGAGAATATTCTTTTGATTGTTTTCCTCTAGCCTCTAAATGAGTTGCTTGTACACATACTTCATCTAAATTAGAGGGATTGAACATAAGAATCATATGTCTTAAGTAACTATGTAGCTCACCTACATATTTGAGCAGTGTTTCTTATGTGTAAAGAGAAACATTCAAAAGTAAAGATTTTTTCTTAAATTCTTGTGTATAATCTTGATCATTTTGGCCTTTTCCTTGTCTGAAACTTTGCCAATCCATCATGGCTTGTTGCATATATCCTAAAGGATAAAATTGCTTTATGAGTTCTTCAAAAAATTCATTCCAAGTAGAAATCTAGTTACTTTTTTGAATCTCGGCTTCCTTCAACTTACTCTCCCACCAGATGAGAGTTGTGCCTCCCATACGAAGAGTAGCCAAATGAATTTTTGAATCATCCCCTACAATATTTTTAACCCTAAAATAAACTTCTATCTACTTGACCCAATTATCCAAATTTTTGGCATTAACTTTGCCATTAAACATTGGTAATTCAAACTTAATATCCAATTTTAGTGAAGGGAGAGATTCCACAGTTTTTTTACCGTCATCCAATGAAGAAGGTTTTTTGATTTCCTTAACTTTAAATTCTTGTGAATCACCTTTACCAATATTGGATTTCTTTTGTTTATCATGGTATAGCTCCTCAACCATGCTTCTCATCTCCATGAAGTCTCGGTGGAAAGCTTGTTCGGATTCCATCTCTTCTTCGGCCATCCTTGAAGCACGCCTTGAGCTAATTTCTAGATTATAATCAACGAGTTTTGCTTCACCCTTTTGGGATTTAGACCTTGTCAACATACATTATAAATCACTATTAAATAACAACCGCTCTCATACCAAAAATCTAATTTGAAAACTAAAAATGCAAGTGTAGCTAATTCGAATAACACTTGTTGCTTTTCTAAGATCTACTATTTTCTCGACTTTTCCATTTAATTTTGCATAAAGAAATTTTAAAAAAAAAACTATAATTAAAATGAAGAATAAAATTATAAAATAATAGATAAAAATTAGAAGAAATCACCAGCAAATTGATAATGGAGTTCAGCTTCAATAGCCTACGTCTTTGGGTCTGTTTCAAGTGAGGACCATTTCCATTAATTTTGTGCAACAAATGGCTTCCAAAATCAATATAAGTGTTCAATTCACCTTCTATGATCTTTGATTTATTGTAATAGTATCTCTTATACCTAAAAATAATGGCCCAAGGCCGTACAAGGTTTAAATGAATCTCTAACCTTCTTAATTCTTTACATAGTCGGTTGGGTGTTCCCCATCAAATGGAAATTCATTCCCTTTATAGCACTTACAAGCCCATGGCTCAAGTAGTCAAGGCATATCAATTTTTCATGGGAGGTTATGGGTTCAAGGTGTCGGCCTCCCTTTAAGCACTTTAGTCGTATCTCATTATCCCACACTGGGAGTTTGAAAACTATTTTCATTCTTTTTAAGGTTGGTGGCCCCCTTTTCAAATGCCGATGTCCCTTTTGGAGGAGACTTAGGCAAAAGTCTTAGCTAGTTTTCAAACTTAGGCACCATTAGAGATCTCCTTGGGTGGGACATGGTCTTTACATGGCAAGGTGGTTGATGGTTTGTGGCTCTGCCACGTGGTGGTTTGAAAAGTCTTATTTCAAAGTGGAAAATCATTATCCCACATTAGTGGGGTTTAAATAGGGTTTGTAACTTAAATACAATATTCAATACAATAACACATGAAGAATAGGAGGCCAAGGCACCCCTCTAAAAGAGTGTGTCGACCCTCACTGAGGGCCCCCAACGAGTAAATAGTGGGGCCCACAAACCCTCATATGACTGCCTGTCAAAGACCAGAGGCTAAAACCAAACACCAAACCAAATATTTTTGCACCAATTAATATTTCCACATGTCAAATGGTTATTGGACCACTTGGCATGTTTAAATAGTGCCACGTCTCTTTTTGACACCCATTATTCACATGTCATAAGAATACTCTAGCAAGCTATATCTTGAGCATCTGAACTCCATTTTGCATTCTAAAAGAAGCACTGGAAAGCTCTCGATGAATTCTTTAATGTGTAAATGGTTCAACCAAAATTTGAATACTTTTAAAATGGAATGGTACACGGATCCACTTAGATCAATTACATATCCAGCATTATATTGGTGTCAAAGAAACTATAAGGGATTATGATTTGTATTGATGACATCAATAAAGTATGCCTAAAATATGATTTTCCACTACCTGTCATAGACATGATTTTACATTCACCTGTAGGTCATGAGATGTTATCTTTGATGGATGGATTTTTAGGATATAATCAAATAAAAATTATTGTTTAAGACTAGCACAAAACTAAATTTATAACACCATGGGGAATATTATGATACTAAGCATTGCCTTTTGGTTTGAAAAATACTAGAGATTTGTATCAATGGGCAATGACTGCCATTTTCCATGACATGATTCATGACATTATGGAAGACTATGATGATGATATTCTTTCTAAATCTAAATCTAGTGAAAAATGCCTTGGAGTGCTTCGTCATATTTTTTAATGCATGAGAGAATATAACATGAGATTGAATCCTAAGAAGTGTGTGTTTGGAGTGACATTAAGAATGTTATTAGGGTTCACTATTTCACAATGTGGAATTGAAGTTGATCCCTCTAAATTTCAGCTATCATGGATATGCCTCCACCTAAGAATCTTAAACAACTTAGAAGTCTACAAGGAAAAATTCAATCAATCAGGTGATTTATATCTCTACTCGTAAACATTTATCACCCTTTCAAATTTTTGTTGAAGGACACTCCTTTTACTTGGAATGAAAATTATGAAAAATCATCTGACACAATTAATTAATATCTTTCCAAACCACCATAACAAATTCACTTATTGTTGGTAAACCTTTCTTATTATACATTTTAGTGACTTAGTTTTCACTGGGTGAATTATTAGCACAACATGTTGACAGTGGGAAAGAATGGGAATTGTACTACCTATGAATAACCTTGATATGATATGAGCTCAACTAATATTATATATAAAAATCATGTCTATCAGTTGTTTTTGGTTCTTAGAAACTATGACATTACATGCTTAACAATCAAACCAAGATTATTTCTAATATAGACACTCTTAAATATATTTTATCTAGAACAACTCTAACCAACAAGATGGATAAGTGGGTTATGATAGTTAATGAGTTTTATTTAGAGTATTTCAACCAAGAAATAATCAAATTACATGTCTTAGTAGATGTATTGGCTGAAGCACTGCTCAAAGACAAAGCAATTCTTATTTTAGAATTTATTGATGAAGTAATAATGTGTATATATGAGTCTCTAATTTGGAATCTCTTCTTTAATGGTTCCTTTACCAATAATAGATCAAGGATAGGTATTTTTTTGGTCACCCCTGATGGGGATTGCATTCTCAAGGATTTTAGAATTGAATTCCCTTAAACCAATAATATAGCAGAGTATGAAGATATCATAGTAGGTCTCAAAATGGCAATCCAATAGGGAATCAAACACCTTGCTTTTGGTGATTCTAATCTTATCATCAATCAAGTCATTAATGAATTTCAAACTTGCAATGATAAGCTAATTTATTACAAGTGAATGGTAGATATCTTAAAATTATCTTTTGAGTAAATCTAATTTTAACAAGTACCAACAATAAATAATAGAGAAATAGATGGAATGAATACCATTAGTTCCCTAATGTATTTAAGCATAAAGAATAATAAAATTCTAGTTGAGTACTTAATGATACTAGCTTATGATACACCTAATTTAGGAATGGTTTGGAAGGTGGTTGGTCTCACTTATCCCTAGTACTCTAATATCTATACGTACCTTCATAGAAAAACCACACCATCTAACTTATCACCTAATCAACACAAATCCTTTATTCAATTCACATCTTAATACACTATCCTTGACAATACCCTATACTATAGAGGCTATGATGGAACTCTTTTATGTTATTTGAATTTTGAAGAATCTCATTTGGCAATTAGAGAACTCCATGAGGAAATATCTAGATCACAAGTAGGTTATTATTGGATAATAATGGAATCTGATTCATGTGCCTATGTTAAGAAATGCATACCTTGTCAAAAACATGGGGATCTTATCCCTGGTCCTTTATAAGCTTTACAGCCTATCACAACACCTTAGTCATTTTCCATATGGGGGTTAGACCTCATTGGAAAGATAAATCCTAATTCTTCTAATAGACATAAGCATATTATAATGGCAATTGATTATTTTATCTAGTGGGTTGAGGTAATGCTCATAACCTCTGTCACTAGAAAGCAAAGTTATAGAATTATCCTCAACCACCTTATTTGTCACTTTGGTATTCCTTACACTCTCATTTCTGATAATAGAAAATCACTCAATAATAGAGATGTTAGTCCTCTTTATCAAACCTAACACATCAATCACAAGTGGTCTAATATTTATTGCCTGTAAGGCAATGGCCAAGCTAAGGTGACCAAAAAAAATTAAACATCCTTTAGAGAGTTTTCAATGAAGTTGGTCATGACTGACATACTCAATTATATCCCTCATTGTGGGCATATTGTACTAACATACACACACCAATGGGGGTAACCCCTTATTCCCTTTTGCATGATAGTGAGTCTATTCTTCCCATAGATGTTGACATTCCAGCTTTATGAATATCCTTACAACAAACTATAGATGAATAATTGTAACACATTTCACACCTTAATAAACTCAGTCTTTTAGATGCGAAATGGCTTAATGATATAAACCATTTATAATTCTACCTTAATTGCATTTATCATAGCTACAATAAGTAGATAAAATCCAAGCATTTTTAATTCAAAGATCTTATTCTTACAGGAAACCAATGAAACACTAATGCTGAAAGAGAAAAGAAGGGAAAGTTTGAGCCTAATGGTTAGGCCCATATGTTGTCATTGCCAAGTATGGATCAGGAGCTTATAGATTAGCTATACTAAATGGAGAGGAACTTGATGAACCTATTAACATCATGTACCTTAAGTGATTATATGCCAAAATTTGTTCTATATCCTATTATTGATATCCTAAATGTTTAAAAAAATAAAAACAATAAAACTAAGAAAAACCACATAGATCATCCAAAGGTGAAACCCAATTTACTGGAACTTTGGGAGAGTAACATGGTGAAAACCAGATTCATAGTGCCATGTGTAAACCATTATCTATATTCACCCAAATTACTTGGGGTTATCATGTTTCATCAATCCATTGAATATTTCCATCTCACTTGTTCATTATTTATCCTATAGCATAATTTTAAGGTTTGATACTCCTAAATGTGAACCTCCATCCTTACTTATGATATAGGAAAATTCCTTTTATATTCCTTATTTTTAAATCCAACAATATAGAAAAATCTAAAACATTACAAAAACATCCCAAAATTATGTCAAAACACTTCCCACAACACATCTACCATTCTAGTTATGTCTCAAAACATACACTAATTTTTCTTAGGTGGGTCACTCACGCATCTCTTTCATCTAAAACTTAAGCACTTCATCAATCACCCACTTTATCATCACTTCTTGTATTGGGAGAAATACATCTAGCCTGATATCCCCACATAGACTTTGTCTATGGAGACTTATGTAGGCAATGCTTAGACACATGGGGTCTCTAGGGTTAGTTCGGCCATTATATTCCCCATCATTAATTTCACCTAGAATGGATTAGTTTATCCTTATAATTTCCCATTGATCATTTGATACTTAGCCTAGATCTTAGCTATAATTGTTTAACTCTCACTTAGGATGTTAAGTCTTTGGTTATAAATTTTACTACTTGAACCCTTTTTTTTTTTGATTCTTGCATTGTGTGGTTTCTATCCTTAGCCATTAAGTTGGTAATTGATTCCTAATATCCCTAACCATTAATTAGGTTATTAATCCCTTCTATCTTTTACCATTAAGTTGGATATTTATCCCTTTTATCCTTAACTATTTGCATGGTTATTTCCTTTTTGTTTACATTGTTGATTGTGATTATTTTACTTCAGTTGCTAATTACATATGTTTAAAATGCTTACTATTTATTTTTTTATTTTTGTATCATTCCTATTTATTTTATTAATGTTTTTCCATTGCCATTTTTTGCATCATCTAGATTAATTTTATTTTCAAATATTTCTTTAATTTTTTTGTTTCTATATGTGTATAAAATAATATTTTATGAATTGCATAATAGTATGTTTATGGTTTATTTATATCATGATGCACTTTGATTTTACACAATTTATTATCTCCTTAGTTCATGTGCGTAAAACATCAACATTCATCATGATTATTTAATATCACTGGTGGTAATGTCTTTTATGCTATATTAAACGTGAGGTTACTCAAATACTCTTTATTGTTGGAAATCCAATGCAAGGAAAAAAAATAAAATAAGGTAGTTACTTCATAACATATATCCATGCATCCATAAATTAACTCATACATGCCATAATCTACAATAATATGCTAAGAAAGAATTAATACATGCTAATGTGAATCAAAATGAAATAAATATAACTAGTTCTCTATATATCCATCAACCATGAGTAAGTAAACATAAAAAATCATCCAAAGTCCACATAAAGTACATAAAAAATCCATAATGTCCATCCACATAGTACAAAGTCTCACAACAATCATGTGTGTGTGTGTGTGTGTATCATAATCAAGTATGTCTATACAAAATGATACATCCAAAATATATGTCTACATTAATGAGTCCATCATAAAAACATTATGCCATGTCTCAACCTATCCCTCTAAGGGAAAGTCTAGTCTCAAAAATAATCTTCATGCCATGGTGTACCCCATGGTAAAACCATCACATGTTGTGTAGCCTACCTCACAAACCTCTTTAACTTTATCAATTGTACTAGTTTCCTTGATGTAGATTGTCTAACATTATACTCTCTAAAGGATGGTTCCCTCTGCATGCATGTAATAGCCTCCTCATATAAACTCTTTTAATATGTGGCCTTCTCCATTACCCTCATAAAACTATCTAATGTAGTAATATGTCCTATCCTACTAGTAACACCTTAACCTCTACTAGCTGAGTCCTAACACTATCTCTCTCATGTCTATAGTGTTGTGTCAATGCTCTATGATTTTGATTTTGAGTCTCTACATCATGTGTCATAAATCCAACTACCATCACCATATCATCTCTCTCCATCTTCTCCACTACAAATAATAACCTATCAACCTCAACTTGTAACTCTAATCTTAGATGGATGATCCCCTCTACTATCTACAACTCCCTATAATCTAGATACCTACTTATGTAGACCATTTATCTCCCTATCACAATCTATGATATCCTCATGAAGTATATCCATAAGTGTCTACTCCTCCCAAGATCTTTTTATGTATGACAGACCATCCCTATCACCTCTATCTATATGTGTGTCTTATGATGATTTCATAATTATATCTTCCCCATCTCTATCCCCCTCACTATTAATAAATATTAGTGGAGTGCCCTCTATATCTCTCTACTCTATATCCACATGCATATCTATATCCACATATATATCCACATCTACCTCCTCTAAAATATCCACATCCTCCATCTCAGTAATCTCAATGTCATGTGATTGAATAATCTTAATAGCATGCCCTTTTATTTATACTCTAATCATCCCATATCTCATATAACATCCCTCTTATTCTAGACTCCTAATCTTTTTCCTTATGGCTACCTAATTGAGATAGTAACTAGTCTCTATCTCCATGCATGTGGTGGTTCATATGGTGTAGTCAATCTTAACGATCATTATTGGGCCCACCAATCCATGTAACCATCCATAAATCCTATATCGATCACATCCCTTTGGTTGATCCAAATCATTGTATATAACTATAACTAGCTGTGATCATCTATCACTAAATAAATAGTTAACCCCCATTGTGCTCTCTCTCTCATTTCTTGTGTAAAGATATGTGGACTAGCTATAATGTGTTGTCTAATACCTAATTGTCTCATCACCATATCATGGTAATATCTCTCTATAATTTAGTCATGTGTCTTGATAATATAACATTGGCTCGTCATATAGTCCATATGTAAATCATCTAATGACCACTGAAATATAATCTCTCTATAAGGTCTCCCAGTGATTTGATCATCAACTAGCTCATCGATAACTCTCCTATCAAATTCTAGGTCACCTAAATTTGGTATACGAGTATCAATAATCATATGCCATCCATATGCTAATGTTTCATTCATAGACTGAGTGCTCATATGACCAACTAGCTTCTCTACAATAATGTGCTCCCATCACCATACATGTAATAATGTAGATGGCCAAATATCCCTTCTATATGTATATGTTGCATGGTGTAAGTCCATGTATAATTACACTAATATGCATGTCCCCCATATAAACTACTAACCCATATCCATCATATCTCTAATAATGTCAAATAACCCAATTAGACATAATCTCTTGATCTTGTCAGGTAACATAATGGCACTAACAATAACCATAAGAACAATAGTCAAATAATCCATCTCTAATTTAGTTAAATAGTTAATATCCATTCTACCCCTCATAATTGAAATTAATCCATCTCCAAATAGCATGTATAATGTCATCTCTTATGGGCCCCACCCCTAGTATACTTACCTCCCTCATATCAGAATACCCAAAATCTGATACACATCCTCTAATGTAACCATCATCTCCCTTATCAGTAGGTCAAACGTACTCATCTCACTATGCCATCTCTTGGAAATTTGTGTAAACAATTCCATGTGTACCTAAATCTTTGGTAGCTATGCAATATATGATAAACCAATAGCCTCTAGAACCCTAAACTCATACTCTATGAATCTATCCATCCTCTCTAATGCACTAGGCCTCTACTCCCATGTAGTCAACACTAGTAATACCTCCTACACATAAAACATGTTAGCATCAACTTAATTTTATTTCTCAGTGTAATAATGCATCTACCACTACATTAAAACATTCAAAAAACCAAAAAATATGATAAAATTAACATTACTAATCTTGTTATTCTTATGCCATCCTCATTATGATTGTTTATCCTTACTAAATCTTCTTTTCCTCTTTAAAATCATGGTTTTGCTTCTCCAATACACAATTTGGCTACTAACTTTTACAATTTCACTCCTCCAACTTTCAACTTCACATTTTCCTATTCAAATTTTGCCCTAAAATGAATTCACACCTCATTCTGATGATTTTATGACCCATTTTAACAATTTCACTTCTTTTTTCCATGATTTCATGACTTTAAAACTATGAAATCAGAAATTTGAGCTATTTCTACCCCTAACATGTTTTTACATTCCTAATCTATGAATTTGCTATCTAGGTTGATGAATTCATAGTTTTTTATAGTAAATTCACAACTTTTGTTATCTAATTCATAGATAGATCATCTACATATTTGTTTTAGTCTACTATAATCCCTAATTAATGACATTAAATAAAATATGAAAAACAAAACATCACTTATTGGAGGTCCACTCCTCTTAAGTCTTTAAAATCTCTTCACTCACTCCACACAGTGCTTGTGGTGTGAAATGAGGTCCATTTTCCTCCAAGGTCACAGATAAAATATCCTCACTGAACTTCTCTATAAAGTAACTCTCAAAATTAAATGTGCACAAATGAATTTCTTAACCCCCACTCTTCTATTTATATTTTACCCCATTTCAAATATTTTAACCTCCAACCCTTAATTCTATTCATTTTCATCCATTTTTATTCAAATTTCATGACACATTCAATCAACCTATTCTACATTTATTTCAAGATCTTGCAATAATCAATCTGCATAAATATGCCATTCTAATTACAAAATCAATATATTTTTCTATATTTAGATCCACATGCTATTATTATTAAGATATATCAATCCCACAATAGCTCTACTGACCCCTATGTAATTAGCAAACACTAAGTGTGCAATCTCAGAATGGTAAAACATATTATTTTTCTAATCAATAATCTAGTTTTAATCAACTAGGGGTAACATATTTATGTAACCTATACATTTCAAGTTTGACATTAATTCAACAAGTTGAATTCTTTCTAGTCCAAATCATTTTATAAATTTCTTCTTTTCATATATTTTGAGTGCTTATCTATTTTATCACACAGACCCTTGAGGGGGCATCATTACACTCATTTTCATTCATTTGGAGCAATGTTTTTTCTCCTTAATCATCAACACTCTACTTCTTATACTATTATTAAAAATAGTATTGATTCACAACATTATTTCCAAGAGGGGCAAATGTAGACACCTAAATTACATTTAGTATCAAAATGCACCTAAAACCTATTAATCATTATTAATATAATTCATGGCATATCCTTACAAATTCAAACAATTTATTAAATCAAATTAATCAATTGCACACACTTTTAAATCCTTATTTAAATATTAAATATAGATTTTGCACCTCACCTAACATCTTCCACTTTATTTTCCCTCACATGTTGACTCATCCCCATCTAAATGCATAACTTCATCAACCTCCTTTGCATTAGACCTTGAGTTGTCAAAAGAATTGACTCATTCTTGGTGACTCAGTTAACCATTTCCATACTTATCTCAACCATTTTAAATGGTCATCATCTTCATGGATGAGGTTTCATTAGCCACCGTAGATTATTAAGATCATTTAAAATATACAAATAATCCTCCACCATTGGATCTTCCTATATAAATTTATAAATAAACATGAAATCTATCACCTTCATCACACTAACTTATGATAACAAAGTGATATAAAAATAATAATAAAATCCAATGTGAATCCAAGCTGCCAAAGAGTATTTTACACCAAAACACTACCCATTTTCACCTTGCATTAGAGGAGTGAGAAACCACATTTCAAATAGCTAATCAAATTTACTTCACAATGGAAGAAGATTTTACAACCAAGGTATAAGTTTGTATTTGTTTTTTTTTAAATTTTTAGCTTTATCTTAGTTTGATATATTTTAGATTAAGATTTCTAGTTTAATTTACATTTCTAGATTTTCTTCAATACACCTAGTGTAAGTGTGTATGGATATGTGGTAGGCATAACCCAAAATCATGTTTGAATTACTTTAGGACTAAAATAAATTAGTATTATTATGTTTCACAAGGATTATTTCTAACTAAACTTATTTTTCTAGTCTTGAAGACCAAAACCAAGATGTTGAAAATGCTTTATATGGCAAGTGCTTTTTGTTTGTGTATGATCAATACGGTTATGCCAAAAATAAGCATCACCCATGTATAATGTAATTGTCAAATCTTGTTCACATGTATGTTTTTTTATTTATTGTATACCTATTAATTTGGAGGATCATCAAATGTAATCATTTGATCATTAGTGAGATCTTGGATCTTATGTTTCAAAGTAAAGAATCTGATTATACGATGCCTTGATCCTTGATGATAATGGCAATAATCATTCGCATCATATCCTTTAGGTAGAGGTCAACTCATATCAACATTGATAAGATGAGGGAGAGATATAAGATGGTACTCTAGTAACTATGGGAGTAATGAAGTTGAGGACTAAGGTAAATGGGAGAACTATCTCTTTGGTATTTTAGATAAAATAATCTAGTTAGGTTCTTGTCCTAGTGTAATATTTTTTGACTCATATTCAGAGTGTTAAGATTTAGGATTATTTGTTTGTTGGACCATTTAATAATTTTTGAAGGGATTAAGATCTATTGGACATGTGTAAATGAATCCATGATGACTAAATTTTAAGCATGTATACAATGTATAGGGAATTTCATACATCTCATGTATCCAAGGCCGTTTCAAGATAATGTTATAATTCAAATCATTTGGCATAATTTGGCATAAAGTGATAAATATATAGGGGCCCACATTAATATTCAATGTTATTTAATGGGTAATACGTATCTTGATATATTATAAAATCCCTTGATGCTCATATTAGATGGTTCCATGTTTGAAAGTCCAATTATAATTAAGGAAAGAAAGGATAAGTTACAAATGTCAAGTCATGAAACATTATCCATAAGAACACATTTTATCATTTTTTTACAAACTCAAACCTATATGTAGAGTGGAAAACAACCATTTATAATATGTTGAAGTGATAAATACTCCTTTTCCAAGGATATACTATGCTCGATATATTTTATGGAATTTAATACAGAGACCAAATATTATGGTTTGACATTACAAGGGAGTAGGTTCACACACAATACATCCAAAAGGATATCCTTGTAATGTGTTGAATTGAAAAAAAAATCTAATAGTGAGGTTTTGGTAATACTATCCTTGGACTAGGTGGTAACATGACCTTTCAAGGATGATTATTTCTTGTACTTCCTTTTGTGTTTTCTAGGAACAAGTAAAATCTCATTACAAAAATTAGAATAATAGGGAGTATGAAACAACATAGGTTTTGAATCTCTTATGGATTAGATGGATTGAATGAAGAAACTAATGTACAAAACCATTACAACTATAAGGTATTGGACTATGAAATAATTTAAACAAATTGTTAGGATACATGGCATTGCTCTTGGTACCAAAATGTTACCTTCTAAACTAAAACTATGATATGACTCTTTAGGAAACCAAAGCTCTGATATGAGTCATTAGGAAACAAAAGTCCTACGTGTGTAAGTAAAATATAAAAATAAAATAAGTTATAAAATACATACACATAAGAGGGAACACATTATACATGATATATGTGGAAATACTGCTAAACTAGCTAGGGAAAAACCATGGGGCAAAGGCATCATCTAGACTTCATTCCCATCAATAAAAATCTCTCTATAATAGCTCTTCTTAGCAACTCCTTTATAGTTCTTACAATAACTTCAGTGAGCCAACATTACAACCAAGCCTTATAGGATCTAACCTCCAAGTTTCAACATGCAACTCTATCCAATGCTAAAACCATAACATCCAAGGTAAGATCTAGGCATAAACCTCCATCTCCATGACCTAAGATAACAAGCCTCCAAGATTATACCTCAAGAGTCCAAACCATGAATCTAAGTGATTCAAGCATAATGGCCTCCCATGATTTAACCTCTAACCATGCATCTGATGCTTACAACCTAAGCATATAGGTGATCTAAGTTTACAAGCCTTCCAATCTCCAACCTAATAACATTCAAGGTATAATATTGTAAGGATCCAAGAGTGATCCACTAAGTGGATGGGATAGCCCCAAAGGGATTCTCAAAAAATACAAAGGAGAACATAATGCTTTATATAATTTTACAACAATGAGAGAGATAAGAGAGAGAGAGAGAGAGGGAGAAAACTTCATAGATACTCTAAAAAGGCACCAAACTTTGGGTGGATTATCATATGATCTAAATTTGTTTGTCACCATGAGAAAAACTCTTCAAAGAAGATCCTCTTCTAGATAATAACATGTGTTACCTCCATTTAGCACCAAAACCTGCACCCCACTTTCACAAGTGAGTCCAAACACTCAATAGTGTTATTCTTATCTTCATCTATCAAGGGTCAACAAAGTGGATTATCTACTTAAGATACAATCCAATCCATCCCATGTGATTCCAAGAATTTCACCACACTGACACATATGAGGCCAATATGCAATAGTGCACATCTTGTCTTCTTTTTCCATGTGCTAAAACAAGTCCAAAAAGGTATTACAATCACCTTTAGACTATATCCACACATGAGAATCATTGGTCCCTTTATAAATTATACCCATATATTACCATGTGTCTTTTACACACAAAAATAAACCCAAGTAACTCACTTAATACAAAAACCATGTCCTCTAGTGGAGTGATACACTCCACACCTGCCACATCATCCTAATCACTTCTTAGGAATCTTCATGGGCCATCTACTAGATCACCTTCTTGCCACATCACTAACATGTTACATCACCATCATGCCACATCATCTATGCATTGTATACCACATGACCAAGATGTCATCTCAATATGCCACATCACCATGAATAGTGATTATGAATAGTGCCCATGAATAGGGACCTATAAATAGTGACTACACACCTAAAAATATCCTACTTGAAGTTAATATACTCAAGAATTTACCACACCTACATCTTCTTTCTACTAGATGCCATCCATGCCCACTTCTACTCATATACAAGCCTAGTAGAAGTTTTTTGCACTATTAAAACTTCTCTGCCCTAACCAACTTTGTCAACATCTATTTATCCATAAAAAATTTTAAACAACTAAAGTGACTCCTAGTTTACCATAGACCCATCCTTCTTTAGGATTTTTACATGAACCACTCACTACTCCCACTTCATGGAAATATCTAGTTTTGTACACATCATGGCATACATGAGGATTTTTTACTCCCAATGAATGTAATACATATGACATCCATGTCTTCTCTTCTTTGTTTTAGGACACTATGGAAGACAGCTCAAATAATATAAGATGTGAAATACTAACTAGTATCACCACTCCACATGCCAAAACACTACAAATCCTTCTCCAAATGTCTTCAAAAACATAACTAGAAATTTTTTGCTTTCATGTCCCTATGCATTTCCATCCTTGGTTTTCCACCTTCATCTCATCCCAGTCATTTGATCCATCATACCATTTATATTCATCATTTTGGGGCTTGTAACCAAAATTCCATCAATCCATAATAAAAACATGTGTTAGAACTATTAGAGTATCTTATTACTCATGCTTGTTAGGTTCTAGATAGGTCTTTAGTCTTTACCTAGTTTTGTCCTAGGTGGGGATTTATCTCACATTATTTAGTTTATCTTTCATATTTTTTTACGTTGCCTATTTAAGCAAGGGATATACTTTTTAATATACATGCTTTGTAATCTTTTGCATGTCTCTTTTTCTGTATAACAAATGTTTTTTTTTCAATTGGTTTCCTTTTTGAATGTATACTAAAGCATCAATTTATATAGTAACGAGATCTTTGAGAGATATTGGATGAAAGGTTTTGATAACTCTTGTGATCTAGGAACTTGACTCAAGAGAGGATGGTTAGTATGGTGTTAGTTCCAAAATGAAAACAAAATGAAAAACACACACTAACTAGCATAAAACCTCTAGGCCTAGACACTACGAAGAGCTTAGTTAACAAAAGAAAATGATAAACACAAATAAACAGCAAGGAATGAAAAAATAATAATTCCTTCACCTTGCTTGGATGGTCGAAATGCTTTTATAGTGGTGGCTTGCTCAGCTTGTCCTCATGAAGTCCTTGGAAATGGAATCTTGGCTACCTCCATCTCTCCTTGACACCTTTAGCTTATGGCTTGGCTTGGAATAAATTTGGCATGGTAACACTAATTTCAATGGCTTATTGAAGATATTTGTGCATTATAAATTTGCACTAAACTAGCTTAGAAATGATGTTTATGGCCTCTATATTTATAGATTTTTGGATTTGATCAGAATCAACCTCAACCACCCATCTCAAGATTGAGATGTGTGGTTGAGGATTAATTCAATTTTTATAATTAAGTTTGTAATTATACTCATCATTATATTAGAATAAGGGGAAATTAAGAGGTATGGAGGTCATCATGGAAGGCATTGATGAGGTATGGAGGGCATGAATCCTAATATATGTGTCATTTATGTCCTATGGATGTCTTCCCAAGAAATGAGGTCACCTGATGATGTAGATATTCCATATTTATTTCCAAAAATAAGTATTCAACAATTTTCCATGGAATTCTTGATTAGGCCTTGATTTGGGTTAATTAGCTCTTAAGCATGTTTAAGCACTTTGTGCACAATTTACTCAAATTGATCAGAATGCCTTGTTATTGGTCCAAAATTTGTCTATATTGGAATTGGAAGTCCACATCAGATGCATTAGAACTATATTACCATTTAGGATGCTACTAAAAAAAAAAATAAAGGCATATATCTTGGGTAATAGATTTGACAGGAAAGAGTAATCTAGAGCACCTAGGTGCAAAATTAGCATTTTGACTCAGAATAATTTGATCATAGTTAGCTAGTCCATAAATTATATTGCCCCATTTAGGGATACCCTAGCTAAAATCAGAATTTGAATATGTTAGTTTCACATCTTTTATCATGTTTTACTGTTTTTAAGCCAAATTGTGTGTTTTGAGTGGAAATTGGCCAAAACCCTGATTGGAGGTTATCAGTGGAAAATTTTAGGTGTCTAAAGTTTGCCCCTATTTGGGAAGGCATTGCAAGATATAAGTATAGTAACATATTCTCAAAGAATGATAAGGTCATGTATGCTTAAAACTACAATGATGATAAACTAATTATATGATGCCCCCTCGAGGGAATGATTGGCATAAGTAGGTCAGCAAATGGTCCCTTAAAAGGAAAGAAGTGAAGTGAGGGGACCAAAGAAATGAAATATGATTGGGTGAAAACATAATGATAGTGAAATAATAGTTAAAATCATTCATAATTTAAGTGGGATGGTGTACAATGGTTTTTCCAAAGGTGGTTATAATCATTGTATCCTGATAGTGGCAATGTGGTATGATAACATAATGAATTTCCCAAAGGTGGTCATAATCATTGAGAAGATGGAGATACCCCAGTTTGGGTAGAAAAATAATAACATGCCCCTATATGGGTAGAAAAATTAAAGTGGTGACAACACAATTATTTTCCCAAAATAAGCTATAATCATTGAGAAATGTAGGTGGGACTGTGTGCAATGATTTGCCCATAGGTAGTTATAATAATTGGACCCTGATTATGGAAAACATGATAAACTTGGTTGAGGATAATGATGAATTGGAAGAACCTACTAGTAGGGAGATGCTCATCTGAAATAATAAATATTGAAATTCTTTCATGGTTAATTACTCTATTTGGGATATGATTAGGATGTAATCGAGATGCTAGTGCTTTAGAGATATCACCATTGCTAAATAGAATTTTGAAGCTAAGGTTTGTTGTAGCACATGTCAGGAGGCATAATGGTATAACATCATGAGGAATTAGCCAAAATATGCATGAGGATTGACTCCCGTAATCAAATTCTCAATAGAAAAGAATGTACCAATGATAGAAACCATGATGAAAATGTAAACATATTAATATGGATGGATTTAAGTGTATGTGTGGAAAAGGAATTACCTAATGAACACACATAAACTAAATCAAGGCAACAGTGTTGAAAATAAACAAATAGATAGATAAACAAATAAAATTAGCATAAACAAACAAACAAATAGATCAATATAAACCCTACAAACATTACCCATAGAAAATAGGTGACAATTTAACAAACAAACAAAATGGGGGAATAGAAGAAAAGGAAGGGGGTGGCCGAACTATTTGCATATGCACTAGGCAAGTGGATGCTACCTACATAGTTTTATGGATGTAATATCTAATAAAAAAATTTAGGTCAAATGTAATTATCTGAGGGAATAGGAAGAATGTGATAACTAAGGAAAACAAACAAAATGGATGTGATAAAAGAATAAGAATGGTCTTGGAAAATGGCAAGTGCATGAGAGAAAAGGCCAAAAATCATGAGGAGATAAAATTGGATAATGGTGATTTCACTTCTAATCAAAATCTTGAGATCTATCAAAACCCCTTTCCCCAACATAATAATCAATAGTAGTTGAATAATCAGAAATAAAAACAATGGCCAGTGTAATAGCAAAATTAATAGTATCAAAATCAAAGGTCAAACCAATAAAACCCACAATGATAGAACAATAGACAAAAACAAGGTCAAAATGGTAACAAACAACAAACCTACCATGTAGTTACACATGACTACAATAGGGTTGTAGGTCATATTATGGGGTGTAGCATTAATACCATCTCCATTAATCCTAGACCAAACAATAATTAGCCTAAACCATTGCTAAACAACAATATTCGGCCAAATCACATGGATAATCCTTCTTTGACTTGGGAGTGCATATAGGCAAACCAACAAACTAGGACTTCCCATTTTGGATCTTATAGCAACAACTCATTCTTTCCATGTGACCACATGCAAGTGCACCAATAATTGAGACTTGTCATGTTTGGTCCCACACCATTTCTAACATCAGTTAGTAATAATGGTTTAGTATTTAATCCTAATTGTGTAATCACAACTTAGAGGTGGAAGATTAATATCATAGGCCCACAACCATCCACCATTTTTCCTATCATCCAACCAATCAGGCATGCCATTATGTGATCTAGGAATTTAACTCAAGAGAGGATGGTTAGTATGGTGTTAGTTCCAAAATGAAAATAAAATGAAAGAAACACACTAACTAGCATAACACCTTTAGGCCTAGACACTATGGAGAGCTTAGTTAATAAAATAAAATGACAAACACAACTAAAAAGTAAGGAATGAAAACACAATAATTCCTTCACTTTCCTTGGATGCTCGAAATTCCTTTTTAGTGGTGGCTTGCTCAACTTGTGTTCATAAAGTGGTCAGCAATGGAAGCTTGGATACCTCCATCTCTCTTTGACACCTTTGGCTTGTGGCTTGGCTTGGCTTGGGATCAATTTTGCATGGTAACACTAATTTCAATGTCTTCTTGAATATATTTATGCATTATAACTTTTCACCAAAATAGCTTAGAAATGATGTTCATGGCCTCTCTATTTATAGATTTTTGGATTTGATTAGAATCAACCTCAATCATCCATCTCAAGATTAAGATGTGTGGTTGAGGATTAATTCAATTTTTAAAATTAAGTTTGTAATTATTCTCATAATGACATTGGAGTAATGGGAAATTAAAAGGCATGGAGGGCATCATGGATGGCATTAATGAGGCACGGAGGGCATGAATCTTGATATTTGTGACATTTATGGCCTAGGGATGTCTTCCCAAGAAATGAGGTCTCCTGATGCTATAGTATTCCATATTAATTTACAAAAATAAGTATTCAACAATTTTCCATGGAATTATTGATTAGGCCTTGATTTGGGTTAATTAGCTCTTAAACATGTTTAAGCACTTTGTGCACAATTTACTCAAATTGATTAAAATGACTTGTTATTGGTCCAAAATTTGACTAGATTAGAATTGGAAGTCCATGTTAGATGCATTGGAACCACATTCCCATTTAGGATGTTACTGATAATAAATAACAAAAGTATACATCTTGTGTAAGAGATTTGATCCAAAAGAGCAATCTAGAGCACCTAGGTGCAAAATTGGCATTTTAACTCAGAATGATCTGATCACAGTTAGTTGGTCCATACATTACATTGCCCCATTTAGGGATACCTTTGCCAAAATTGGCATTTGAATATGTCAGTTTCACATCTTTTAGCATGTGTTAGTGTTTTTAAGCAAAATTATGTGTCTTAAGTGGAAATTAGCCAAAACCCTAATTGAAGGTTATCAATGGCCAATTTTAGGTGTCTACAACTCTTTCATGGTGTCATAGCCACCCTCCAATAGCTATTAATCATATTAATTCAATGTATTATTTATCCTCACAATGTGTTTTTGATTTATATTTTGTTTTGGTGATTAACTATACCATATGGATCCTAGGTTTTATCATTGTGTCAGTCCATTAGAAACCATAGTGGCTTTCACATATGATGTAGAAGATCCATCTTCAAACTCCTTAAGCATAACTTTATTTTGGCATGTAAGGTTTTGATGTAGTATCTAGGTGTACATATTTCTTCAAATCTAGTTTTTGTATGGTTACTAGATTGATTGTATCTCCATGAAGATTTATATTTGAGGTTGTTTTGCATTAGATCTATTATTTGGAGGCTAAAGTATTAGTTGGCTAGATATACTACATTTGTCATTTCATTTGTATTATCCTTATTTGGATTCCACATCACATGAATATTTTTTTCTAAGGATATAATCAAGAGCCATCATGCTATGGCTTTGGAGATAGACCAATTTTTTATTTGATAACAACATGACATGTGGTATCTTTAAACCAATATCTTTAAGCTAGGTTTAATAGCTATTTTATCTTTGTCATAGTCTATAAATCCTATAGACACAGTGATGCTAGGAATTTTATGATGGAGGGGAGGTTAGATCAAGTGTTAGTTTTAAAATGAAATAAAAATGAAAAGAACACACTAATAAATATTAACACCTCCATGCCTAGATCATAGGGGAAGCTTAGTGAAGAAAACCAATTAATAAAGCACAACTAAAATGTAATAAAAACAACATTTCTTACCTTCCTTGAATTCTCCAAAAGATCTCTTTATTGGCTTGCTCAGCTTGTATTCAAGAAGTCTTTGGAAAATGGAGTTGTGTGGATCCTTCTCTATTTAGCACAATTGTTTGCCTCATATTTTCTTGATGTAGCTTCATGGCTTGGTTTGTAATTCATAATTTTGGCATTATAATTTTATAGATTTCAATCTTTTCATAAAACCAACATTATAACATTAATATGTCCAAGCTCTCTTAAATGAGAGGCAAATGTGTGTATTTATAGGTTTAGAAACTAACCTCAACTAACCTAACCTTTGTGATTTGATTAAGCTTAGTAGAGTTAAAAGGTGTCAAATGGTCATGATTAGAAATGAATAGGCATGTTGAGATATTTTTGGATATTTTACAACTCATAAAAGGTAATTATGAATTCCTAGGATATTCTTTGATTTTTGAATTTCTTTTTTGACAATTCATTTAATTTCTCATGGTTAATTCAATTTGGGCATTTGATTATGTTTTGCATGTTAATTAATTCTATTTAGGCATTTTAGCATTTTTCAAGATTTGAATTAATTGATGTGTTAATTTGTCCCATTTAATTGGTTTATGAGACAAATTGCATATTATGAAGCCAAATTTGAGATGTTTAGTGATTATTAGGCTTGATTTGCAAAGGTTGGTAAGAGTTAGTCTAAATTCCAGTGTGAAGCCATTGGTGGCCAATTTTAGGTGTCTACAATTTGCCCCTGTTTAGGAAGGTGTTGCTAATTTTAATCACAATAACATCTTCTCAAATATTGAAAAGGTCCTATATGATTATGAATTCAACAAAAAAATGTATGAACTATAGGGTGCCCCCTTAAAGGAGTGATTGTCAAATGGGTCAATAAATGGTCCCTTAAAATAAGGAAATGAGTGGATCAGACAGATGAAAATGATGTGGTTGAATGAACTGATTTGCCCAAAAGTAGCTATAATCAGTTAAAGGGAAAATAATGATTTGACTATAGGTAGTTATAATCATTGGTAGGATAAAAACATTTCCCATTTGGATTCAAAAAAGGTGATGATTTGCCTAAATGTGGCTATAATCACTAATAATACAAGTGGGATGGTGTGAAATGAGTTTCTCAAAGGTAGTTATAATCATTGGACCCTAATTATAGCAACCAAGTGAGATGTTATAAAATGATTTACCCAAAGGCAGTTATAAGCATTGTATCCTAATGAAATGATGATGACAAACATGATGATGATAAATTGACACATAAGAGAAGAATGAATTAAGCAACCTACTAGTATGGAAATGTTCATTTGACTGGCAAGGGGGAAAATTATTTAATTATTTAATTACTTTATTTTGGGTATGATTTGGATTATATTAGGAATGTTACTAGTGTTAGTGCCAAGGAAATATCATTGTTGTGTTACCATGTAGACTTCTCGTAGTTGATTTTTTTTGTAGCATGTTGTGATAGGCATCATGATAGAACACCATGGGGACTTGGCCAAAATATGCATATGTACTGACTCATAAACAAATACTTAAGGGAAATCAATACATTAATGATAAAAACCATGATGATAATATTGATGTATGAATATGGATAGATTCAAGAATAAATGAATAAGGAATCACCCAATGAATGCATGTATAATAAATTGAGGTAAAAGTACTGAAAGTAAACAAATAGGCACACAAAATAGACAAACAAACAATGGTTATTCACAATGTTAGCACATAACAACATGATACAAAAAAATGATGCATATTTCCCCTATAAAATAGGAAATAACTTTTTAAGCAAATAATATGGGGGAATAAAAGAAAAGAAAGGGAATGGTGGAGATGGCCCCATATGTACTAGGCAAGTGGATGTTGCCTACATAATTCCATGGATGTAATATCCAATAAAAATTTCAAGCCAAATGTAGTTATCCTAAGAAATGGGATATTTTAAAATGATAACAAAGAAAACATGATGGATTTCATAGAAAAATATGAGACAAACTTTCAAAATATTAAGTGCATGGGATAAAAGGCAAAAAAGGATGGGGAAACTAAATGACAAGTAATTTCTTGTGACTTAATGAGGGTTCCCAAAGTTCTTAAGACAAAGAAGTGATCAATGTTTTTAGTTTTTTTAGATTTATTTTATAAATGTTTTTGGAAATTTGGAGTATCTCAACTCAATCAAGAATGATGAGATACTAAACAGTCCAAGATCTCAAGATAGTGAGAGTGTTCAAACTAAAATTGCTCATAAATGGCGAGATCATATGGAAAAGGGGGACTGAGATGACCTCAATGTGAATTAAACATAACCCACATATTCCTAAAATAGACTTAGGTCCCAAGAATTCTATCTTGTAGTGAAATAATCTGATTAGTGTATTAACCAATTCAAACAAAATAGGCATAGTTGGCATAATGGCATAGTACAACATAAGAATGGCAAGTTGGTGGTCAAAGAACAATAAACAAGTGTTTCCCCTATTTTTCCTAGAGGTGGTTATAACTAGGAAACAAAGGCATAGATTAATGATACTAATTTTACCATAGGAAATTACAGTTAGTAGTAAGACTAGTGAGACACCGATTTGCCCAAAGGTAGTTATAATCAGACCCACATAAACAAAGAATCATATAAAATGGAATAATAAATGAAGGATGTAATTGATAGAATTTTTGTCATACTACTCCAAAATATGATCTCTATCTAGAATACTTGAAATAACTACTAAAACTGATCTGATTCTTCATGATAAAAGTGGAACCAATGGATGAACCAAGGTCAAATGGGCTAGGTATGGAGTGTCAAAACATGTTGGTTGATAGAAAAGGTATGGTAGAACAAAATGGTGGAATGTAAAAGTGATATAATGGTAAAATGATAGAATGAAATGGTATAAAGAAGAATGTTGATAATATGCTACTACTTGAAACAATCCTCATAGACAATACACCTAGTCACTCAAGTGAATTAACACTTAAGGTGGATAATGTTCCTTGGCCTATCAATTTCATCCCCATCTATTGTGGTGAGCCTATATGCTCTAGTGCTATAGTCTGCAATAATGATGAAAGGACCTACCCAATTGGGTTTGAAATTGCCTTTATGCTTCTTCTTGACCATGGTATTCTTTTGGTTTTCTTTAAGAATAAGATCACCAAGCTCAAAGTCTCTATGTTTCATGCATCAATTTTAGTGGCCACAAATACAATTATTATATTATTGAAGTTTATTTACTATGTTCATGCATTTCTCATTAACTCTAACTCTTGTAGGAAAAAAACTTGATAGTCTTCATTATCTAGGATATGCTTCAAAGAGATGCATAATGAAGGTAACTCAACCTTAATAAAAAGAATGAATTTAGTACCATAAATAAGTGAGTATTGAGTGGATCCCATACGAGTATGATGTTTGGTATATTATTCCCAAAGGGAGTAAAACATCTAAAGGTGTCAATCACAATCGACATTATTGAAAATATTTTCAAGGATGTTGACAATGGTTTTATTTGATGCTTCTACCAGGCTGTTACCTTGTGCGTAATATGTTATGGATAAATGTTGAGTAATATTATATGGCACATAGAGATTCAACATACTTATTTTTTAATTATCCTCCATTATCAAATATAATGTCAAAATGCATACCATAGTGGCAAATAAGATGGTTAAAGATGAATTTGGAATTTTGATTTATAGTCATGTAAGTGAGGGGTATAGCTTCAACCCACTTAGTGAAATATTATGTGGTAGTAAGGATATGTTTATGGCCATTATATGAGGTGGATTTTATATTAATAATGAGATAGAGGCCCCCTATAGTAAATTGACATGGTGTCAACATTGGTTTCAAAGTCTTGATTGGGGAATGAATTAGATTAGCATGACATTGAAATTTATCACATCTTTTGACATATGCAGTTGCATCTTCATCCATTACTAACCAATAGTACCCAATACATAAGATATTTTTCTAAAGGATAGCTCTGATGGTGTGGGATCCACATACCCTTCATAAACTTCCTAAAATGCTAATGTAGATTCTACTAAAGGTAAACAATGAAGAAGAGTCCCATCAAAACTATAGTGGTATAGGGTTGGTTTGAGTAAGATATAATAGGAAACTTGTGGACAAAGGATTTGGAGTGTTTAAAAGATAAGTTAGGTGGAATAATTTGGTCATGAATATAGACATATAGGTCTGAATACCAAGTAGAGTTGGGACCAATAATATCACATATCATTGTGATGATTGATGGTTCGTGAGCTAGTGCTAGAAAATTTTCAATGAAAAACTACTATTATTTGGTTGTATCTATTTTTTTTAATGAGGGATCAAATGTTATCCATGGAATCTACTATTTTATTATTATCCCTTGGTATATGTGCAAACTGGGCACCTACAATCTACTTTTTGAAAGTGTCGACCATATCTTTGTATGGGACCAACTTGTCATCTTTTGTATGAAAGTGGTCTATAACCTAATTGATGATTAACTAAAAATCACCATAAACCTTTATATGTGTTATTTTCCATTGTAATACCTATTGAATCCCTACAATAAGTGCTGCATATTCAACCATGTTGTTGGTATAAGGAAAGATGATTTTGAATGACTTAGGGATTAGATCCCTTTGTGGTATTACAAATAAAAGGCTTACCCCCGATATATGTGATGTGAATTATCCATCAAAATAAAGCTTCCAGTGCTACTCCTGAAGATGTGTTTCAGTTATTTTCATAATACATTTGTTAGGAAATTCGAATTTTAGTGGATTTATATCTATAAGGGGTGCTTTAACAAGTTGATCAATAAGAAATCTCCCCTTGATAGCTTTTTGGTTGACATAATATATCTTAAAATCACTAAGAAGTATGATCCATTTGGCCATGTGGAATTTTAAATCTATTTTAGATAGTACATAATTGAGTGGCTCTAATTTTGAAATGAGCATGGTTTTATTGTTTGACATGTAATGATGCAATTTCTGAGCTACAAAGACCATAGCTAAACATGATTTTTCAATGGGCATATAATTGTGCTCATACGTTACTAATGTACAACTTAGATAGTAGACAACATGTTATTTTGCATTATCATTGTGTTTAGCTAGAAGTGACCCTAGGGCTTTGTCTATCATTGGTAGATATAGTAAAAATGGTTTCTTGGGGATAGGAGGAAATGAAACTAGTAGATTTTCAAGATTGTCTTTTAGTTTTTGAAAAACTTTCTAACAATCATCATCCCAAAGAAATGTCACACCTTTATTCAAAAAATGTGTAAAAGGATGGCACTTATCAGCCAATTGAGATATGAAGCATCTGATGAATTAGATCTTGCCCTACAAATTGCATAGCTACTTCAAATTGGTTGGTAGTGGCATTTTTATTATGGCTCATACATTGGTTGGATCAACTTCAATGACTTAATGAGACACAATAAATCCAATAAATTTACATGAAGTAACTCCAAAAACAAATTTCTTAGGGTTGATCCTAACTTTGTATTCATGTAGTCATTCAAATATCCTCCTCAATGCTACTAGATGATTGGCATTGGTCTTTGATTTACCAAGTATATCATCAATGTAGTCTTCAGTAAAGTCATACATCATATTGTGAAATATGATGGTCATGGCTCTTTGGTAAGTGGCCCTACATTATTGATACCAAATGGCATAACTTGATAACATAATGTTCCCCACAAAATGGGGAATGTTATTTTGTGTTGGTCTTTTCATACGATTTAGATTTGATTATAGCCTAAGAATACATCCATCAAATAAGGTATCTCATAACCCATTATGGACTCAATAATCATGTCAATGTTTGGTAGAGGAAAGTCATCCTTAGGGTAGGGTTTATTAATGTCCCTAAAATTAGTGCAAATTTTGATTCCTTATAGCTTTTTACTGATTGGCACTTCATTAGAAATCCATTTAGAATAGTCGATTGGTCGAATACATCTCACTTACAAAAAAATCTCCAACTCTTTCCTGACTAATATAGCAATGCGAGGATGCATCTTTTGTAATTTTTGTTTTACTAGTTTAGCATCAGGATGTACCATAAGGTGGTGAACAACCATTATGGGGTCTAAACCTAACATGTCAAATTAGGCCCATACAAATATATCTATAAATTCCCTCAATAGGGATGTATGGACTTCAAGCTCATCCTCACTGAGGTACATGCCTAATTTGATCCATTTTAGGTCATCTACAGTCCTGATATTAACATCTATTGTGTCTTACACTAGAAGGGTCAAACCATCTTCAAGAATAATGGGCAAAGATTTGAACTATTTTATAATGTTAGAGTCCTCTGTTAGGACTAATTCCTTGAGTTCTCCTAGGCATGATGAACCAGAATCCATAAGGGTAGGGATGGTCATATAATAAATGCAATTGGAAACTACTAGATTATGTGATTAAAATCTTGTTATTCTTTAATACTAAATTTATACCCATAGACAAGTTCATCATTATTAGTCTCTTAGATGATTTGATCAAAATCCTGCTCTTCTTCAAAACTAGATTCAGACCCATAGAACAGTTTATCATTGGTGGTCTGATGTTCTATGTTTGAAGAAGGTTAAACACCCATATCTAATATCCCCTAAAATAGGTTTTCACCATTATATTGACCTTTATCTTTATTTTTACTTGGTTAGAAAGTGCTTCAAAGAGGTTTTAACTTTGGGACCTCAATGTTTTATTTAATTATTTTTGGCTAAGCTTGTTCACCTACTCTCCAAAATAGGCTTCAAGATCCAACTTTATTGAGAACCCTTTTTTGTGGTCTCCCAATAGAACATTAACCCTAAGGCCTAGAAAATCATATAAGTCCTCATCATTCTAAAATTCATCAACTAGGAAACACTAGATTCTTGTTGGCCCTAGTCTATCAGTTGAGGATAATATAATGGTAATGGGTTAGGGCAAAAGACTAGTTGAAGGATATATATGGCATTATTATCAAACAAATTGGTATGGGCTAGGTCATTAAAAGGGATATTATCAGACTCTACTTCACTATCAACATCATCATCACTAGACATTAGCGTTAGAACCTGAATAAGATATATGGGGTCACCCCCAGGAGGTTTAAATCTAATTCCATAGGTTCCTTTGTACCTAGTCATAAAAATTGTCTCAATTATTCCCAGTTGATTTGGCCCAAGGCCTCTTCCTTCATAATATTGGTTATCCATGATCTAATTAAGAATGGGATACATGTAATTCTTATAATAATTGGTCAATTTTTTATTATACAACCATGATTCAGTACCTTCAAGAGGGTCATGTTCTTGGCTAGAGCCTAGTATGAAAGTTACAGGTCTTAGATTATGCAAATGGACTTTGCCCTTTCTTTGCCATTTCATGAGTGGTTTGGATTTTGATCTTCCAAAGGACTTGGGGTTTTGTGTAAGCTTAAAATGTGAAAGGTGTCATGGGTCAAATATTCTCCTAGGTCATTATCTGAGATGGTATAATTATTGGACATTTCAGGAGGTGGCATTTGGGAAACTGAATCAAGGGTATTAGGGTCAATGCAATTGGCCTCTAGTGAATAAATAATTATTTCCTTCCTCTTGTCCTTATTTGAAACTAGATTCATGATGAAATGGTAGTTAAAGCTTTTGAACTCAGCCTCTAAATGCTGTAATGCTCATATGGATGCAAATCTCTTGGAATAGTAACCTCCATTACTAAATGGGAAAACTTGATACATTGGGGAAATGTCGATAGGATCACACAAATATTGTGTATCCAAGGTCTACCCATAAGCATATTATATGAAAAATTGAGATATAACACATGGCAAAGTGTATCATGGGTCAAGGGCCCAATGATCATTGTTAAACTGATGGTGCCTTGTGATTCTCATTCTTCATTGTCATAGGCTGTGATGGTGATCATTTCTACTTGGATATTTTATGTTGTGTACCTAATAATCTTGATGACCTTAAGAGACACAGTATTTAGGTTTGATCCATTTTCTATGAGGACATGTTTCATTTTATTCCTTGTTATGTAAACTTTGATGTATAATGGATTATTATGTAATGGGCCAAGGGATGACATATCACTTTGGTTGAAGGTTATTTGTTGTCCTGAAGCTAGATGTCCAACCAAAGCTTAAAATTTATCTAGAGATATGTCATTTATAACTTTAGATTGGCCAAGGAACTCTATCAAGATGTTTTTGTGGATGGTAGATGTACATAATAAATATAAAATAGAAAATTTTTTAGGCATCTTTTGTAATTGTTTGAAAATGTCAAGTGTCTTTTCTTAGATAGTGGTAAATGGCTTATTCTTAGCTAGAATGGGTGATTGTATGATGGTTGAAGTGGAAGATGGTTATAGGCCTAGTATGGTAATCCCTGACTATTGAGTTGTGATTGCACAATAGGGATTAGGTACAGGGACATTATTGATAACAAATGATGGTAGAGGGGGACCATATAAGATAAGTCTCAGTTGTCAGTGTACTTATGTGTGGTCATAGGCTAATGATGAGTTATTGGTATAAGGTCCAAATAGGGGAATCCCTGCTTGTTGGTTTACTTGTATGCGGTCCCAAGTCAAGGAAGGATTACAAGCATAGGTTGGTTGATTAAAAATGATTAAAAATGGCCTTACATGATTGGTACTTAGTCTTGGATTGATGGAAATGGTGTTAAAATGACATCCTACAATATGGCCTATAACTATGTTTTAGTCATGTGAAATTGCATGGTAGGTCTATTAGTTGTTGGCCTCATTTTAGCCTTGGTTTTGTCCATTATTTTGATTTTGTTAGTTCTACTATTGATTCTATTGGTTTGGCCCTAGTTATTGATGTTATTATTATCAGTGTTACACTAGCCATTATTGTTACTATTGTTTCTGGTTATTATGTTAGGGACAAGGATTCTAATAAATGTCGAGGTTTTGATTAAAATGTGGAATGTCCATGATCTAATGTGATCTCTCCATTTTAAAACATATTTTCAATGACATGTTTAATTTTCACACAATGATGCAAATTATGGCCATTACCCTGATGATATTCATAGAATTCATTTGTCCTATATTAGTGTGGATAGTTAGTGCCCTTAGGAATTTGCCCTTTTGGAATAGGTCATTTAATGAAGTTAACTACATTGATCTTGTGAAACATTGAGTCAATGGGATATCCAAGGTTACTAGAGGCATGATGAGTAGGAAAATTTCTCCTTGTAAGAGGGTTTTGCAAAGGTATAGGTCACTACAATTGTTGCATTTATTTTGTTAGTCTAGGTTAGTGTGCTTGATGTGCTTGCACATTTGCTGTGTATGCTACATTTGTTGAAGAGGTTATTGGTTAGGAGTTATGTGCATATTTGACATAGGATGTGTAAATGGTGTTTGCACCCTTTGGACATGTCATGAGTCTATTACTATGTTTCCTAAAACATTCTTATTATGATTGAACTTATTTGGTTTGTCATAGTTATAGGCCTGGGTTTATTTTGATTCTTACACTTGGACTAGGTTTTGATTTTGGCCATTGTTCTAGTTTTAGTTCTAGATTTTATTTGATGAGGAAAGTTTAATTGTCCCTTTGTTAATGAGGTCTATTTCAATCACCACACCTTTGTCAATGATCTATTTAAAATTATGCACACACTACAAATCTAAATTGTAAGAGATCTCACCATGTATATTTTGGGTAAACATAATGGATAGTTGCTTATTTGGTAAATTATGGGTAAATTGGATTGTAAGGGCTCTCTATCACTATAGATAGCTTGTGAATATTTCACCAACCATTTTTTTTATTATGTCAAATCTACCAATGAAATCTCATGCTCAAGATTATAAGATAAGCGATGCATGAAATTTTCTAAACAATCATCAAAATCAAATACTAAATTATTGGGCAACTTTAGGAACCATTACAATGCTTTCCCTGCTTAGCTTCTTGGAAAAAACAAAAATGAATGATGTCTCTATAGGCCACTGGTTTCCATACAATAAATAATTTCATCAAATGGGACTTGGGCTCACCTTTCCCCTTGTATTTGTCAAACTTTGGTGGGTCATACCCTGGAGGAAATGGTATCTACAAATAATCCATGTTGAAGGGGTAAAAAAACATGCAATCCAACTCTAACTTTTTGGTATGTTTTCCTATTTGGATGAGGGTAATTGCATCCTTCATTTTTTGTAGTTATTTTGCAAGGAAACTAGTTAGATCATTGGCCTGTTGAGGTGGATATTGGGCAGTCAAAAGTAGATTACTTTGATTAGAGTATGATTGAGGTATATGGTGGTGAATGTTGGATTGGTTAGGGAATTGATCTAAAATACACATACATGGATTAGGGTGTGATGATTATTGAACTTAAACATACTATGGTGTAATATTATGGTTGGGATTTGGTATGTAGGCTTGATGTTGGGAATATTACAGTTGGGATGAAGGAATATGGCTATATTATGCCTATTGAGGTTAAATAGGTACATGTTATTGACTAGTCATAACTTGTTTATTAAGGGAAACTTGTGAAACAAGGCATTATATTTGAACTTGAGGCACATTTTACACAAAAGGTAGTAGTTGCCTAATAGCTACATGAAGAGCATTGAAACTCTTAGTTGCATGAATCCCTATTAGGAAGTGGATGGATGTTAGATATTTGGTATCTCTCACTGACCTATAATTATACTTTATTAGTTAGACATCATTTGTTTTTAGATAAAAATGTTAGTTTATGACTGAAGAGGTATGTTCACTACTACCTAGTGAGGTGGAACGTTAGTTTCCCCCTATTGAGTTGGTAATATGTTCTACCTCTACTACATGGGTACATTGGAAGGTGCTTGTTGTTTTGGAATGTTACTAATCCCCTATTGGGATGGATTAAGATTCGTCATATTTTATTGTGATATGGCATTGGTCATTGGCTAACTACTTAATCTTTGTTGTTGGGTGCTTGAAGAAGTAGTTGGTTAAGGATTAGAGGTAGTTGGTTGAGGTTGGAAAGTAAAAACTCCTATTCCCTAAGTTTACAAACCACTTAATGGTGCTAATTAAAGGCACATTTTATTTTTGACTATTTTTTTATATGCTAACACCACTTTGGTTTAAATTGGATGTTACTTACATATTGTTCACTAGGTTCAACTGACTATTCCGTATAGAAGTAGAAAACACTTCCTCAATAGTTGGGTTATTAAATATGTTTTCTAATAAGATGCTTTGTATAACTAGGTCAAAACACTAATTTTATTGACCTGTCAACTCAAGTAAGACTCCTATTGAAGAAATTGACTTAATTAGAGGTGTATTTGGCATGGCCATATGATTAAAGTTATGTTCTAAGATTTGATATGTCTAGTATAATGTCTACATTTGAATAAAATGGTCCTCCATGAGGCCTCTTTGTGTGACAAGAACACATGGATCTTGATATGGGATTAGTACAATGGCATTAAGGTTTCTATAAGAGTCCTATTTGTTGTAAAACATGTTGTAAGGCCCTCTTACTAGATTTTGAAAGTTTTCATGCCCTACCTCTGTGACTCTATTAATATGATAAGCTAATGACATTGTAACGTAATATGGTTGCTGTTGGACATTTTTATAATTGAAGGTATGCTAATAAAATATTGGGTTATTTGTTCTTGGTCTTACTCCATGTATGGATGAGTACTAACGAAATAATTGGCCAAGGGATCTTGACTCTATTTCCCTATTTGAGTATTGTATGGTGGATAAGAATCCATCTCCCAAACAACATTGTCTCCATAAGGGTCTTGAACAAATTCATCTTGTGTGACAATATTTACATATCCTAGATTATACATGACTCCACTACATGTATAGTGAGACATGGTCAAATCAGATGGCCAATATTTTATGACAAGAGAGGTTAGAGTTCTAAAAACTCTAAACTATTATGTCTAAAAAGATAAAAGTTTCAAACTAGGACTAACTTGGTCAAAAGGAGTGGAGTTGTATCTCCAAAAGGTCTATGTAAATAATTGGTAAAAATATTATAACTTCAAATGTCTAGCATTAAATGCTTTACACAAACAAGGTCAAGTAAAATGACCTAAAAAAAAATGCCAAACTCTAGGTTCAAAGGTGTTCCAAATAGGTCTAAACTAATAAAGGGAAAAGCTTTTAGGTCTTTTGGCCAAACATGATGTCAAAAAATAGACTCAAAACAAGGCATACACTAGGACTTTTGGACAAACATAGTGTTAAAAATCTAGACTTGAAACAATGGGATGATTTTAATCTAATAAACTTGGAACATTTTTGCCTAAATAAGGCACTTGATTCTAGACATAAACGTGATCAAATTGGTATAAGGAACTAATAAAAAACTACTTGAAGATATATTGATTCTATCAAAAAAAAGTCACAACCTATATAGTTTTCAAATTTTGGGTCAAAAATTAACCTAAGTTATGCAACCCAAAAGAGAAATATCTATGTATCAGTCCCCTACAAAACAAGGTCTAAATAGAAATCAATCAATGTTTGGATCTAAAATTTTAAAGGTTAATTGAAAACTCAACTTAGGAAAACTTGGATTTTATTGACCAAAAAGCTATAAAAATTTGAACAACATGATTGTGATAAAACAAAGATCCAACAAGGCATATGAATTGGTTTAAATAATACCAATTTGGATACAAGACAAGTCTATTGAAACAATTTGAGTAGTGTAATGGTGTTAATGCTCTCAAAAGGTCTAAATAATTTTTTGTTTCAAATACTTCTAAGGCTCAAAACTTGAATTGATTTGGGTAGCATAATGTTACCCATTTCAATAAGTGACACACACAATGTCTATGACACAAAATTTTTCTAAGTTAAATCAAGGTGTCAAATAGATGGCTTAATACCTCAAATAATGGAGTAGTGTAAACAAATAAACTCATATATGATGTGGTATAATAATAAAAATTTTAGACATAAAACAAAAAGAAATAAAAGAATAAATGACAAAAATACAACTATGTCATCCTAGATCTTATCAAGGTGTGGTTACAAGTTATGACCATCTATATTGATCCCAAATGTGTGTAACACAAGAGAAGCATCATGTTAATTAAGTTCATACCTATCAACTTATCATGCAAGGGTCTATTCCTTTGCATGACAATTCCATATATAGATTGCTTAGTAGAATCCCCTAGTTGACCAAACCTAACTCGAGCCTTCATTACAAAAGGAAAGGTTAGCCACTTAACCCCCTAGCTCTTGAAGTATGTGTACCCTAATTTTTATACCCCACCATGGAGTAGGGTTGAAAATTTTCCAAGAGATGAAGCCCCAGGTCAATGCTTCCCTAGAGAACTTGTGAGACGTAATGACATCCCCTTCACAAGACAAATTTCATGAAAATAAAAGATTAGGTAGAAAGACTTTAAGGTTGATTTTAGATCACCCAATACTATACAAGTTTTGGGGAGAAATTAGACAAATTTATTTCTATGCCTTAGAGACTAGGTACAAATTCAATGAAAAGACACTTTTGATCACTCAAGTTCCTTATAGAGTATGGGGGAGAGCATACATGCTCTATTCTTTTTACAAAAATAAATAATCAACAAACAATTTCAAGTAATTAAAATTGAAGTTTAATTTTAGGCACCAAATTGAAATATATGACAATGTTAATTATTTGGCCCCTTGGCTTAAGTGTGAAATCTTGAAAGAATTGCACAACATAACTTAAGCAAAACTATCTAGTTTATTTTAAGCCCAAAAATCAAATGTTCAAAATTTATCCTAAGTTTGTTTTTAAACACCAAAAATTTAAGTGTTCAAGACTTAATCATTCATTTTAATAACCAACAATGAAGTGTTCCTAAGACTTAGCCATTCTAAGTCCTTTTACACACCAAATACCAAATGTTCAATATTTAACAATTTTAGTTTAACACAAAATGAAGTGTGAGTGATTTAGCTAGATTAATTTTAAAATCCCAAAATTAAATGTTTGTTAACCAAAACTTAAAAATTTATGTTCAAATCACATCTTGGACCTAAAATTATTAGATAGTCTCCTTCTACTTAGAAGCACTTTTGATTATGAGTAAATAAACTTTGGAAATGTAGCTCTCAGGTTTTATTTTTGAAAACAAAGTGACCATGCTTGGTCAAAACTGAGCGATGCTAGTTTCAAGGCAACCGATGCTAGTTGGTCTCAAAGAGAACTAAAGATGGTAGTAAATGATTGATATCGATCAACTAAAACTGATATTGGTCACTTGTGAACTCGAAGGAAAAACCAAATAAGATGAAAAAATTAAGTTTGACAATGGTTAGCCAAAAACTCAATAAAACCTACAATATAGGGATTAGAAAAAGAGATAAAATGCTAATGAAACCATAAAATCAAGAAAATGAATGTTATAAAGATTCAAAATGCAATAATGATAAACTATGCTTTAACCTGCATACCAACTGATGACCGTTATACAGAACCAATATTGGTTGGGCAAAATTGATAATGGTCACACATGACTGATGCTAGTTAATCCTGAATGATGTTGGTTTCTGTGTAGATCTGAGTTAATTCAAAGATTGAAAATATGGTAAAAAATGACAAAACTACAATTTTGATGACATTAAAGAATTAATTTTTCAATTTTTGAGTTGCATCTTCATCTTCTTTCTATGTGGGATGCTCAAAGTCCCACCAAGCATGCCATTTGTGATGCTAGGAATGTGATGATGGAAGGGAGGTCAGATCAAGTGTTATTTTCACAATGAAATCAAAATGAAAATAACACACTAAAAAATGTTAACACCTCCATGCCTAGATCATAGGGGGATCTTAGTGAAGAAAAACAATTGACAAAGAATAATTAAAATGTAAGAACAATAACCTTTATTACCTTCCTTGAATGTTCCAAATAATCTCTTCATTGGCTTGCTTGGCTTGTACTCAAGAAGTCTTTGAAAAATGGAATTGTGTGGCTCCTTCTCTCCTTGGCACCATTGTTTGGCTCATGCTTGCTTGATATAGCTTCATGGCTTCATGTCTTGGCTTGTGATTCACAATTTTGGCATTATAACTCTGTAGATTTCAATCTTGTCATAAAACCAACATTATAACATTAATATGTCCAAGCTCTCTGAAATGAGAGGTAAATGCTTGTATTTATAGGTTCAACAAATAACCCCAACTCAAGGTTAGTTAGAGTGTAGTTAGAGCTTGGAATGATTTCAAACCTAACATTTGTGAGTTAATTAACCCCAATAGAGTTAAAAGGTGTCAAATGGTCATTATTAGAAATGAATAGGCATGTTGAGATATTTTTGGATATTTGACAACTCACAATAGGTAATTATGATTTCCTAGGATATTCTTTGACTTTTTAATTTCCTTTTTGATAATTCATTTAATTGATCATGGTTAATTCAATTTAGGCATTTGATTAGGTTTTTCATGTTAATTAATTCTATTTAGGCATTTTAGCATTTTTTAAGATTTAAATTAAATGATGTGTGCATTTGTCCCACTTAATTTGTTTATGAGCCAAATTGAATGTTACGAAGCCAAATTTGAGATGCTTAGTGATTTTTAGGCTTGATTTGCAAAGGTTAGTAAGAATCAGTCTAAAGTCCTATATGAATCCATTGGTGGCAAATTTTAGGTGTTTACAGACACTATTCGTGATTAGCCTCCTATTCACTTTCTAGCCATCCTTGTTAGTTCCTAGTCTTCTATATCCAATATTGATCATCGAGCCTCCACAATGTCGTAGAATCTATCTTTTCTCCATTGTATAGTCCATGACATTTTCATTCACCACCTTAAAGGCCAAATCCATGGTTTTTTCAAAAGGAAGGGCATCACACCTTGAGAAGGCTTGAACCATAGCCTCTTGACAATAAGATCCACAAGCTCCCCGGTATGCAACTTTCATCAATCTCCCTTCATAAAAATCCCTGGCATTGGTGGTTTCACTAGTAATGGTACATCAGTCCATATTTATAAATACATTCAAATTGATCTACAACTGATCTATCTAACTTTAGTTGATATATAAACAATCATGTATTGGAGAAAAGAGATGAAGTTTTGGAGATCTACTAAGATCTTAAGCCTGTGCTTTAGATCTAGTGGAGGTAAGTGGTGTTTGCATTGATTTTTATAGATAGGTTGAGCATGGGAGGAGAAAATTGGGTTTTTAAGTTTATAATGCTTGAAGAGGAGATTTATATTTCATCATTTTTTCCTTCATTTTCTATTTGTGTGTTCCTTCTATGGAATATGTTACATTTTCCAAATCTAAGATCCATTCATTTTTGGCTTTTTATCTATTCTGAGTTTGAGTTGGTGCCACTATCCTTGGCATCCCTGCTTGGTAACTGTGTTAGAGAGTTTGATTGGTTTGATAATTAAATGGAATCCTTTCTCTAGTTTTTCATTAATAGCTTAAAAGATCAGTGGAGTGTTGAAATTGCATTGGGATCTTAAGGGATTTTCTGGTCTACATCATCTCTTGCATAAGGAGAATCTCTTTCATTTTCTAACACCTACATTGTAGCTTTGGTGTCTTATCTAGTGTCTTTTTTATTCATCGAGTGGCCTAAGATCTGCATTGTATAGTTTGTATGGAGTTTTTGATTTTATATATCTTTTTTGTCACATTGGATTCTTTTAGACACCTATAATCCACCTCCTTTCCTCTTATCATAGCTAAGCACTTCATTATTTTCCTTAATAGCTATATTTTTCCTTAAAGAGGGAGTTAAATTCACTTGTACATGCATAAGGGTCATTGGCGCATTATTTTTTTATTTTTATTGAGTTGAGGAGATTCCTGGTTCTATTTCATTTCTATGAGTGGTTAAAAGGATAGGTCCACTTTAGATGCATAACTTTATTTTTAAATTTTAGTCAAAATTTTATTAAATAGGCCTCTTTTATGGGGAATTGATTTTTTAATAAATTTTAATTAGTAGCTCAAAATTAAGCACCATATTTTTGAAAAGTTCATTATTTTTCATTTCCCATGCACTAGTTCTATTTATATTGTAAACTACACTAAAATATAAAATACCACATTTTGGGGGATCTCTTCACATCGATTGTGCTACCTTGTGATTATGGTTTGTAGTGACATTTTAGTGGTGACACATTTTATATTTTGTGAGCATTTTTTGAGGAAACATTCATTTTTTGCATGTATCTTATCTCTTTCATTTGTCATAGATCAGAGGGTGAGGTCTAGTCTGGTAGGAGATCAGACCCCCTAATAAGCAACATAAACTTCCTTCTTGCTTCTTTTGGATTGCATTTTCATCATTTGTTACACTCATGGATGCATTTTTGGCTGAGTTTGATGTTTTATTATTGAATTTGCATTATCACTACTAAGGGGTTTCCTATAATATGGAACTTGCATTGTACTTCATGCACACACTATCTCAAATGCATTTTCAATTGAGTATGACATCCTTTTGCATGTGATTTATAGGTTGTTGTTTTTTGATGCTTATCCTTTTATGATGTGTTTGCATACATTATGGATTTTTTCACCATTTTTCATACTCTTCCATCAGCCCATGACATGCACTAGTACTTTGACACATTGGTAGTTTATGTCAAGTCTCCTCGGGGACCCTTAGTTTCTCACCTTCTTCAATGGAGACACATTTTTCACTCCCTTATTTTGGATCATCTCTCTTGATGGCTTATTCGATATGTAAATAGTCTCCTCATTTAGATCTATTCTAGTGAATCCCAGTGTCTTCTTTTTTTTCATTAGGTGTTTTTTGCGTATTGGTTATAATGTAATTACACTAATTTATAAAGTGCCATGGGAGGTTTACTGATTCAACCTTATCTACCTTTATGTGTTTGTGTGCTCTATTTTGGGTAGCTTTTCACTTCTTAAATTTTTTAATCTTTCATCACCACCATGGGACATCATCTTTTGAGAGACATTTTATGTATTTTCACCACCACTTTTTAACTAGTTGACAATCTCCCATAACTTGAAATGTAGCTATTTTGGTGAATCCCAAGGTCACTTGTCTTTTTTGATAGTTTAACAGGCTCTCTTAGTGTGATATGAAGCTATTATAGTGTATACATGTCATCTTGTTTGGTGTTTAAGTAGTGGATTCAAATCATTCATGAAAACATTTTTTTTCCATTCCACTCAGTCAGTAGTATTGGGGGGGGGGGGACGGTGATGTACATTCTACTTCTTGGTGTTGAGAATTACTTACATATGAAATACTCTTTTTTAATTTAATCACCACTAAAAATATTCTTGACTGAAGCTATTCTAGTGATTCCTAGTGTCATTTATTTTTGTTATCAAGTAGTGGATTCAGACCACTCATGCAGATTGATTTCCTTCATGACTTGCGAGTACTTGTAGTGTAGACTATTTTAGCATCATCTTTGCGGCCTTTCTAACTCTCTCATATTATTTTCTCTCTTTTGAGGGGGATTTTTTACTACATGTTTTCTCTCTTTTGTCCAATTTATTAAAAGCTATATGTACTTTACACTTTTGAGTATTTTTTGTATTTCTCCTTTGTACATGGGTATCTTATTCAAGAACTTTGTTTGTTGAAACCCATATGAGGATTGTTACTTGACTCTAAGGCCTTCTTAGTGATTCTTATAGTGACACTAGTGTGGTATCCCCACAAGTGACACTAGTGTGGTAGCCCCACAAGTGACACTAGTGTGGTAGCCCCACTAGTCTTTTTTATCGCTTCTTACCATCATGTTGGAGGGTGTTCAATTAATGCTTCCTTGAGTTCATCATTCTACCCAGTAATTTATCATGTAATGTTTGTATTTAGTGATCCTTATATTCAACACCATTTTGACTTTGACTTGGAAACTATAATGACTTGACATCAATGTAATCTAACATGATGGATTGGTGTCTATAGGGACACATGGTTTCACATTACATCCTCTATTGTTATCCCCTAGCTTCACTTAGGGAGTGGGGTGTTAGAGTATCTTATTATTCATCTTTTGTAGGTTCTAGCTAGGTTTTTAGTCTTTACGTAGTTTTGTCCTATGTGGGGATTTATCCCAAATTGCCTAATTTATCTTTCATCTTGTTTCATATTGCTGATTTAAGCAAGTGCTCTGCTTTATGATATACATGCTTTGTAATATTTTGCATATATCTTTTTAAGTATAACAAGTGATTTCATTTTCAATTGGTTTTTTATTTGAGTGTATGCTCAAGCATCAATAACTATAGTAATGAGCTCTGAGAGAGATATTGGCTAAAGAGTTTTGATAACTCTTTCAAAAACCTTGGCTCTTCATGAAGGTATTGTTTTACTCTATGTACACATCTAATATAACATGTGTAGTCTTCAAACTACAAACCAATAAATTTTTTACTTATAATCATATAGTCCTCTAGATACTCCATCTCATCATGATATAACCATTTAAGAATGATGAGTTTAAATCCAAATGATCTAAACATGAATATATATAATTTAAAACCACACTCTTAATAGTAGTTATTAATAAGAGAGAACAACCCATAGAAGTCAACACTTGACTTCAACATATGTAGCATATTGCTACCTACCACAGTCAACATGGTACATATGCATAGTTATTGGAAATTAGTCATGATACTTAGTGAATCCCTATACCTACCAAGTTTTCAATCCCATAGTCAAAATGCATCTTAATCTACTACATGTAAAACCAACTCATGTGTAGAGTTAATCTATGCATCGGTCTATATGGCTACTCACATCATTTACATCACAACCCTCTTGGCTAATTACTTCTACTACATCACAACCATTGAGAAATTAAATCAATGCATCTTTGAGTTTTGGATTGATCCAACACTATCCTTATCCATCTATGGAACCTCAAGTCTCTTGTTCTTATCCATCCATCCTGAATTACTTCAATAGGTACATATTCAAGTTTCTTATACCTCTACCTCTACATGAAATTTCAAAACATATTAACCTACATATTGTGGTATTAAGATTTGATAGTTTATATCCCTTCATAATTAGAGAACCAATAAATTAAATGTATTGTCATCACACTCCATCTACACCAATAGAGAATAGCTTGCTCCACCACAAATTGTACAGTTGCTTCTTCAGGAACACTGTGTTGGTACCGATCCATCTGGTAAATATTTTTAAGATTCTCCTTCATTTTCCATCTTATTTTAAGAGAGAAATACCTACCATGCAAACTTTTTTTCACATCTTGGTCTCTTAATTTGTAGCTCCCACTTTCACAAACTATACAAACAACCATGGCTCTGATACCAATTATTAAGATCTAAGGCATGGCTCTTGGTACTAACATGTCAAATTATAAAACAAATCTATGATACCACTTATTATGAAATAAAAATCCTACATGTGCAAGTATAATATATAAATAAAATAGGCTACACAAAAATAAACACAGAAAATAACATATTACACAAGATATAGTGGAAACCCTACTAAACAAGCTAGGAAAAAACCATAGGGCAAAGGCAACATCTAGACTTCATTTCTATTATCAAAAATCTCTCTATAACATCTCTTCTTACCAACTCCTTTCTATTTATTACAATCACTTAGGTGAACCAAGATTACAACTAAGCCTTACAATCTCTAACCTCTAAGCTGCAACATGCAACTCCATCCAATGCTAACACCATAGCATTTAAGGTGAGCTCCAAGCATCAACCTCCATCTGCATGAGCTGAGATAACAATCCTCCAAGCTTATACCTCAAGGATCTAAACCATGCATATAGGTGAGCCAAGCATAACAACCTCCTAGGCTCTAACCTCTAACCATGCATCTGATGCTGACAACCCAAGCATCTAGGTGAGCTAAACTTACAAATCTTCTAATCTCCAACCTACTAATATAAAATATTTTAGCTTAGAAGGCTCCAAGTGTAATCCACTAAATGGATGGGATAACCCCAAAGGGCTTCCCAACAAATACAAAGGAAGACATAATTCATTATAGCAATTTACAACAATGAGAGAGATAAGAAAGAGAGAGGGACAAAACTTCATGGTTATTCCAAAAATGCACCACACTTTGGGTGGATTATCATGTGATCCAAAGTTATTTTTCACCAAGTGTAAAAGTCTTCAAATAAGATCCTCTTCTAGACAAGAACATGTGGCACCAAAACTTTCAACCCACTTCCACAAGTGAGTCTAAACACTCAATGGTGTTATTTTTGTCTTCTTCTCTTAAGGGTTAATAAAATAGATGCTCCACTTTAGATAAGATCCAAGCCACCCCATGTGACTCCAATAATTTCATCCCACTCATACATGTGAGGCCAATATATAATAGTGCACATCTTATCTTCTTCTTCTATGTGACCATACAAGTTTAAAAAGGTGTTGCAATCACCTTTAGACTATCTCCACACATAATAATGGGTCCCTTTATAAATTTAACCCATACATGATCACTTATATTTTGCACACTAATACAAACTAATGCGATCTACTTAGGAAAAAATCCATGTGACTCACCTAGGATTAAACCCATGTCCTCTAGTGGAGTGATATACCCCACACTTTTCACATCATCCTCATCATATTTTGGGACCCTTCATTAGACATCCAACCACATCACCTTCCTTCTATATCACTAGCATGCCACATCACCAACATGCCACATCACTAGCATGCCACATCATCTACACACCAAGATGCCATCTCAGCATTCCACAACACCATGAATAGTGACATGTGAATAGTTGTTTCACACCCACTAGAAATATCCATATAAAACATGATTTTTAAATTATAACAATCATGGATCAACAACAAAAAAATTAGAAAACCCTAGTTGTTTTAGGGTTTGGATGTTTAAAGGTTGGGTTTAACAAATGTTTAAATCTAAAATGGAATCTAAGGGTTTCAAGTTAGTCTTAGATACTATTAAAGGGGTATGTAGAAATGACAATGCACAAGGGTAATAATTAGATTTATATCAAGCCAATTGGGTGTTAAACTTAGATATAAACTTAAATGAAATTTATTATGCTGTGAATACACTAAATATAGAAAGCAAAACTAAGCTATTTATGGAAATCATAAGGAATTAATATAATTATCTAGTTATGATGCTATCACAAAGCTAGATCTGAAATAGGTAGAAGAAGACTAGAAGATAGTTCTAGAATAGTCATCCGATTTTGTATATGACACTTATGGAGATCTAGACACTAATGTCAGTTTGGATGGTTGTGTTGATGCTATTTCATGGATTTGATGTATGTGTCATATATATAATACCTACTATAAAAGGATGAAACCACAAAGATGCTTCTAAGTTTGTCTTCACCTTCACTCTGGTGTATTCAAATCTAGGACATAGACTATTGTTCTTAATGAAATGTTAAAACCCTAGTTTTTCATCTTCATTGTGACCTTGGGGGAAAATGAGTTAGTTGGTAACATGGTGTTGAGCTACCTTGAAAGACCCCATTATTAGTGGGCTTTTCCTATATAACCAAAACTCTAAAGAGGGCCTCAGACTTATGTAGTTTTTCCCTATGTGTTGGCTTGCATATGAATCATGCAATATGTGGAAAGCAAGTATAATAGTAACCTAGCTTATAACTTGGAAAATCGGTATCTTGCGCTACTAATCTAGTACTTTAGACCCATGTATGTTTTGTTTTTATGACTGATATGAGAATAGGAGAAAATAAAAAAACTTTTGCTTTATTGAGTGCTTGACTGAATACTTTTAATAGGTTACCTTGGTCTGTTTTAGGTGAGGACTAAATAAGGGTTGATCTTGTATTTATATCAGTCGCTTTAGAGAAGTAACTCACATTAAATCACTTAGGCTAACCATTAGGATACATTTAACTTGTAAAATAAATACTTTAGGGAACTTGACACTTATGTCAAGTTAGGACACTTGCATTGACACTAGTGTCTATCTTAGACAGTAGTATCCATGGTGTAAGAAAGTAGGTGAAATTTCAAAACTTCAAAGATGGAAGATAAATAAGTTTTAATAATTATGGGAAAGAGAGAAGGCCTAGGTCATCAACATAAGACTGGATGAACTAATATATAAGCTAAGATCCATATGATAGAATAGTTGCAAGACTTGTAGAAGTGGAAAAGATCCAAATTTAAGAATAACAATTAAGGTCTAATTTTCACAAGTGTACAAGACTAACATGTTATATAATCCATAAATATCATATATAGTCCATGTGTCTCTAAAAGTCTCTCCAAGTTCAAGTATTTTTATTTTTAGTTAAAAAAATGACACTTTAAGCTCCTATTTTTGTCCCCATTTCCCTACATCCATGCCTCCCTTCATGTATATTTTTTCATTGTGATTATATTTTTGAAAATAATCCTAATTAATTTTATCATAACAATAAATATATTAATTATTTTCATTAGAGGAATCCATTTTAATAGTTGTCAAGGGAATTTGAATATGATCAATATGGGTCCCACTTAAACTAGCAAGTTATGCATTAAGGGAATAAGGGAGGTAGTTTTTTTAAATGCCATAGAAAAATAACATGTAAAATATGTTAGAACCAATAAAACTAATTGAAATGATTAGAGATTAGTAAATTCCCCTAAAATTCAAGGTCAAAATAAGGTGCTTTCAGTGTTAGATATAAGATCTGAGGTCAAAAGAAAGTGATTTAAATGTTAGTAATTATATGCAGTTCAAAAAAAAATTATTTTAGATTCAAATTCATATCCAAAGTCAAAATAATATTATTTTAGTGTCAAACATTTAGGAATTTAGCCAAACCCTTGGGGAAAAAATTAAAAGAAATGCTTGAATGAAAAATGGGTTTACCAATATTTTTATCAAAATTTGAATTAATGTGATAATTAACCCTAATTAAGATAAAATAAATAAAATAAAGTTAAATTTTTTAAATGACCTTTCAAAATACATAAAAGAAAATAAAATACTGAAATTGATAAAGTGCAAATGATTAAAAGAAGACTAACTATGAAATGTAATCACAAATTTTGTTGTTTCTATCTAAGATCTAACTATGTTTTATTAATAGAAGGCTAAAATAGGAAATCAAAGATAAAATTTACAAATATTTAGAAGATGGAACTGAAATTGAAGCAGGACATAATCATCCAACTTATGATAGTATTGACTACCACTATTTTCCCAAAGTAGTCGATCATGTATTTCGTTAAAAAATAGTAACTCTAGTCTTGATTATTTACAATAGCTTGAATTGGGTCTATATTTGCATGTTTAACCTTATGAAGTGTGTGAAAGACTTGTGAATATAGTATCCAATGTTTAAATCCTAATAGGGCATGTAATAATAAAAAACTATAGATAGAAAAAGGTGGAGTGTAATTAGTTGGGATGATCCAATCACATTCATGATGATTGAATGTTGTTGCCTAATTATCCAATATTCCAATGAGGGAATAAATCCCATGTATTTCACATAATTTTACTCCTTTGACTATATGAATGCATCTATAAATGGATTAAATACGTGATAATGATTTGTTTTGGGTGGATAAAATAGGGTTGTGACTTGGTTGGGGACTACTTATAGTGATCGAAATTTAAAAGTTAGGAAGAATAGGGAAATTTTTCTCAATGTGTAATATTTTAAGTATGCCTATGTATTTAAATTACTAAGTGGTATAATAATTGACTTAATTATTCCTTTATAATAATCCAAAAGGGGAAACCATATGTTTGGAATCCTAGAAACACATATGAAAAGGTAAGATAGGTTTTAATTTTAAAAACTAATCATCAGAGGGCCAAGACAAAGAACATCCACTAAGGGACAAGAACATCTTCCACTATTATCCCCTACTGTATTTTTTGTCCTTTAAGAAAATGTGTGGATTTTGGGTCTAGGTCTATTCGTATGGGTGCCTATGAGTGTTTTTAGCTATTAGAACATTCTTTTAGGATTAAGATAGAAATTTTGAAAGGAAATAGGTCCACATGATTTCTTAAACTATAATAAGGTGGTAATATAGTTGTTAATTAAGTGCAAAAGTGAATTAAAGTGGAAAAGGGCTAAAACTTACATAATCAAGTATTCATGACTAGATCTAGGTTACTACATATTTAAATAAAACAAGGACATGCACCAAAGCATCATTTTCATCCACTCAAAGTGTCATTATCCATCCTCTATTTGTTACTAAATACATGTATCCTACAACCTTCTAAACCCCATATTTACTCCTAACCCTATTTTACACATAAAAAAATTGTAGGTTGTTATCAAAAACCTATCGAATGGGTTGTAACATTTTACTTGATAGATTGTAAATAGGTTGTAATAGTTTGGAAAAATCAACAATTATACATGGGATGGGACACAAAATCAAGCTGTATCAATTCTTTAATGTCTTGATATTCATCTATGTCACCTCAAAAATTATCCACCCTCTTGTTGGCAAGGTTATCAACAATCCAATTTTCTTCTATGTATGTGTGTGAAATTTCTATTTTTTCAAAGAAATTAGTTGGAAAGGATGTTTCTTGTAATAAATCATTGATTTGATAATTATTTTAAAAAAATTATTGAAGACCATGAATTAATATGAAAATTTTTCCTTCTTAATGAATAAATATTACAATTTCAATGTTAAAAATCAGGATCTTTATTAATTATTCTTTATCCATGAAAATTTTTGTACACCTCTTCTTACAAACATGCCATAAAACTAGGATAAGAGTCCCTTTCCGAAATATATCAATGGAGCCATCAAATTGAGCTAGGGATTCAATGCATTTATTAACAAAATGGGGCATGGCCTGACAAATATCATAGTTAGTCCATAAAATCTAGTCCCTTATCCCACTAGGGGAAGGGGACCAATAGTTGGGACCCATAACTTTGGGGTCCCACATATTTGATATGGGAGGATGCAGGATAATGGGGGATAAAAGGGTTGCTGGGGAGGAGGCGGGAGGGGGGGCGGGGGGGGGGGGGGGTGGCGAGCGATGAAGGGGGCTAAAGCAACACTTTTTTTTCCTGAAAATAACCATAGTTGGACTTGGAGAGAGCTTTAGAGAAACTTGGAAAAATAATCTAGCAATAGCATAAAAATATCAATTGTAGCATTATGAATTTAGTTTCTAAATATATAATTTGTTTCAATACACATATGATAAAAATATGTTAAATTAACGTATTTATGATAATGCTTTGACATATTTTTTTTTGAAAATATAAGGAGACTCCATGTGTACATACACACTTTTTTTGAGTAAATGAATGAATTGTTGTATGAAATTTCATGTATGGATAGATGAAATAACCAATATTGGTCATGATATTTTTTATTAATTTTTAATAAACATGTATTTTTTATATAATTTTACAAGTCAAGACAACTGTAAAATTTGAACTGTAAGTGTTTGAACATAACATTTTGACCTTAACTTCAAGAAAATCCTTTTTTTGAAAGCATAACCAACGATGCATAGATTTGTCAGGTATAGGCTATATAAAATTTTGATTGAAGGTCATAAAGTTGCAAAGGTATTTTTTATGATATGTATACATTCAATAATGAGGTATGTTGTGTAGAAATTAAGGAATAAATAAAAAAATAGTTTAAAATTAAAAAAATTAAATATTTAAAAACTAAGCTTTTCCATATATAAGCCCATCCATTATAGATATATAAGATGAAATTTTATTGATCAGATGTGTCGACAAAAATGTAAAAGATTCCTAAATTTTATAAATATCATGCGAGTTGCTTCATGACTAGTTTTAGGCTAGGTTCAGACCTCCCCAAGCCTAAAACCAAAGAATTTTTTAAGGGAAAGTGGAGAAGTCAAACATTGAAATGTCAAAAAGTGTGTATGCCCTTTTTAATCAAACTAGCATATGCCCTTTTCAAAGGGTGTAACATCATATTTTGGACTAGTTCCAAATGCAAAAGTGCATTTAATTAGGAATAGTCCATTTTCAAAGGGTGTACACCCTTTGCAAAGGGCCTATGCCTCATTAAATTCACTTTTGCATTTGGAACTAATCCAAAATAGGATCTGTGTGCTTTGTAAAAAGGTTTACACACTTCAAAATTCATGAATTTATTTTATTTTCTAACAAAATTCACTTATTAATTCTATATTTTACAAACTTCAATTCATTATTTCTACTAACACTTTGTAAATTTTGCAAATTCTCCATTTAATTTGTCTCTATTATTATAGTTTATTCATTTTTTACTCTAAACTTGGACTAATTTATTCATTTACATAAATATAAATAATGGGTTCAGTTCATTGCCATAAAAGACCAATTAAGAACTAACATTAGAGGAAATTGAAGTCAATAGAGAAAAAGATAAGAAGATAGGAGAACATCTATAAGAGCTTCTACTCAAGGTGGAGGTACTTCTTCCATACCATGTAATATTTCAAATGAAAATAACATGCCCAATTTGATAGAATTTAATTTAGATACATCTTCAAATGAGGTAAGATAAAATAATCAATCTTTGTTGAATGATGAAATTCAAAATGTAGAACATGTAAATATTGAACTCGCATTGATTGATTAAACACATGAAGAAACAAAATATGATGAAACATCCATCCTTAATTAATTTTTTGAGCATGATGATAATCAACATCAACTATTGACACCAATTCATCTCTCTCCTAATGAAGAGGAATTCACTTCACCTATAAGTTCTAATGTACCTAGCTAACATTATAATATACCTTCTATGGCTTAAGTGGTAACACCATCCAATTTAATATAAAATATTGATCCTAGACCCACACCTCCAAGGATAATGTGATGAAAACCAAGGTATTTGGTTGAAATAAATGAGAACATATTAAAACCTATGGAAGGCAAAATATCTAAAAAATTAATTCAAAAATCATGCTTAACATCTATGGGATTATGAAATTGAGAATAAAATCCATTCAAAATGATGTCAATAATTTTTTTAATTAATGAAAATGAAAAAAATGCACCCTATGATACATAATTTAGGGTTAAGAATATGTAATATCGAGGGAAGAAATAATTCACTAGTAAAGAATTTATATAGTGTATTTAATGCAATAGGAAATAGAACTTGAAAAAAATATAGTAACATTGAAAGGCGAGTAATAACATAATATATAGTGAGTAAGTCAATATTTAAAGGTCAATTTCTTAGTCAAGCAAGTACATACTTGACATTTAATAGAAAAAAATGTAATGAATGCCATAAAAATAAGAACAAGGCTTGATGACCCTTCACATACAAATTGTCATGCATTTGGTGGTAGACTCTCATGAAAAAATATGTTAGTATTTAAAGGAACAAGACATTTTATTGAAACATTTTGGCATGATAACACAAGGGTATAATCTAATGTAAAATATATTTCTAAAAGAAGAAAAAGTTCAAAAAACCATGAGACACATGCAACACATTTCTTGGAGATGATCCAAAAATAATTTTATAAAAAGTTTATTGAAAAAATTAATGGGGAATTGATAATTAGCCAAAGGTCATTTGAGATGTACAAGTCTTTCTATGTTAAAATCAATCAAGAACACACAACACATTGTTGTAGTATCCATGTTTAATTTTTTTTTATGTATTTTTATGTTTTTCCTCGTATACATTGTAATTTACATAATGACGAGATTATAAAAGAATGTATGGTGCCTTCCCCACCTAAAACATCAAGAGAGTTAATCCAAAGTCTTTTCTGCCAAAGATTTGATGGACATTTTTTTTGACAAAGAATGTTTAGATGGAATATGCAACACTTTTGGTGGTTTTAATTTGAAAAGTTGTATATAAGAAAAAATTTCACATGAATTTGGAATTCAACTAGTTGATTTTAAGAAGTATAAATATGTAAAGTATGTTTTAAAATATGGAAAAGAGTCATCAAGATGTGAGTTGGTTACAACCCAAGTATCTGTATATTATTTCATGTATGAATTAAAAAAGAATATTATGTAACAATATGCAAGACATACACACAAAGAAAAATGGTTAGATAATAAATTCAAGGTAGGCAAGGATAAATTCCTAGTTGGCACCATTATTTCGATTATATATTTTCTAAAAAATACACACTACAACAACATAATGAGGTTCAATCACAGTATTATAATTCAATTCAATTTACAATTTTTGTGAATATTACATTTAGATATGTCCCTGATGTCATAGATGATTTCAAAAATATTTTGAGGGAGTACCACTTGTATATGAGTGATGACAGATCACATTATCTAGAGTTTATCAAATGTTGTGTTAATTTATTTTATAAAATATGAATGCAAGATAAATCATGTTCAATACACACTACATTTGATCAGACATTCATGTAGGATAGTTTAAGAATTCAACAATGTTTTACTGGTTCTGTAGGATTCATAGGAAGAATTAGGTTCAACATTTTTGGATATTTTTTGAGGTTGGGCATGGGAAATGGAAACACAATGGTGCAAGTGCATGTCTAAAAAAATCCCTTAAAAATAATAGAGAAAGAAAAAAGATGGTGTTAATTTTATCTATACTGCAAGTACTATGACTTGGTACAATGAAAACATTTCTCATAGATTAGATAAATTCTCATGTGTAAATATTTATTTGGTTAATGGAGGAAAAAGATAACATAATGTTTAAATATTATAGTATAATACTTGGATCGAGTGTTTTCCACTCCATTCGAAGCTCAAGTTATAGTTCATGGACTATTTATACTAGGGACATGGCATGATTTTAAGTAGACTGTATGGAATTTAATTGGAATGAATGTGAGTTAAAATAATGGGTCAACAAATGGTATTTTAGACCCCTAATGCCTATGGAGACTAGTGATTCATTTCATCTATTGGAGGATCTTGAAATGACATCATCAATTGAATTTGACCCCATTTCAAATCTTATGTAACTAGGTATAGTTTATTTATAATTTAAATGTAGCCTTAGTTATATTAGTGATATCTTACTTTTTTCCTACATGTCCTTACAAATTGATTATATTTTAAATGTAGGACAAGTTTTTTTATTAATTACACCACTGAGAACATGCTGATGAAACAAACAACTACTTGACTCATTGTATAAACGCAAAAAATAATTATGCATAATTATCATGGATGATGAAAACTTAATTATCCATAACAACTTATAAGAAAATACTAGAATATCCATAACAATAGTAAGAAATAGTAACTAACTTATAATATATTAAAGAATTGAACAACCTATAGGAGAATATGAGAATATTCATAACAACATCATGCTCTTCATAACTCAAACTTTCATTCTTATCACAATAAATTAACTAGAAAAAGGTTCACAACTGCATTCAATTAATATCATCTAGATTTCAAGTAAGAGGAAACAACATTAGGATTGAACTCATCCACATAATAATAAGATATTAGTAACAAAATTAGGGTAAAAATGAACTCATCACAATGAAATTAGCTTGTGTATAAATGGTTTTGATATTTATAAGATCATTAAAATGATAACATGGGATATTATATATGTGTATATGCAAAGTTATATGTACAATGACATAAAAAATAGGACATATATTGAGAAATAATGTAGACCATAACATGTATGTATACAAAATGTTCCATATAAGCATACAATGTAGGCCATATCGACATATAAAATAGATAGTGCCTAAAACTAGACCCTTAGCACAACAACTAGCTCTCATGGTCCTCATTGCCTCCAAATAAATTGTGTTTCCTCTCCACAAATGTAGAACTAGGAGGGCTACATGACTTATTATAGGGAAAATTTTCATATCAAACTATGAAGCATCGACTATCTCTCCCATAACATCCAAAAACTGTGGTGTCTACACAACATATGAAATGTAAATTCTAATGCATTAAAATGACATTGCAAATGATAGAGTTTATATGAACAAAATTTTTAACAAGGTGATTCTAGATTCATTATATGCCACCTAAATGGTTATCTTGGACTAAGAAACCAAAAATATACCCATGATGGAGATTCCTATAGAGAATACATATATCTTGAGATCTATATGTGCATATAAATATGAATCTAAAAAAAAAATTTAATAAAAGACAATTTTACTACATCTGTTGTCACCAGTCTCTCTATCTAAATCATGAGATATTGTGGAGATAGTGGACCTTGGAATGGAACCACAACATCAGTCAAACCATTTTCTCATCCTTGAGGGGTGCCCATGGAATCTCTCATCATATTTAAAAGCAATAAATGAAATATGTCAATTATGAAACCATAAAGGGTGTACTCTGTTTGTGGGCCAAAGGACATATGCTCTTTTTTCCCATAAAAAGGGCCTATGCCCTTTTGGCTTGGTGCCATATCAAATCTAAAAAATGTGGAATACACCATTTTTCAAAGGGTGTATGCCCTTTGAAAAAAAAACTTTCTTACTCCCTTGCTGTCACTTTTTTAGTCCCCCAACTTTGTCTATCCACCCATATTACGATACCTATCACTCTAAAATTTTGGATTTAGATAATTTAACAATTTTTAGTTAGAAAATATGGTATGAGAGAAAACATTACATTATAAGAAGGCATATGATGAAGTTTTTAGCAACATGTTATTTTTTTCCATATTTTAGAGGTTCGATCGATTATTGGGATCTAAAGGACCATTAGTTGGCATCAAAATTAACAAAAAATATATCCAAATGAACCCATTATTTTATTTTTGGATTTTAATGTTGACACATAAGCTAATAAATAAAAATATTTATAGGTCATTAACATGAAACAATTTGCCATGTTGGAATATGCATCGGTCGTTACCATGAAATAATGTGTCATGTTGTAAGACACCTAGCTCATTATTTCTAAAGCTAAGACATTTTCCAAATGGATTAGTGGGATTTTTTCCAATAAGATGTAAATTTAAACCCTCATGAATTCCACTTACCACATTATCTCCCTACCTTTTCATGAACCTCCTAACCCAAAATGGGTGGAATATACCTAAAAGTTCTCGACCATGCTGCATTATGTAGAGGAATTTTAATTAATAGAATGCAGAGATGAAGGTGTATGTGTAGGTGTGTTGTATGTAAATCAACTCACAATAGTGTTTTATTTGTTTTTGTTTATCTATTAGTGTTATTATGACTTATCTATTCATATTTTATGTTGCATGCCTTCTTTGTTCATGTTTCTTGCAACATGTCATCTAAGTTCCTCAAAATTTTGGTGTCTTTGTCACTTGATGGTATTTTTGGCATGATTTAAAATATAAGTAAATTTTTACTAATATGTTAATGAATTGGGAATTTAATTTATCACATGTTTTCCATTCACTTTGATCTATTATTTATATATGTGACACATTTCTATTGGGTTGAGCTTGGGATGAAAGATGCGTGTGTCATTACTAAGGAAGCCATTGCCATTTTCCACATATATTGATGGGATTTAATCCATTATTGTGGAAATTTGATGTTTCCCTATGTGTCATGAACAAAAGTTCCTAATTATTTATGTTTTCACATGGATATTATGGTTATTATCCTATGTATCTTCCTATTTCAATTGCATGCCTTTTACTTGTCAGGGTTTCTTGGCATGCTTTCTTTGTTCATTTTTTTGGATGCCTTCACATCTAATTAAATATTTATTGCTATATTAATGGAGGGATGGAACACTACATGAACAAATGTCTATCCCTACCTCTTTTTTAGACCTCCTCCACTAAAAAATCCATGAAACCTAATTGAAAGTTATTGATTATGCAACACTTCATAGAGGAATTTTAGCTGGCAGAATGAAGGGATGAAAACTATTGTTATTGTGCCTTTTATTTTTATTTTTAATTTTTAAGTGTGGATTCATATCTAAATAAATATTTATTAGTATATTAGTGGATTGATGAAACATTACACATATGTGTGTTTCCTATTAATGAACCCACATTTGTGTACTTTTTATTTTTGCATGCCTATTATTGTTATTGTTCCCTCTATGCCCTTGTTGGAAGATGGTTGTTGGAGGGATGAAACATTACCCAATTATGAACCTAAATAGTTTGGATTTTTTCATTCACATCTTACTCCAAATTTATTGTTATTTTAATGGAAACCCTAGATGTTTTTTGAATTCATGTCACTATGTTTTTTATTTCTATTTCATATTTATATTTCCTTACATGAAATGGGTTGGATGATGCAAAATTTAATGTTGTGTGGATATAATCCCTAAAGGTTTTCATACACATACCGTAAACTAATATTGTCATATATACCTATCATTTAATGTTGTTATGTTTTCATGCCCAATTTTCAACTAACATCATCCTCTTTTTTCATTCACATCTTTATCCAAATTTGTTGGTTTTCATTCATATGTTTCTATCAATTAATGTTTATGTGTTATTCATTCACATTTTATAAGTTTCAAATTTTATTTATTATTATTGTTGCTAATAAATCACTCAATATTTTTTGTTGTGTGGATAGAAACCCTGAATTTTTTTGATATGCTATTTTGAATTAATATGAGTCATTCATATAAAATGATGTGCCATGTTGAAATATGAGTGTGTACATAAGACATAACACTTTATAGTATGTGGATGGATGCCATAAGTGTTTTCATTCATATACTAGTAAATGTTTATGTGGTTCCATCTATAATAATAATTTCATTAACATACCAGTAAATATTTTTGGTTATCCATATTGAATAAGAATTTTATTAACATATCAGTAAATGTTTATGTTCTAGTCTTAAATAAGAATTTAATTAACATATAACTATTGCTATGCTATTACTATGTTGTTATTTCATTTTGTTCATCTATTTTCCATTCTATTGATAATGTTTTTGAATAGGTTTTCCATTGTATTGTCACAAACAATAACCATGCATTTTTTTGGACAAAAGTGGAATTACTGTGAAGGGTGAATGTTTGTTGGGCTGCTCAATTTATGAAAAATTTACGAACATTATGTTTCTTGACACTTCTTATGTATTTAAATATTATGCTATATTTACTATTTTTATATTATGTTTCTTAACACAATATGCATTTCTCATGTTTGGAAAGTTTGTAAAATTATTGTTTTTCAAAGTTTGTAAAGTGCATTGCTATTGCTTCTATTGTTTACATGTGGTGTTCATGTTTATCTATAGATAATGTGATAGATTTTGATTTCATGGTAGATAATGGAGAAGAACAATGGCCAATTCACTTTCAGATGAAAGTATTTAAACTTTCATTAAGCTTATGATCCATTTGTAGACTTAATGGTAGATAATAAGTAAAGTTAATTACATACATAACAAGTGAAATCAATTATAGTTTACTATAAAAGTAAGTATATCTAATTCAATTAAATTTATGAACACCATTCCTTAAATTAGAAAATAAGTTAAAAACATTTCATTCATTTGATTTATGGTAAAACAAAACTTAAACCATCCAAGGGGGAAGTTAATTTGTGCCCTTGATTCCCTATATTTGTAGATAGGGGAGTTGGTGTTGGTCCTTAAATGACTATTTCTTTAGTGGGATTTGCTACGATGTTAATGGTAATATGAGTTCTACCACATGAACTAATTAGGGATAGAATGTTTATCATGTCATTCAATATTTGATGTTGTTTAGGTAGAGGGTTGAATTTCATGATATAACACCTTCGCCTCTCTAATTCTCTTTTGGGCTTATCAAATTATTTGTCTCTTTTTTATTGTTCTCTCTTTTTCTCCTTCTCTTGCCTTTGTCATATCTTCTCCTACACCTCCATATACCTTTTTATTACACTTTCATGTTTCCAAATTTCCCTTATTTTCCTCTTGACCTACCTTAATGGTTTCCTATCATTAACTGCTTATTTTTTCCTCACCTTCAATTATTTATTATCCTTCTTTTATGTCTCCTATTATATAAACATTTTATCATATTTATCTAATGTGAGAATTTATGATTGTCAACTCAGCTTGAGTGCAATGTTTCTTGATCTTTTTGTAATCCTTTCCATTGATAATTTAAGAAATGTTAACATTGGAGTTTATTCGTCATTTCTTTATACTTTTTTGCATTCATTGAATTATTGTTCATTAATTTATAAAATTTCCTCATTGGCATCTAAATCAACCATTTCATCATTTACACTCCATTATCCATTTAGTTCCTAATAATGAACAATTTTTGGTGAGATATAAGGTGGTGATGATGACATTGACATAGAAACCTTTGATTCAATAATTTCACAATAAAAACCCAGATTTATTTTCCCCTCCCTTAGACAATTTGGTGGATTTACTTGCATAGGCAAATTAAACCATCTGGGTTGAAACTAAATGTTGCATCCATTTCATTACAGACATTTGGATGAGTTATTTCATGTTCAACATTATTTTTCATTAGAAACATTTCTTGCATTTGTTGTTTCACCTTCTTCACCTCATACAACATTACCTTCCTCCATTTGCTCAATCTTCTCCATTGTAGCTTCAATGTCTTCCTCAGTCAGGTTTGTCAACCTCATTATATTTCCTACATCACTTACTAAACATCCTCCTCAACATGGAATGCTACACTCATATTGATATCATTAGGTAGTACCTCAGGGTTAAGGGGATGTTACCTTTTTGTCAAAATACAAATTTTATATTCTTTGGAGTTAGTACCATCTTCATCCTTAAGCTACCCAAAGTGGCCAATTCTTGTCACTCTATCTCCTAACCATGATGGAATTTCATCCATGTCATCCTCTCATTCTTGAAGTAGGCCTTGAATGGACAAAAGGCACTTACATCAAGTGGTTACAATTTATGTCTATTATATGTGGGTAATGTAAGTAAATCTATCCTCAAATATTTAGCCTTTTCAATTGTTTAAAGCACGACATCATTGTTGTGCCCATAAAAATGAGAAGATGCCTATTAATAGGAAAAACTCCTAGTATAGATTTGGTGAAATGATGCAGCCAATTCATGAATGATCATCCATGTATGGGCTTAGGTATCCATGCATTTAAGCTCACATATGGCATTGAAATTTTATAATTGCCTCTTCAGTTTGAAGAAGTAGAACCTAAGGATGCTCTGCCTAACTACATTCACACATGTTAAAATAGTTATCCATTATCTATTCTTTGATATTATCTATGACACACTCCTTACCTCTTTCTTGGTGATGAATTGCATGCTGTAATTCCTTTAAGCTTTAACCCATGTGTCATCGTAATTCCAAATTTTGTGTGGCCCATAATTGATTTTGGAATACAATGTTTTTAATTTCTCATAAAAAATGCACATAATAGAAGGCCTTAGCATGACATCCCTATCTTTGTCCAATACTTATGTTGTTATCATAGATAAATTAGGGTGCATATGTTTTAATCCTTTACACCATGATTTGTGGGCCTAATTTTGCATATATGGGCAATGTGTGACTTAAAATGTGATATATCCAACTTATGCCCCATGTCAACTATGTCCTTGAAACACTACACTATATCACTTTCTTCTACTATTGATAAAATAATGGGTTGACCCTTCTTATGGGTAGACGTGATTCCCTTCAGCCAGTTCAATAAAGTACTTGTTTTGATGCCCCACATAACCATTGCAACACTTATAGAGTAATTATTATGGTCCACATCTCTCATTGCACATTTTGTATCTTCCACTATCCACTCAGACTGCAATGATGCTCATGCATTAGTGGTAACATTTATGTTGGATTCCTTCTATACATGGTTGGCTAGGGTGTATATAATCTGATTTGAAGTGGGTTGTGTAAATTTGTTAACTTCTTCGTCAACATATTTAAGAATTTTGACTCCTTTGTTCTTCATAGTTTCACATGTCTATTTTCAAACATACTATGTCCTCTTCTTCAAATTCCTCATGTTGAATAATAAAAATCAAGATATTATATAAGTAGATAACAATAGAATAGAAAAAATAAGATTAACGACTATGGGAAAGAATGTTTGTATAATTGAAACTATGAATGAATAAAACAACTACAAGAAATCATAGGAACACATGAAAAGCATAGTAATATGAGTTTAGAGAAGGATTTTATTTTATACATATGACTAAACATTTAAAGGTATGTTAATGGAATTCTTAATTTTTATAAAAAAACAAACATTTAATGGTATGCAAATGGAAAACTAAGTTGTTTATATGCACATACCAATAAATTTTAATTGTTACGAACAAACACATCCTCCACCACGGCACTTAATTTCATATTAATGATCCATAGTAATTTAAGCCAAATCTAAAATAATGTGATCATTTAAAAATTACTAGTGGTAACAATTTCAAACCTAGTGGTTTAAGTCTGCCTCCTCAGGTGAGCTCACAAGATAGGCTGAGAGAGGGAGAAACAAATAAAAACAACATTAATTGACATGAACATATGAAAAACACAATTAAATATGGTTGTTCACTACTAGGACAATTGAAATACACCCTTTAAATAATGAGTCTTTAACAATATCCATTATTCTAGGGTGGATATCAATGCTTCATGTAACTTTAAGGATTCCATCAACATTAGAATATTAACAACTTATGAAATTTGAATGAATAGAAAAACAACATTAATTGACATGTACATATGACAATAATAGTTTCTAGTATGTGCATAAAAACCTCTAGGGCTTATGTCAACACAATAATGAATGTTGTGTCTTCTAGTCCATGTCATGCAAAGAAATATAAATGCAACATAGAAATGAAGCACCTAGCAACATGAATTCAAAAAAAATCCAAGGCTTCCATTAAAATAACAACAAATTTGGAGCAAAATGTAAATGAATTTTGTTTGACGATGTGGGTTTCAAAATTGGGTAACATTTATTCCTTCCAACAAGCATCTTCCAACAAGGGCATTTAAGGCACAGTAAAAATAACATGCATGCAAAAATAAAAATAACACACATATGAATTTATTGATAGGAAACACACTTGCGTGCAATGTTTCATCACTCCATTAACATACCAGTAAATGTTTAGTTAGGTATGAAGGCATGCTAAAAAATAATGAACATAGAAGGTGCAATAACAATAATTTTCATCCCTTCATATTACCAACTAAAATTATTTTTTGAAATGCTACATGGTTGAGAATGCTCAAGCAGGTTCCATGGTTGTTTGAGGGGATGAGTTTTGTAAAAAAGATGGGGATAGATGTTTGTTAGTGTAATGTTCTATCACTCCATTAATATACTAGTAAATGTTTACTCAGATTTGAAGGCACACAAAAAAACATGAACAAAGAAAGCATGCCAAGAAACCCAAGAACATAAAAGGCACGTAGTTGAAAATATAAACATACAAGGTGCAATAATTATAATAGCCATCCAAAAATATAAATAATTAAAAGTGTTTGTTCAGGGTGCATAGGATTGTCGTCCCCAAAAAATGACTTCTCATTTTTGGGATAACATATGACTATTTTGATCCTGCACAGACCAAAATTGTCTCTTCCCTTCTCAAAAATCCTTCGAGACATTCAAATTTTTCATTATTTAAGGCTTTTTCAGCTAAGGGACCTTACAGATACATTTCTATAGACTTTGCAAGTTTTTACGAACTCTACAAAAAAGAAGAACCAAGCATCCAGTGACATCCTCATAGATGTCAAATTCAAGTTTCTCCTGAAAGCTTCTCTCAGAGTCAGGCAAATGCAGCCAAGTGTCATTGGCTGAGCCCCATTATGCCTTATTTCTAAAAAGCCTCAGAAGTCACTTTGGGTCCCTGATGAGGCTCGTCAGAAGTCGCCATGTGTCAATGTCTGCAGTCCCTTCCTTTCATTTCACTATATTGAGTAAAGACCATGGTGGGCCTGGGGTGAGTGAGTAAAATGAAGTGGAATGCTCCAAGTGTTTGCATCTGCACGATTTCCAAAAGTATTCAAACCGCACCACATGTCCCATCATGACTCAACAAAATGCGACAAGTGTCGGCATTCGCTTCTTAGTTTCTCATACGCTGCAAGGTTTGTCTCGATAAAGATTCTTTCAAAATTCTATGGAGGGTGATAAGTGGCAACTGTGGAAGGCTTCAAGTTGTTTTCCTAAGAGAAATAGATCATGCCATGTGTCCCTTGTAGAGATTGGTGGAGGCCAACAAGTGTCATCATCTACGAGAACCCAAATGAGCCCCAAACATTTATACAATGTCACAAAACCTTGAGAGTGAGAATTGCCAAGTGTCACTGGTAGAAGGTTACAATAATATTCAATAGATGATGCCATGTGTCACTTTTTTGAAGTGGTGGAACGTGCCATGTGTCAAAAATGGGGCACACTCAATATAGAGACACAGAACCAAGAGGGAACTTCCTTCAAAAAATTTGTTCCAAAGGAATTTCTTCAGACATTTTGTCCATAGGAAATAAAAGGAAAATAGTCACCTGAACAAATTAGATCTTGAAGGCCACTTGGAGGATCCCAAAGGGTGGGTACCCTTGCGGGGGGACACTCGACACTCAAAAATGGACCCTGTTCAAGACCCCAAAGGGCAAGTTCCCTTCAAGAAGGGTCGAGAATCAAAGTGAAATGGATGCTACCAAGTGTCACATGCCGAGACACAGTTTCAAATGAAGCTTTAAAGCATGGAACTCACCACGTGTCCCATCTTAGTGCAACAAAAGCTGCCAAGTGTCTGCATTTGTGCTTCCGAGTCTCTAACAAGTTTTAAAGCTTATTCTGATAAGCCTATTTCAAAGCTATGGATGCCACCAAGTGTCCTCACCCATGTCATAGTAGGAAACATCCATAGAAAGTGAGAAAGACATGAGAGAGTTGCTAAGGAGAGTGATGAGCTCGTAAATGTCAAATTTAGGATGACTGGCTAGCCTTTAACCTTCAAAAGAGGAAAGACCCATGAATGTCAAAATTGTTACAATGAAGTGTCTATTGATTTTTGTAGACATAAAGTATGGACCCAATGCATTCAAAAATCTTAAGGTTAGGGCCAAATAGAAGAAGAGACAAAGAGGGGAACTCAGCAAGAGTTAATTACAGTAGGTGAAGAAGCAGTTCATCGGGTAGATATTTGGGGCCTGCAAACATTGAAAGCGCAACTTGTTTATCCACTTTGGAATAAAGGTAGAGTGGACAGTTACATGGCTATCATTTGATGGAATGAGTGATTCAAGCTTGGGAGTAGACACTAGAGATGAACAAACATGAGACAATTAAGGCAACCGCCCTGCTCCAGCATGGCCCTCCCTGACAAAATCAAAAATGCATCTCCAAGGCATTAATTATGCAATGTGGGTCACTCCATAGGAAAAAGTGCCAAGCCTCTCTTTGCCTCTATATATTTTAATTTCCCATTTGATGCAAGAGGATATCTTCCCTTTACCAGAAGCAAAACTTTGCCCAAATTGAAAGGCATCACTGAGACTTTGAGCTCAGATTGTTTATCATATTTCCTTGTTTGAATCAAAAAGCAAGTTACTTTTAGACTTAGTGCTGTTATAGCTTTTGTCATTTTAGGAGATTGTTCTTTTGTCTATTTCTTGAATGTATTATTATTTATGCAATTTAACAAGTAGATCTAGTGGAAGTGATAAGGAAGGTGTCCTAAAACCAACTACTTTTAGACTTTGTGCTGCCATAGTTGTCTTCAATGTGTGTTTATTTTTTGTTTCTATGTAAAGGACCTTGGGATGACTTTGTGCCCCCATTGTTCTTTGTACCTCACTCTTGGGCAGTCAAGGTGGAGACTTTGTGCTACATCTTAGATTTCTGGTTACTCTGTGCACTTGGTTACCAGTCACTTGTTACCAAAAAGATTCTTGTTGTTTGCAAGAATAAACACCTCTAAAAGAAGAGAAGTGCCTTCTATATTTTCACCAGGATTTCTACTACCTAAGAAGGGATCTAGCTTTTGGTTGGATGTTACTTTTGAAAGAAGAGAAGCACCTTCTCCAATCACCCAAGATTTCTCCTTTTTGTTGTGAACATCATCTTTGAAAAAAGAGAGATGGATGGCTTATCCCACCCTTGTGTCTTACTTTCTGCTTATTTATATAATATATAGCCTCTGTATATTTAATAGGGAACCTACCCTTGATGAGAGGAGAGATTTGTCCCTAGTTGATGTAGTAAAATTGCACACTTGGATGACCAATCTCCCTATGTTGTGGTGATAAGAACTATTTTGCACACCAGTTAGTTGGTCAACAAAATATTCACCCAATAGTTTTTGGTGACTCCACTGGGGACACAGTAATTTTATGCATTTTGAAGCCTCAAGCTTTAGATTGAAACATCACCTATGTTTTAACCATTATCATTATAGCCTTATCCATTTATCTCATTGTGGAAGAACAAGCAACTCCAGTGCTTTCCCATTGTTAATTTTTCCTCTCAGCTTTATGCAACAATTTTTGGCGACTTCGCTGGGGATGAATGTGCAATCTGAAGCCTCAAGTTTTAAATTGAATTAGTTCCTTCCCTTATCCATTATATAGACTTTGGAGACTCCATTTTGGGTCTTACCCATTATCCATTTATAACTTTAACATCTTCCTCTATCTCTGTTATATTATCTGGTCCACAAAACTAGAGCTGCTAGGGAAGGACAAGCAGTTTGAAGCCTCAAGCTTCAAATTGAAGTTGGACCAGTCCTTTTCCATTTTTGATTCACAATCTAGCAACTCCATGCTATACCAAAAGCTAGAAAGCTCAAGGTGTTGTTGACCCTGTCTTTGAGTTGACACAACAAAGAGATTTCAACTTGCTTTCTCCCTAACCTCAAGTTCAATGATCTAGGAGTGTCCCTCCTAGTCGTACCAAGACACTAACACTAGGTAGAGATACTTATCCTACTGTTAGTAGAGCCTTTCCTATCTAAGTTCCACCCATATTTTTTTATCCCTACTTTCAATAATCCAATCATGGATGTTCGAGGTCCCTGGGGTAACTCTTTTGGCCCACTGAATTTAACTCCACCTCTACATGAACTCCCATGCAGCTCAAGAAAGAATTTCCCCAAATTATTTGGGGATGGAAAAGTTCATCTTGACGAACATGTTGTAGCCTTCAGCATAGCCTGTGGCATAATAGGCATGGAATTTGAAGATGTGTTAGTTAGGATTTTCATGGAAATGCTATAAGGTGCTACTATAGATTGGCTCTATCATCTACAAGCTAGATCAGTCACTGATTAGGACACACTCAAAGCCAAATTTGAAGCTAGATTCAAGCCTGTAGAAGATGCACATGCCTTATTGGCCCAGCTCACACAAATGAAGAAGGAACCTCATGAGCCTATGAGGGATTTCATAGCAAAGTTTGATAAGCTAACAAATTAAATTCCTACTATTGCTCAACCAACCCTTGAAAACCTCAAATGCTTCTTCATCAACTCACAACTGCCTAAAGTGAGTTTTCTAATAAGAAGAGCTGGCCACATAGACCTCAAAGCTGCTCAAAATTTAGCTACTAAAGTTAAAGATGACCTTATCTTGGCAGGAAAGATAAGGAGAGATCCACACAGAGGTAAGTCTTCTTCTTCTTCTGAATGCTCTCCTTCAACCACCACTGATCCAATGGTGCAAAAGCTAGCAAATGAATTGTTGGCCCTTAGAAAACAAATGGCAGAAGGGATGTCACCTACTTCTTCCTACAGAGATGTACCAAGAAGGACATTCCCTAATCAATCCTATCAGGGACATGGTGCTAGGAACCAAGTGCAAACTAATCATCTTCCTCCTCCTCAGAGGAATAATCTTGCCATTGAAGCACCTCCAATAGACTCAGTGGTTGGATATATTGAAGCTGAATCAGATTTCTCATTCTAGCTTGAGTTGAATCTTGAAGATGATGCTAATCTCTTCACTAAGGAAGAACAAGAATTAGCTAGCGACACTAACATTGGTTTTTTGAATTATTAGGATGAACCTAGAAGTGAAGGCAATACAACTGAGGGGTCATATGTTGTATTCACTTGTCCAAGAATCAAGCAACTCAACAAGCTAATAAAGAGAAGACAGAGGGGCAACCTCAACCAGTAGTTTCAATTGTTAAACGTGGGACTACTCTGCCCTTCCAACCAAAGGACCCAGTGACTACTAGAAAGGTAAGTACCTCAAATTCCCCTATGCCTTCTACTTTAAATTTGCAGTCTAGTCCCCCCTCCCAAAATCAAAATCATGAATTCCCATCCTCTACTCCTGGCTCATTCTAGGCATTTGACATAATTGACCATATAAGGAAAACCAAAATTTAAATGTCTGAATTTGAATTTCTACAGTCCCATCCTGAGTAATTAGATAAATTGGTTCAGTGTGTTAAAAACCAAAACATCCCTATTAAACAAGCAGTCCCCAAAGTGACACATGATCCACCCAAAGATGCACCCACTAAGAACAATCTTGTCATTACCCCTCCTACTACTCCTAGTAGGACTGAACCTTTCTACGTCTCATTGCTAATAAATGGATGGCAGCTGAACAATTACATCATTGATTCTGGAGCTTCAGACAGTGTCATGCCTACTAAAGTAGCTAAATCCCTTAACCTCACACTGACCAAGACATTTAGTAGATGCTTCTCCATGAAGAACAAATAAGTGCCACTACTGGGGCAAATTAAGGACACCTAATTTGCATTTGCTGCCTTTCCAAAAAAAAGAATCAAGATGACTGTCTTGGTATCCGACATCCCAGCATCATATGGCATCCTTCTTGGGTAGAATTTTGTAGGGATGTTAGTGGTGAATTGAGTATGGACTTAATCGAGGCAAGGATTCCAGTTAAAGGTGTTATGAAGAGGCTGCTCCCTGAGAAGGAAGTGAAATACGTGGTTACCCGAACCTCGGCACCTGAGGCTTAAATTCTATTTTAATCTTCAGGCATGGGTAACTACTTTCTATCCATAGATGAAGTTCATGAGGCATTTGGTGAAGCTCCTGCAGGTGACAACCTAGAAATGCATTCAGCTAAAATAGCAGAAGGGGCAGAGCACAATGCAAGGGTAAAAGAATCCCCTCCTCTAAATGAAGAAGGTTTTAAAGAAAAATTAGTATCAAATGAGGTATGGATTCTTGAATTTGATGGAAGTTGCTCCTCCACTGGTTTAAGAGCTAGAGTTGTGTTAATATCTCCTCAAGGAGATATTTTTCCCTCATCTTATAAATTGCAATTCAGCAACATGAATAACACAGTTGAATATGAGTCTCTGTTGCTTGGATTGAGGGTTGCTCGAGACAAAGGCATCAAGCTCCTTCATGCTAAAGGAGATGTTGAACCAGTGGTTTGTTAGGTGAGGAACCTGTATCAAACTAAGAATGAAATATTGCATCATTATCACAATCTAGTCTGGGACCAGCTTGAAGACTTTGATGGTTTCAACATCTCTATAGTTCCTAGAGAATTTAATGACCAAGTGGATTATTTGTCTGCTTCAGCTACTCTCTTGGTCCCCCACCCAGATTTTAAAGGAGACAAGTACACAATTGAGCTAGTCTTTAGACCAAGTGTACTTGATAATCTCAGTCAATGGCAAGTGTTTAACAATGATGACCAAATCATTGCCTTCTTGGAGCAAAGGGACAGATTTGAATGGCTACATTTTGAGGGCAGCAAACATCAGAAAGGTGAACCAGCTTCTGAATCAAATGTAGACATAGGTGAGGAGTTCTTGCAACTCAAAGGGAATAAGATTCCCAAAGACCTAGTTTTCCTTAAGAAACTATTTGATAAGAATGATAGATTCATCAAGCAGTAGCCAATAGATTCAAGCTCATCTCAGGAGTTTGATCAAGTAAATTTGGGAACCCAGGGAGATCCCAAGATGGTTAATATTGGTAAATGTTGTACTACTAAGGAGAGGTTCAAGTTCACCAAGTTACTCAACCAGTACATGGACGTCTGGGCATATTCATATGATGACCTGAAGTCACTCTAGCCTGATGAAATATGACATGACATTCCTCTCAAGGCTGATTCAACACCTTACATGCAAAATTCTAGGCATTATAATCCAAAAATATTAGGTACTATTCTATCTAAGATATAAAAGATGTTAAATGTTAGGATAATCTTTCCAATCCATCATTCCACATGGATTTCCAATATAGTGCATGTAAGGAAGAAGAATGGTGAAATTTGCCTTTGTGTAGATTTTAGAAATTTGAATCAGTCATCCTTGAAGGATAACTATCATTTGCCAATCATGGATCAAGTGCTTCAGACAGTGACAAGTTTAAAGATGTTATCAATGCTAGATGGCTTCTCAAGATATAATCAGGTTTACCTATGTAGACCAACATAAGACTACTTTCACCACACCTTGGGCATGCTTGCATATAGAAGAATGCCTTTTGGCTTGATAAATGTTGGCGCTACTTTCCAAAGAGCAATGGACCTTGCCTTCAAAGATGAGATGGGTAAGTTCATTATAGTTTATCTTGATGACTTGACTATCTTTTCTAAGCATCACCTAGATCATCCGAGCCACTTGTAACAAGTCCTGGAACACTGTTGCCAGAATGGCATTTCCTTAAATCCTAAGAAGTCAATTTTCAGAGTAACAGAGGGGAAACTTCTCAGGCACATTATGTCCAAGAGGGGCATAAAGATTGACTCTGACAGAGTCAAGTCTATCAAAGAGCTTACCTTGCCCACAAGTAAGAGTGTTGTTCACTCTTTCTTTGGAAAGGTGAATTTCTTACGAAGGTTCATCCCCGCATTTCCTGAGAAGACTAGGCACATTGTAAACATGATGAAGGGAAAAGCCACCTTCAGCTGGACTAAAGAAGGTAAGTCAACATTTGAGGATATCAAGACTGCCATTGCCTATGCTTTAATTTTGGTTTGTCCAGACTATAACAAAGATTTCACCATGTACAGTTATGCTTCAGAATACACACTTTCAACAATTCTAGTTCAACAGAATAAAGAAGGTATGGAATCCCCCATTTCTTTTATGAGCTGTCATCTCAAAGCTCATGAGATGAAGTACTCAAACATGGAGAAGCATGTTTATGTAGTGGTGAAGGCAGTGAATTATTTCTGCTTCTACATCTTGAATTCACATACAACTGCCTTGGTTCCTGACACCACAGACAAATCCATACTGACTCAACAGGAGTTTGGGATGAAAAGAGGCAATTAGGTTACAAAGATCCAAGAGTTTGATCTGGTCATCAAGCCCACAAAGCTGGTGCCTGGAAAGGGGCTATGCCAATTAATTGATAATAACAAGCTAGAAGGAATATAGCATGAAGAATCAGAGGTGGAAGACACACCAACAATCCTCTTTGTCTCTACCATGAATTAGTGCTACTCAAGTATTTCTCATTTCCTTACTTATGGTGAGTTTCTTGCTCACCTATCCTATAAATAAAGGAGAACCATCAAGCTGAAAGCTGCTAATTTTGTCCTCTGGGACAATGGTCTGTACAAGAGGAGCCTTGATGGAGTTTTCCTTCACTGTGTGGACAAGGAGCAGCAAAGCTGACTTCTAAAGTCCTTCCATAATTTTCCCAATGGAGGACATTTCTCTGTCCCTGTGACCACCCATAAGATCCTACGATCCAGATACTATTGGCCAACTCTCTTTCAAGATGCTACAAGTGGGTCAGGGGATGTGAATTGTGCCAGTAGTTTATTGGAAGGCCCAAGTTAGCTACCCTACCTCTCAAACTAGTAATCATAAAAGAGCCATTCTAGTAATGGGGAATTGATTTTATTGGAGCTATAAACCCATCATCAAGTGCTGGGCATGACTATGTCCTCATGGCAACACACTACTTCACCAAATGGGTAGAAGTTGTTCCAACTAAACATGCTACTTCCAGAGTAGTATGCAATTTCCTCAAAGAGAACATCATATCCAAGTTTGGCATCCCAACCAAGATTGTCACTAATAATGCAGCTTGTTTCACTTCCCAAGAGATTACTCAATTTTGTTTCTACTATGGAATTACACTCTCTGACTCTTCTGATTACTTTCCACAAGAGAATGGATAGGCTGAGTCAAGAAATAAGAACCTGATGGCTATCATCAAAAAGCTGGTGGATGAAAACCAAAGGATGTGGCATAAAGCATTGGTTGATGTTCTATGGGCAGACATAATTATGCCAAATAGGGCAATTGGTATGTCTCCTTTCCAACTTCTTTATGGACTCAATGTTGAAATACCAACACCCTGGAATTGCCAACATTGAAATTGGCTAAGGCAATTGAAGATCAAACATATGAAAGTGCCCTTGATAAGAGGATCATGTCCCTGATTGAGCTGGAAGAGCAGAGAACTGTAGTCTTGGATCGAATTGCCACCCATCAAGGTCTGGTGAAGAAGCTCTCTAACCAGAAAGCAAAGAATCATGATTTCTAGATTGGAGATCAAGTCCTGATATGGGACAAGAGAAGAGAACCAAAGGGGATGCACAAAAAGTTTGATTCCCTGTGGAGGGGCCCTTTTACTATTCATTAGATCAACAGTAAAAATAGTTTCCTGTTGAAATATCAAGATGGCACTCTCTTTTTTCTAACTCACAATGGACAGCATTTGAAGTACTTCAATTATTGAGGTATCAGATGAGTTCCCCTATACATATGTTTATTTGTATAGTCTTTTGTTTCTATTTTGCTCTTTTCATTTTCATTTTTTGGAGCCTTTCTTTTTGGGTAGCACGACTCCATAGCCCAATGGCACACTTCAAGGCACTGGAGATTCTAGTTTCTACTCCCCTCAGCTATGTTTCAAGTTTCCAACTAAAGTTATTTCCCCAACTGGAGCCAAGTGTTGTCCTTGAAAAATGACTTCTAATTTTTGGGACAACATATGACTATTTTGATCCTACGCAGACCAAAATTGCCTCTTCCCTTCTCAAAAATCCTTCAGGGCATTCAAAATTTTCATTATGTAAGGCTTTTTTAGCTAAGGGATCCTACAGATACATTTCTATGGACTCTACAAGTTTATACGAACTCTATAGAAAAGAAGTGCCAAGCAACCAGTGATATCCCCACATATGTGAAATTCAAGTTTCTCCTAAAAGCTTCTCTCAGAGTCAGGCAAATGCTGCCAAGTGTCATCGGTCGAGCCCCATTATGCCTTGTTTATAAAAAGCCTCAAAAGTCACCTTGGGTCCCTAATGAGGCTTGTTGAAAGTTGCCATGTGTCAACATCTGCGGTCCCTTCCTTTCATTTCACTATATTGAGTAAAGACCATGGTGGGCCTGAGGTGAGTGACTAAAATGAAGCAAAATGCTTTAAGTGTCTGTATCTACGTGACTATGAAAAGTATTTAGACCGCACTATGTGTCCCATTGTGACTCAGTAGAATGCGACAAGTGTTGGCATTCGCTTCTCAGTTTCTCATAAGCTGCAGGGTTTCTTTCGATAAAGCTTCTTTCAGAATTCTATAGAGGGTGGCAAGTGGCAACTGCAAAAGGCTTAGAGTTGTTTTCCTAAGAGCAGTAGACCATGCCATGTGTCCCTTGCAGAGATCAGTGGAGGCTGACAAATGTCATCATCCACGATAACCCAAATGAGCCCCAAAGGTTTCTACGATGTCACAAAATCTTGAGAGTGAGAAGTGCCAAGTGTCACCGATGGAAGGTTGCAATAAGATTCAACAGAATATGCCACATGTCACTTTTTTGAAGTAGTGGAACGTGCCACATGTCAAAAATGAGGCACACTCAATACAGAGACACAGAACCAAGAGGGGACTTCCTTCGAACAATTTGTCTGAAGGAATTTCTTTAGACATTTTTTTTAAAATAAATAAAAGGACAATAGTCCCCCAAAGGAATTAGATCCTGAAGGCCACCTGGAGGATCCTGAAGGGTGGGTACCCTTGCAGGGGGACACTTGACACTCAAAAATGGACCCTGTTCAAGACCCCAAAGGGCAAGTTCCCTTCATGAAGGGTCGAGCCTCAAAGTGCAGTAGATGTTTCCAAGTGTCACATGTTGAGACATAGTTTCAAATGAATATTCAAAGCATGGAACTCACCACGTGTCCCATCCTAGTGCAACAAAAGCTGCCAAGTGTCTGCATCTGCTCTTATGAGTCTCTAACAAGTTTTAAAGCTTATTCTGATAAGCCTATTTTGAAGCTGCAAATGCTGCCATGTGTCCTCACCCACGTCACAGTGGGAAGCATCCATAGCAAGAGAGAAAGGCACGATAGAGTTGCTAAGGAGAGCGATGGGGCCATAAACATCAAATTCAAGATGACTAGCTAGCCATTAACCTTCAAAAGAGGAAAGACCTATGAACGGCAAAATTGCTGCAATGAAGTGTCTGTTAATTTTTAAAGACTTAAAGCATGGACCCAATGCATTCAAAAATCCTAAGGCTGGGGCCAAATAGAAGAAGAGACAAAGAGGGGAACTCAACAGGAGTTAATTCTAGTAGGTGAAGCAATTTGTTGGGTGGATATTTTGGGCCTATAAACATTGAAAACACACCCTATTTGTCCCATTTGGAATAAAGGCAGAGTAGACAGTTACACAGATAGCAGGTGATGGAATGAGTGATTCAGGCTCGAGAGTAGACACTAGAGATGAAAAAACACACCACAGTTAAGGTAGCCACCCTGCTCCAGCATGGCCCTCCCTGACAGAATCAAAAATGCATCCAAGGCATTAATTGTGTAGCATGGGTCACTCCATAGGACAAAGTGCCAAGCCTCTCTTTGCCTCTATATATTGTAATTTCCCATTTGATGCAAGAGGAGATCTTCCCTTTACCAGAAGCAAAACTCTGCTCAAATTGAAAGGCATCACTGAGACTTTGAGCTCAGATTGGTTATCATATTTCTTTGTTTGAATCAAAAAGCAAGTTACTTTCAGACTTTGTACTGTTATAGCTTGTGTCATTCTAGGAGATTGTTCTTATGTCTATTTCCTGAATGTACTCTTCTTTATGCAATTTAACAAGCAGAGCTAGTGGAAGCGATAAGGAAGGTGTCTTGAAGCCAACTACTTTCAGACTTTGTGCTGCCATAGTTGTCTTCAATGTGTGTTTAATTTCTATTTTTGTGTAAAGGACCCTAGGATGACTTTGTGCCCCCATTGTTCTTCATACCTCACTCTTGAGCAGTCAAAGTGGAGATTTTGTGCTACATCTTAGATTGCTGGTTACTCTGTGCCCTTGGTTACTAGTCACTTATTACCAGAAAGATTCATGTTGTTTGCAAGAACAAGTACTTCTGAAAGAAGAGAAGTGCCTTCTATGTTTTCACCATGATTTTTACTATCCAGGAAGGGATCTGGCTCTTGGTTGGATGTTACTTCTGAAAGAAGAGAAGCACCTTCTTCAATCACCCAGGATTTCTCCTTTGTGTTGTGAACATCATCTCTAAAAAAAGAGAGATGGGCGGCTTATCTCACCCCTGTGTCTTACTTTCTGCTTATTTATATAGTATATAGCCTCTGTATATTTAATAGGGAACCTCCCCTTGATGAGAGGAGAGATTTGTCCCCTATTGATGTAGTAAAACTTCACACCTGGATGACCAATCTCCCTATGTTGTGGTGATAGGAACTATTTTGCTCACGAGTTAGCTGGTCGACAAAATATTCACCCAACAAGGATGACATTAACTTGGCAAATTAATGGAAAAAAACCCGTCAAGCCATGTAGAAAATGACAATAGAATCTATAGTAATGACCCACACATCTTCCATCTCGAGCTCAACCCAACATAAATGTGTCGCATATATAAATAATATAGCAGAGTGAATGAAAAATTTGTAAACAACAATTATGTAAATCTACATTTCGAAGGTTTATAATTATGAATTAATTAATAACACTCTCTACAAAAAAAAACTTTCTCTGTAATTCAAACTCTCTCTGCAAATTAAAAATTAACATTTCTACAATTTTGTTTGATTTATAAAAGATATTTTGAATGTTGAATTGTCTTTGAATGGTGAGGCTTAGATATGTATTTGCATTCAATTTTACAGGGAACACCAATGAATAGAGGTTGGTGGGGTCATATATTAGAGCTAAATGATTGAATTTTAAATTTTATAGGATGTAATTAAAATGAAGGGGATGAGATGTTGTGACTTTTCTCTCATGTACTTTATAGTGGCAGGTACAAAAGTATAATTGAAGGGCTCAAAAATTTATTGGGGTTGATGGTTTTCAAATGTTTATACCTTTAAATTATAAGGAAAAAATGCAATATTTTGAAAGTTCTACTTTCGTTTGGAATTGATATTTGTATTAATGAAAATGATATTCATTTTGTTGAATATAATGCATATTTTATTTTTAATTGCAGTGCGCATCTATTTTAAAAGAAGATCAGTAATTGTATAGAAAGGTCCATATTTTAATATTGATTATTTAAAAAATAAACAATCTAATACGAAAATATTTAAGTAACTTTTACAACAAGTAAACAACCCATAATATATAATCAAATAAAATTTAATAACTCATAACCATAGAAAGGATCATAACTACAATCACAACTATTACATTTCATCAACTAATGATCCCCTTCCCCTATACCATAATCATTCTAAATGGCATGTATCTACTTCAATTATGAGTTAATTGATGGCATTGAAGTGTTTTTTCCTAATAAATTAACTTAATAACTTTATAGATTGAATACCAAAATTTAAATTATTATCTATTGATTATGCTGCTGTAGACAATGAATGCTGTCTCAAATGTGACAGATCCATTTTATGTAACACTATAAACAATCTAATCGAAAAGAAAAGACAAATAAATATAAATGAGGTATGAAGTAGGGCCACGGAATCACTCAAACTTCCTTCTATGGATGTTTATTCATTATGCTGCTGCAGACAGTGGATACTCACTCAAATGTAGCAGACCCGCTTTATGTATTATGGTCAACAATCTTATCGGAAAGAACAGGCAAGTGATAGGTAGGGCCACGAAACCACTCAAACTTCCTTCTAGACTTGACCAAGCCATTGGCCTAATAAAGTCAATTCGGAGAGGCAATACTTTCGTGTGTTCTTCCACCGCTGGATGTACTGTTCAACGCTGTCCATGTCATACATTCAAACGCATCACCGCCAATCTCGGTTCGAAAAGGACAGATTTGTAACTTTTCAACAAACATCACAATTTTACACAACCATTTTCAGAAATGAAAACAAGAAAGTAATGAAAGAGATGACCCTTATTTCGTCTCATTCCCATGTTATCGTGTTTTCATTGATGTTACATGGAAAAGAAATAACAGTAAAGAAGCTGTCCATAAATATGCGTTACAGAAAATACCATTAGTTAATCAAAATATTAAATAATAAATTAGACATGGAATGTTCTTTAAACCTAGTTGAAGCAGAGCACATTCGTCAAAGTCAACAATATTATTGGAAAGAGACGTATCTCAGTGGAACATCTAAGGTCAATAATCTCCGCAAGGAAAAGATGATTTTCATATAAAATATTAAACAGTCTAAATGCTAAATAATTAATTGGACATTATATGTTTATTAAAATTAGTTGAAATAGTGCACTGGTCTAGGTCAACAAACTTATGGGAAAGAAAAAGTTTCCTAAAATATAATAAAAAATAAAAGATAAAAAATAAATAAAAATAAAAATAAATAAATAAATAGTTTAACTTCAATAATAGACTTATACAATTATTATTATCAGGGAATAATTTATCATTTTATGTGTAATGAAAATGGCATAACTTTGTATTAAATAACTTTCATGTGGAATTGGGGATCAAATATTCAACCTTATAATATGGACTGCTGAGTTTAAATTTGATAATTAATCTTATCTTTTATTTATTAATAATTAAATATATATTTTTAAATAATGCATCCAAAACTTTCTCTTTCACTTTAAACTGCCTTTAAATAAAGCTAAAGCAGCTTTCCTTATATACAAACTTTCAGTATTTCTTATATATATATATATATCATGTTAGAGACACTGAAAATCTCAATTCATTAAAATTAAGTATATTAATATTAAGCGAAGGCTTAAACATACATCAGTAAAACTCTACAAAAATTAATAATTTGATTAAATGGTTTATAAAGCGATTTAATTAATTAACTATAATATCTGATTCTGACGGGGCATTCTTCCATCTCTGAAGGGTGTCTGGAGTCATATATTGAAAAGAGAAGGGTGTCCGGCTGACTATATTGGTTGAGAGATACTCAAGAAGGCGGCATTCCTTCAAGAGACCAATATTACTCTCATTCTTCCATCTCCGAAGAAAAGGTATAAACACCTAGCGCAGGCAACATGCAGACTACCTACAATACAAACCCTGTACAGTCGTCCTCTGTTATGCTCTTATTATGTATTTCTTTGTTTTTCATGGTTTTCCATGTACAGATATGCACCGCACCCTTTTGCAACCCTGCTAACTACACAAAAGCAAGCAAATTCGAGAAGAATTTCAATATAGTTGTTAATAATCTTGTGAACCACATCAATTCATCATCAAATGGTTTCGATACCTCTTTCTCCGGCCAAAGTCCAGACACAGCTTATGGACTTCTTCAATGTCGGGGAGACGCGACGGTGGATGAGTGCTACCACTGTTCACAAGAAGCAAATACCAGTATTCGACATGAATGTGGAAATGCCAAAGGAGGTAGAATTATGCTTGAGAGGTGCTTCATGCGCTATGAGAATTATAGCTTCGTCGGAAAACTAGATACCCAGACGATTGTTTACTACAATTTAGCGAATGCCACATACCCTGATGACTATACCACAGCCGTTAAGGAGCTTTTCAAAAACCTGACAAAGGAAGCCTTAAATGGATCCGCTAATCGATACGCTTCTGGATCAACAACCGACCCTTCATTTCAGAAAATATTCGGTCTGGTTCAGTGCTGGAGAGACGTAACTTCCATTGATGACTGTACAACATGCTTATCAATTGCAATTAGTAGTCTCTTGGAGGTGACCGTGATGAACGGCGCAATTCATGTTGGAGGTGTGGGTCTCTTGGGAAGTTGCATTGCTCGATATGAAAACTACCCATTCGTTAATTCTCGGCCTTCATCGTCGCCGTCCATACTTTTCTAAGTTTGTATTAGATGTTATTCATAAAAGTTGGGATACTCAGAGGTTAATAATAAAAGTTGGGATACATATGTTTTGTAAATCATTTTATTAATTATTTGTAATTATCCTCTGTATATGTGAGAAGTACTAGTTGCTCAGGCAGATTAATATAAATAAGGAATTTGTTTACGAGTAAAATAGTTTACTGAATATTTTGTCTTCAGTTATGTTCAAATAAAAATCTCTCTTTTAATTACTTCAATACATTTTTGTTATTTCAATTCAATATTACTGCATCTGTTATTTGAATACAATATTACTATCTACAATGTCTGCCTAGGCCTCTTCCATTCCAACAACCTTCTCCACCACCGATTTAGCAGCCACCATTATCACCGCCAATACCGACTAATATGCAAACAATTTTTATTTTTGTTAAGTTAGATTTTGGTGACAATTTTTTTTCTTTTCTTTTCCCTGGTTTAAATCGAAGTTGAGAAGGGGTTAAACTCTTGGTCTCAACACACATGCTCAAAGTTCAATCCGTTATAAAGGGCATTCCATTTTAAACAAAGAGATGTCAATATAAATTAATAATGATATAGCATGACTGAATATTCAATTTGATCTACTGTGCAGAAAAGTCTTCAAACAAATTAGCTATAGTTTTGGGTATTCTCGGCGGCTTCTTGGTGATGGTATTACTATGCATGTTTGCAGTTCGAAGAAAATTGAAGCCTCCACTATTTTGGAAGCCATTCGTCCTAGGGAAAGGTATTTTTGACCTTACAAGATTTTTATAAACAAAGCTCCTTTCTAGTTAGGGCATTAAAATAGAATTGCTAGATCCTTCTCTCCGTTGTCCAAAAATTGTTGTCCTAAATATATTTTTCTTATTTAGGCTACACATAGAATTCTGAATTTTTCTCTGTACATCTTATTACATAAAAAATCGAGACTTAAATGCAGGCTCAGTCATTGGCCACGATGAGCAAATAATCTTTTAACTTGGAAATACTCAGGGCGGCTACATGAAATTTTCATGAAGATAACAAGCTCGGAGAGGGAGGATTTGGCGCTGTATACAAGGCAGCATAGACTATAACAAAGGCTTAGAGAATAATTTGTCTTGATTTTGATAGTAAATCATTTTATTTTGCTTTTCATCGCATATCTGTTTTCTGTTTTCAGATTTAGTTAGGAAAAAATTATCTGGACTCTCATTTACTAAATATATTTCTGAATTATTTCTTGTACTGATATCTAATCTGCACGAAACACCTCATAGCACGTTTGGTGTGATCTAAACAGGTGGTCAGTTACGGAATTGGCTCATCCCATTCCACATATCTTTCGTCCAAATAGAAATAGATGCATTCGCAACATGGTCCGAAGGTTGATGTGTTTTCTTTAATGTCGGTATAATGCCAGATGGAAAACAAATAGCAGTAAAGAAGCTGTTCATACAATCCCCGCAAGGGACTTTTTAAACAGGTTTAAGCTGGTGGCCAAAATTTAACATCGGAATCTTGTGAATCTACTTGGATGTTGCGCAGAGGAATCCGAACGCTTGCTTGTTTACGAGTTCTTGCCTAACAAAAGCCTTGACAAAATTCTATTTCGTGAGCCTCTTCTATCTACTCTATTATTTGTCAATATACACTATTATTTGTCGTTGTTTATGTTGTGAAAAAACTTACAGCACTATTGGCTGTACAGGCAGAAGAAAGACTGGGAATGTTAGCGGCGTCAATTTCTCCTTCTACACCAACCAACTTAACTAAGCTAACTAATGCTATGCAGTCCTCTTGTTTTCTCCGCCATTCATGCAACAGTTAAACAGCAGTTGACTCTGCTTCCGCCATTCATGCAACGGTTAAACAGCAGTTGACACTGCTCTTTTCATTAATTAACTGCTTCTCTTTGCTGCGTTTGAGCAGCTTTTGTAACCTTTTATTAAGGCTAAGGTCCTTTTTTAATAGTAATGCAGGAAATACCACAGTATCTTCTATTTTTCTTCTTGCTGTGCCTTTCTGTACTCTGTTTTTTTTCTTGCTGCTCTGTTTTTTCTTCAAATTTTATGCAGCTGTAGCTTCAAATTTTACATGGTATCAGAGCCTGGTTGCCAGAAAGAAGAAGTACAGTATTTTTTTTGCAGATTAGAAGATCAGAGCTGAAAAATGGAATGTTCACCCTCTGCCATTCTCACACCATACAACTATTTTGATTGGAAGCCAAAGATTCTACTTCAGCTCAGAAGTAGAGGCCTCTATCGGATAGTTATGAATACAGAGGTTGAACACAATCCAGCAGTTGAAAAATCCAAATACTTCAACCACATGGATGAAGCATTTGGTTTGCTATGCTTATCCATCTCTCTAGAATTGTTGTTTCATGTTGAGGCATGTACAACTCCAAACCAAGTTTGGAATACATTGGAGACTCTGTTTGGAAAGCAAGATGAAATGCGGGGTCATATCCTTGAAAATGAGCTCAACTCATTAGATCCAAGGATTTTTGATAATATTCAAGATTTCTTCACAAAGTTCAAGACCTTATTGCTTCAGCTCAAAGGATCTAGTATTGACAAATCCAAGGAAAAAAACAAATTAATCCTTTCTATTCTATCAAAGTTGGGTCCAGAATATGCAGTATTTGTCTCTGCTTTCCACACAGTTAGGCTCACAACAGGAGCAACTTGGAAGATGCCCACACTGGATACCTTCATTGAGTCTCTAGTACATGAGCAGAATAAGCTTATAAAGATGGGCACATTGAAGAATTCCAAAGCTCATGCACTTGTTGTGCATGCAAGTGGGAAGAACAATTCCAAATCCAACCAGCAATTCAAATTAAAGAAAAAAAGGATTCATATCCAAGAAAGGAAGGCAATCCCAAACCTCTAGATGGATCTACTGGCTCAAAAGAAAAGAAGGACAAAAAGGGCAAATCAAAGTGTAGCTATTGCAACCATGGGTACCATCCAGAATCATCATGCATGAAGAAGACCATTGATCTCATGGCTCAGACACTTCAACAACATAATCTTGGTAGCCTTATCCTTGAGAGTGCCAAGAAGAAGCAGGAAGAAAAAGCACCTGAAACAAGAGACAATGCTCATGCATTAATTGCTATTCATTCTTCTTCAGATGCATGGATCATAGACTCTGGAGCTTCACACCACATGGCAGCCACAAAAGAAGCTCTTTCTTCTTTGAAACCATATTCTGGTTCTCCTATTCTCATGGGAGACAGTTCTCCTGTAGAGGCAACTGGAATAGGGAGGGTAGAGGTTGGAATTGGAAGTTTTGAGAATGTCTTACATATTCCAAAGCTTTCTGTTAATCTTCTTTCTGTGTATCAAATGACACATACTGGAACCGGTAGGAGAGTTGAATTCACCCCTGATTCAATGACCATATTTGACATGCAAGACAACTCCAAAATTGCTATTGGTAAGGCAAATCATCAATCTCATCTATACACTTTTTTTGATTTTGTTGCTAAATCAGATTCTACTTTACTTCTAACACATGCAAATGATGAAAGTAGAATTTGGCATGAAAGATTTGGTCATTTAAATTTTAGATACATGCAACAACTTAACAAACAAGGAATGGTTAAAGGCTTGCCAGCCATAGACTACTCTGATGGAATTTGTGAAGGATGTGCTCTTGGAAAGCAGCCACAAGAAAAGTTTCCAAAGGGGAATACATGGAGAGCCTCTTCTCCTTTAGAGCTTGTTCACAGTGATATTATGGGTCCATTTCCTGAACCTTCCATGAGCAAAGCCAGATATGTGCTAACATTCATTGATGATTGCACAAGATACACATGGGTGTATTTTCTCAAATTCAAATATGAGGTGTTTGAGAATCTCAGGATTTTCAAAGCCCATGCAGAGAAGCAGTCTGGGAAAATGATCAAGATCCTCCGCACAGATAATGGAGGGGAGTATGTCAACAATGATGTCCAACATCTTTGTGATGAAACAGGAATACAATTGCAGAACACAGTTCCATACACTCCACAACAAAATGGGGTAGCTGAGAGAAAGAACCGATCTTTGAAAGAGATGGCTAGCTGCATGTTGCATGCTAGGTCCCTTCCCTCCAAATTGTGGGTTGAAGCAATCAACTGTGCTTCATACATACAAAACAGATCTTTTCACAAATCTGTCACAGGACAAACACCTTTTGAAGCATGGAGAGGCAAGCAACAAGAAGTCACACATTTTCGCATCTTTGGATCTCGTGCTTGGGCATGCATTCCTACAGATAAGAGGAAGGCTTTGGAGCCTCAAAGCAAAGAATGCATCTTTGTTGGATATCTAGATGGTGTAAAGGGATACAGACTACTAGATCTTTCCACAGAAACACTCTTCATTGAAAGGAGTGTCTACTTTGATGAAAATCTTCCACATGCATCTCAGGTACAACATGCCACCACCTCTATGCTTCCTCATCTTACAAATCTCAGAGATACATGCAATCATTTTGATCTTATTTCAGATATTTTTGAATCTGATTCAGAGGAACATGAGCATGCATATGCTGATCCACAACCAATCCTTGATTTGGATTCGAGTGATGATTCAGTATCCCATGTGGAAAATCAAAGAACAAGGAGCTTAGCTGATATATATGAAGTCCCTCATGCACTCTTAGCTACCGAGCCCATCATGCCGATGCATGCCTATGTGGTTTTAGCATCTGACCCTCAGACTTATGCAGAAGCTAAAGGGAATCCTCTTTGGGAAGCAGCCATGGATGAGGAGTACAACTCCCTCATTGCAAACCAAACTTGGGATTTGGTTCCACTTTCTCCCAATCGCAATCTTGTCACATGTAAATGGGTCTATAGGACAAAGAAATCAACAGATGGACATGTGAGCAGATACAAAGCACGGTTGGTCGCCAAAGGTTTTCAACAAGTTCATGGCATCAAGAAGGTGGGAGGTTCATCACATGGATGTGAAGAATGCATTTCTTCACGGTGATCTTGAGGAAGAGATCTACATGGAGCAGCCACAAGGGTATATACAAAATTCCTCATTGGTATGTAAACTCAAGAAGTCACTCTACGGCCTCAAGCAGGCACCTAGAGCTTGGTATGCTAAAATGGATTCTTATCTTCTGTCTCAAAATTTCATATGATGCAAATCTGATCCAAATGTTTATATGCTAAAAACATCTGATTCTTTGTTGCTCATAGTACTCTATGTAGATGATCTATTAATAACAGGTGATTCACCCACCGCCATTGCTGAAATTAAAACCACTTTGCATGATAGATTTTCTATGACAGACATGGGTCTCCTACATTTTTTTCTTGGCCTTGAAATCAGCTAGAATCAATCAGGAATCATAGTTGCTCAATCCAAGTATGCACGAGATCTCTTGGTTCGGTTTCACATGACTGACTGCAAGTCATCTGTCACACCTTTCCTATCAGGGGTCAAGCTTGAAGATGGCAAGGATACACCATTAGTTGATTGCACACGCTACCGTCAACTTGTGGGGAGTCTTCTTTATCTCACTCACACTCGTCCAGATCTCTCATATGTAGTGGGGGTTGTTTCTAGATACATGCAAGAGCTGCATGAGCTACATTGGAACGCTACCAAGCGTATACTTCGCTATGTCCAGGGAGCCATTTGCTATGGGATTCATTATTCAGCAAGTTGTGCTTTGGATCTCATTGGCTACACTGATTCTGACTGGGCTAGTGATAACATTGATCGCAAGTCCACTTTAGGATATGTTCTTAGTTTGGGATCAGGGCCCATTTGTTGGTCAAGTAAGAAGCAATCTACCATTGCTTTATCATCAACAGAGGCTGAATATAGAGGTGTAGTCAACGCTACCATTCAAGTCATTTGGTTGCAACACTTCTTAACTGAGCTTGGTATCCTCTTTCATCGTCTGACTGTCATTTGGTGTGACAATCAGAGTACACTGAAGGTTTGTAGAGATCCCATACAATGGCAACGGACCAAACACATCGAGATCCACATGCACTTCATCCGCGAATTGATACATGATGGAGTCGTCGACTTGCAGTACTGTGCCACTTCTGAATAGATTGCCGACATCTTCACGAAGACATTCACTGAGCAAAAGTTTCATTTTCTATGAGACCTTCTTGGTGTGAAGAACACTGCAACACAATAGCTGCCATGTGCAGTTAGTGTCTCTTTTGAGGGGGGGTTTTGTTCCCACTGGGTTTTCCCTCTTTCCTCTTTTTTTTCTTCTCCTTAATTAGCTTAAGGGGGGGTGTTAGCGGTGTCAATTTCTCCTTCTACGCCAACCAACTTAACTAAGCTAACTAATGCTATGCAGTTCTCTTGTTTTCTCTGCCATTCATGCAATAGTTAAACAACAATTGACTCTGCTTCCGCCATTCATGCAATGGTTAAACAGCAGTTGACAATGCTCTTTTCATTAATTAACTGCTTCTCTTTGCTGCATTTGAGTAGCTTTTGTAACCTTTTATTAAGGCTAAGGTCCTTTTTTAATAGTAATGCAGGAAATACCACAGTATCTTCTATTTTTCTTCTTGCTCTGCCTTTCTGTACTCTATTTTTTTCTTGCTGCTCTATTTTTTCTTCAAATTTTATGCAGCTGTAGCTTCAAATTTTATAGGAAAAAAGAAAAACAGGGGAGGGCAGAGAGATTGCAATACAACACACACACTTTCATATATTAAATGATTCTAAAAGTAGTTATTACAAATAAATACGTACAACTACAGCTATTCATAAACTCTTACAAGAAACCTTTGCTATGTTTTTCTATTCGCTGAATACTCTACTATTGTAGATGTTCAAAAAACTATATTTTTCTTCTTTGAATGCTGACACTTTCAATCTATGATTACTGTCAGTAAGATCTTCTCCTTTGTTCTATTCTTACTTATCTATTTCTGCACCCTGCTGCTTTGCTACTCTCTGCCTATTTTCTCTAGGGTATATTCTCTCTTCATTGCTCTCTCTCTTTGACTGCCGCTGTGTCCTCTTCTCTGTTTCTCTGTTTCCCCCTTTTTGCTTCTGCTTATTCTGTAGGCTGTTGCTACTACATTGAATTCTATTCATCTTCAAAAAATTCTCCTTCTTTCCTTTTTGTCTTTTCTGACAGTGATCTCACTTAACTCATCATTTGTCGTCCAAATCTAAATCGCAGAGAAAATTTCAAATTTGAAAAATTCTGCATTTAGTGACAGCAGTTGTCATGATCCGTAGGTGGGTGTAGGAAGACAAAATAATAATATTTTCACACTCCCCCTTATTTTGGACCTTCTACCATGGTCAATTTGACTCTTCTTAGTCTCCAAAACCTCCTTATAACTTTTTTTTAACTTACCAAATGTTTCTACATATTTTTTATGCATGTCTGAAGGTTCGTTACTAATGTCCGTAACTGTACTGATGGAGTCCATAGTTTTTCTGATGGAGTCCGTAGATGGGTTGTTTGAGTCTGTATATTTTCTGTAACAGTCCATAGCTAGACTGATGGAGTCTATAGATTTGTTGATGGAGTCCATAAATTTTTTATAACACTCCATAGCTAGATTGATGGAGTCCATAGATTTGTTGTAGGAGTCTATAGTTCTGCTGATGGAGTCCGTAGATGTGTTGTAAGACTTTGGAGCTATCATAACACTATGTAGGCCTAATGTTGTTGCATTTATGACCCCTAACCTTCCCCTTGAAGGCATGAAAGTGTCTTTAGGTAATCGCTTAGTAAAAATATCAGTTAGTTGCTGATTAGACTTGTACAAACTAAGCTCTATGATACAATTTTCAACTAACTCATAAATAAATTGATACCTTATTGCAATGTGTTTGCTCCTAATATGACATACGGGGTTCTTTGACAATGCTATGTATGATACATTGTCACAATAGACTGTAGAATCTCCTTATTGCTCCTTATGCAAATCAAAAAGTATCATCCTCAATCATATAGCTTGACATGTTGTTGCATTAGCTACTATATACTCTACTTCAGCGATAGAAAGTGACACCATTGATTTTTTTTTAAGCCCAAGATATGACTCTTGATCCAAGATGAAATACATACCTCGAAGCGCTCTTTCGATCATCAAGGCTATTTAATTAATCACTATCCAAATAATTAACAAGTTGAAACTCATTTGTTGATATACACAAAACACCATAATCTCTTATTCCATTCACATACCTCAATATCCTCTTGCTTGCTTGCCAATGTGTCTCCTTTGGTATCTCTATAAATCTTGATATAAGACAGACTGCATACATGATATTCGACCTTGTTGCAGTCAAGTACATTGAGCTTCCCACTAGGCTCTTATAGCAAGTGGGGTCTACATTGCTCCTGTAATCATCTTTACAAAACATACGACTTGTCTCGATTAGAGTGAATATAAGCTTACTGTCCAGAATCTTGAACCTTTCAAAACCTCTTTTGCATACTTAGATTGACATGAATATGCCTTCATCCATTTGCTTGACTTCTATCCTGAGGAAGTACTTTAAGAAGCTCAAATCAAACATTTCAAACTCAATTTTTATAGCTATTTTAAAATCTTCAATGGACTGATTTGCATTACCGGTGAATATTAGATCATCTGCATACAACACAACAATCAACATACCATCCTCACATGATTTGATATATAATATGGGCTCACTTGCACTCTTGTTAAAACTATTGCTCAACATATATGAGTCTATATGGATGTACCATGCTCTTGGGGCTTGCTTGAGCCCATACAATGCCTTTTTCAGCTTATACACTTTGTTCTCATGCTTGAAAATCTCATATCAAGTCGTTGTTCCATGTAGACCTCTTCTTCAAGCACTCCATTCAAGAATGCCAACTTCACATCCATTTGATGCACCTTCCACTTGTATTGGACAATAATAGCTATGATTATCCTTACGATTTTTAGCCTTGCCATGGGTGCAAATGTTTCATTGTAATCATGTCTGAGCTTTTACTTGTATCCTTTCACCACTAGCCTTGCCTTATGCCTCTCTATCTTACCTTTGGGAGTAGTTTTGTCTTGTATACCCACTTAACTCCTATGATCTCTTTTCCTTTTAGTAGGTCAACTAACTCCCATGTATCATTTCTCTCTATGGCGTGCATTTCTTTGTCCATAGCCTCACACCACTTGCTGTCCTTAACTACTTCTTTAAAGTAGATTAGATCCATTGATAGAAAGAGTGCATAATTCATGGTTTCATTCTCATTTTGCTCATACCTTGACTGCTCATAAAATTTATTCAAGCTTCTTGTCCTTACTTGATGTTGACGTGAGTTGGAGGAGGATGTAGACTCTTGAACAACTCTTTGACCTCCATGATGGTTGATACCATTAGATGAATTAGCCCTATGTGAAATAAGGGTCCATGTTGGTGCATTGGTTATTGTACCCCATGTTATTTTAGATTCAATGAAGGGTCCACTAGTCCTTGTTTCAACATGCTCATCTCCTTATCTCTCTTTCCAAGCTTCATGCTCAATGAATTGAACATCTTGACTGATTATGAGATATTTAGTGATGGGATTGTATAGTTGGTATGCCTTTTATTGGTCATTATGCCTTATTAAAACACACTTATCACCTTTGTCATCCCACTTCATTCTTCCTTACTTGGGCACGTGTGCATATGCTACACAATAAAAAACTCTAAGGTGTTCAACACTTGACTTTTGATTGCGTCATACTTCTTGAGGGATTACATCCCTTACACTCTTTATTGGACAAATGTTCAACAAGTACACAACTGTTACTACAACTTCAACCCAAAAATTATTAGGCAAACCTTTTGTCTTTAGCATGCTCCTTACCATCTCTTGGGTGGTCGTATTCTTCCTCTCGACCACACCATTTTACTGTGGTGTATACCTGGCTGTAAATTATTTATTTATGCCATGATCCTTGTAAAAATTCATAAACTCATTAGAGATATACTCTCCCCCTCTATCCATCCTCAAAATCTTGATGTAGGGGCCACTTTGATTCTCCACCATGGCCTTGAAATGCTTGAAGGTCTCAAATGCTTCTGATTTGTTCTTCAAGAAATATACCCATATCTTTCAACTATAATCATTTATGAATGTTATGAAATAGACATTCTTGGATAGGGAGGGAGTCTTCATTAGACCACACAAATCTGAATGAATCAGCTCTAATGAAGATCTAGCTCTTCATGGCTTACCCATGAGAAATGCACTCCTATGTTGCTTCCCTAATATTCATCCTTCACACACCTTGTTTGGCTATTCTATAAGAGGCAACCCCTTCACCATGTGTTTCTTATGAAGGTTCAACCCTCTAATTCTCAAATGGCCGTACCTAATATGTCAAAGAGTAGGTTCATCTACCATCATTATTTTGAACGCTGTTGTGAGCTCACTTTGAATTCTCAATAGAAACATCTGATTGCTTGTCATCTTGATTGCTGCTATCTTTCTATTACAACTAATCCTATCAAAGATCATGCACTCACCATTCTCAAATCTAAGCTTGTACCCCTTTTGCACAAGCTACTTTATGTTGATAAGGTTGTGTTTTAACTCGATTACATAGTAAACACCATGAATTTGCCTTTTGTCACCTTGCTTGGTGTGGATTGAAATGCTACCCTTACCCATGATGAGAATATCTCTTTATTTCCCCTCTTCACCTCTAATTTTATTGTTTCATTTATGTGACTGAACATCTCTTTGTTTCCACTTATATGGTTGCTATAACCACTATCCAAATATCATCTCTCCTTGCCACTTTGTTCGATAATGTTGTATGTTATAAAGAAGCTTCCTCCTAATTTGGTTTAGCCTCTTGTGTATGAGTGAAATTAAAATTGTATCTATTCACATCATACTCCTTTTTTCTACACTTACTAACATAATGTCCATACCTCTTACAATAATAACATTGGATGCTAGACTTATCATACTTTTATGTAAATCCACCTTTAGAAGTGTTGCTGCTCCCTCTTCTTCCTCTTTCATGTGACTCTTGATGGCTATGGCTTCCACCTTCTTAGCTACTGCAATTTCTTCATCTTCTTCTATTGTTTGATCCTCTCCCCCTTCCTTTCACATTGACGTTGGTATTGAATGCTTACTCATGGGAGGAGGTGGCTGACCTATTCAACCTTTGTTCATGAGTTTGCAAAGAACCCATTAATTCATCAACCATCATTTGCCTCAAATCTTTCGACTCTTCTATAACAACCACTATAATGTCAAATCTAATTAGAAGGCTCCTCAACACCTTCTCAATGATCTTATGGTCTTCAAGGGTATCACACATGTCTTCATTTGATTTACTATGTTCATAATTCTTATGAAGAAGTCATTTATTGACTCATTCTCCTTCATTTTTAGGGTCTCAAAGTCTCTTTTTAAGAGTTGTAACTTGATATGTTTCACTTTGTCACTCCCTTGATATGCATTTTACATGATATCTCATGCTTGCTTGAAATAGATAGCTACTAATATCTTAAAAAAGATTAAGTTAGTCAAATCTATTTGTATGTAGCAGAGTGCTTTGCCATCTTTCCTCCTATTCTCTTTCAGCACATTCTTTTGTGCTTGAATCAAAGCATTGAAGGTGACCATGTCTACAATCTCATTATACCCAACTTCTACCAAACCCTATAGCTATTAAGAGTTAAATATTATCTTCATTTTGATGCTCTATACATCATAGTTTTTCTCATCAAATATGGGGGGCTACTACCAAGACCTTGAACTTCCTGCTACCATGTCTGAATGCACTAAAAACCTAGCTTTGATACCAGTTGTTGAAAAAACTCACAACACTCTTCGCTGTACATGTAGAATAAAGACTAAAAAAAGGGAGGGCAAAGAGATTGCAATACAACACACACACTTTCATATATTAAATGATTCTAAAAGTAGCTATTACAAATAAATATCTACAACTATAGTTGTTCATAAACTCTTATAAGAAACCTCTGCTATGTTTTTCTATTGGCTAAATACTCTAATATTGTAGATGTTAAGAAAACTATATTTTTCTTTTTTCAATGATGACACTTGTAATCTCTAATTACTGTCAATAAGATCTTCTTTTACCTTGTTGTATTATTCTTTTTATCTATTTATGTAGGCTGTTGCTCTGCTACTCTCTACCTATTTTATCTAGGCTATATTCTTTCTTGGCTACTCTCTCTCTCTAACTGTTGCTACGTCCTCTTCTTTGTTGCTCTATTTTCTCCTTTTTGCTTCTACTTATTCTACAAGCTGCTACTATTGCATTGAATTTTATTCATCTTCAAAAACTTTTCTTTCTTTCCTTTTTATCTTTTCTAACAACTATCTCACCTAACTCATCCTTTGCCACCCAACTCTAAATGGTAGACAAAATTTCAAATTTGAATTTTTTTGCATTTAATGACATCAACTATTATGGTCCATAGGTGGGTATAGGAAGACAAAATAACAATATTTTAACATTTTAGAGTAATACTTTTTGTTTGTTTGTTTTTATTTTGGGGGTATATTGCATGACTGGTATAGATCTGCGATGAAAGAAAGAACTTGGATGGCAGAGGCATTTCAGCATCATACGTGGAATAGCGCATGGGATTCTCTATCTACATGAAGATTCTCAAGTTTGAATCATTCATCAGGATATCAAAGCAAGCAACATTTTGTTGGATGAGAAAATGGAGTCAAAGATATCAGACTTTGGCTTAGAGAGACTATTTGTTCAAGATGAGACTCATGTTAAGACTAGAATTACGGAGACATAATATGAATCATAGACTTACACTCACACCAATAAAATATTAAGGTATGCATATTATATATGATAGGAAATATTATGTATGTGATCGATAGAGAAATAATTAAAGGTTTCCTTAAAGATCATGCTTCTAGTTGTGCTCAGGTGGGTCTTTTGTGTACACATGAAGATATATCACTTCACCCGCCCATGTCTACTGTAATTTATAAAATCCCATAAATGGTTGTTTCACATAAAATACTTCTATATCAAGGAGCATAAATTCCACCACTGTATCAACATTAACTTTCTTTCTCCTGCCCATCTACCAATGTTTAAAGTTTAATCCTCATAAAAATTTGAGCAAAATAGATTTAAATAAAAATAACACTAAATCTACCCAAATCTCTACAAAGACCCTAATATGAGATAATTTAGAAGAATAATAAAAAATTTATAATAGACTGACCATCATTTCACTCCTCCTTCAGCGTCTCTCCATGATGTTCTAACAGATTATCAAATGCAACTTGACTTGGATGTTTGGATTTCTTGCTCAATGACCTAAAGACAGATGATTGGATGAGGTTGGTAGTGGCTTGGATGAATGCAAGGGGTCTTTTTATGGATGCAAGATGGCTATTGAAGGCTAAGACAATTAAGACATCATGAACATGGGTTTTCTCCTTGTTCTTGATTGTCATTCTTCCTCTTCTATGGAGCATGCCTCTATTTTAAAGAGGTCTTTGGAAGGGGATATAAGGGATTTAAGAGGGAGATTTTCCCTCTCAAATTTTGAATTTGAAGAGGAGAATGTTTTAGAGGTGGGAAGCCTCTAGACCTTCTTTTGGGAGGGAAGTATATGAAAATTATAAAATTAAGATTTTAGGTGGAAAGTGTGGTTGTGGGGTAGGTTATGATTTTAAACAATTAAAAATTGAGGATTATGTTGAAAGTGGGGTATTTAATGAGATTAATTAATTAATTGAAAAAGAGATAATATTAATCTAGAAGTAAGTGATGAAATTTACCCTAATGTTGGCAAACATAATTAGGTGAATACATTTTTCTCCTCTTTGAAAAGGCATTACGAGTAAAATGAAGTGGAATGAGTAATGATATTTCAAAGAAGAACCAGGTCATGGATGAATGTTAGTATATGATGTAAGAAGATATGATGCCCCCCTTGAGGGGACATGGGGGAATAAGGAGATAGATGGCCACTCAAAAAAATAAACAATAGGTGGGATGAGATGGATAAACAACGGGATGAGATGCTAGATGTGAGAAAGATAATGAAGAAGATGATCAATATGATTAGTGAGATACAAATGGATGATGCCCTTGGCAAAGACACCTGCATAGGGATTAAATATGATAGGTGTTACAGTTGTTGACACATCGCAAGAGGGAATCAATTATAACATGATGATGATAGGATTAAAAGGTTGTGAACCTTAGATGTATCCCAAGCAAAGATGCATTCAAGGGAGATATTTTGGCCAAGGATTGGATGATGATTAGATAAGGTTAATGATGGATGTAGCTCAAAGATAAATTGATTGGTATGATGAAGGTGATGATAGAGAGGAAATGTTATGATTGAGGGACCAAACGATTAGGGGATGAGACTAGATGAGAGAAATAGTGGTTGAGCTATCCTTGGGCATTGGAATGTGGCCAAGTGATACCTACATAGTTTGAAAAGACCTCAAGTTGATGTAGTTATGATGGGAGGGACATGAGACATGACCATGAAATAGATGGAGTAGATTTGATGAAGACTGATGGAGAGGTGGTGAGTGGTATGGAAGCTTAGAGAGATATGAATGAGGATATTAGTGAGGCCATCAAAGTGTGGATAAAAGGTGGTGGAGGCCAATAGTTAAAAAGGTTGGTAATGTGGATTAATCCCATATGTAGTGGGATTAAGAGGTGTATAGGGGAAAAAGTGAATGAATAGGAAGTGAATAATTAGGTGGAGGCATTGAAAATTGATTTAAAACAAAGGAGGTGGTTTTAGTGGAAGAGCTAAAAAATGGTGTTAAATTGCCCCTGCAAGGTGGTAGAATGGGGTAATAAGCGGAATGGTAACATGTATCACTATGATACAAGTTTTAAGGGGGGCTTATAGTAGGGGATTTAGAGGCTTTTTATAAAAAGGCCATCATCACTACAAGCCAAGTTTTATTGGCTAGAGTGAATGTGAAACTTGTGACAGTACCCTTCACTAATGGCCACCCTTGTCATGAAATGAGTTGGAGAATCAAGATGGGTGGCAGGGTTTGAAGAGATAGTATGAGCTCTTCATCAGTGGGTGTATGAATCATCTATCCACATAATTCTAAATTAAGAATTTAAGTAGGGAACTAAGGAGAGTATCGCTAGTTTGGATTTCAGTAATGCAAGGGAGAAAAACATGGTCACTAAGGGAGAAGGCAGCTGAGGCTCAACCACCACTTAAGATGTGCCAGAGATGATTAAAATAGATCAAAAAAGTATAAAAATCATAAATGGCATGGAAGGAAATGGGAAAAGGCCAAGTTAGTAGAACATGTTAGGAGAGGGAGGTTATGGCATAGGTCAATAATAGAAGATCAGGGTGTGTGGAATGGTAATGTGGCATAGTAGGAGGATAGACATCGAGGTGGTAGCCAAAACCAAGTATGGACTATATTATTGAGTCTTTTATTGGTTTTAGATGTATGTTTATAGGAATAATTGTACATCAAACAAGGGTTTGAGGGTCATGATAGGTAAAATGTGGGTCATGCAGATAAGTCAAGGAGGTAGTGGGTTACTTTGAGCAGTAATTAGGTGGTTAAAGAAAATGGGCATCATCAATTTTAAGGGTAATCATGTGTCAAAACTTGGAGAAGGCATGTCAATAAGTTGAGCAAGGACGTGGGTGAGTTAAGGAGGTGTAGCTACATCATAGGGTAAGAAACTAGTAGGGTGAGGGGAGTCATAAGAGGACAAGGAGCTGTAAGGGACATATAAGGAAATAAAGCGATGGATGAGGGTCAAAGGAGGAAAAGGAGATATGGATGAGGGTTGGAGGAAGAAATGGAGCCATGGGTGAAGGATGGAGGAGGAGAAGGAACTATGGTTGGGGGGTTGTAGTGTGTGGAGGGTGGCATCAGAGGGGGCCATGATATGTGAGAGAGAGGAGAAATCCATATCAGGAAATAAAGGAGGTAGAAGATTGAATTTTATTAGGAGGGTTTAATAATATATGTGGATTTCGATTATATGAAGTGATGATGTTAAGTAATTATTATTATGTGTGTGTGTGTATTTTAGTCAGATCAAGTAGGGAGAGGATAATGGTGGAAATGAGTATAGAGAGATAGTTGTAGAGATGGCGACATGGTCCCTAGGTAAGGAATGTGTACCGGTCATAGAAGCATGGGAGAAGAAACATAAATAATAGGGGTATCAAGGATCAATTAAAAGCTACATGAAGGGAGTGACTAGAGTTGTAATACCAGGTTACACATTTTCAAGATTAGATTGTGTACAGGGATATGTAAATAGTAGAAGTACTAGCATGAGTGACTTCATTGTTAGAGCAGGTGAATCATTAAGAGGCATAGATTGAGGCATTATAAGAATAGATGAATTAAATATGAATGAATTAGATGCAGTTACATGAATAATTAGAACAACAAGGGTGGAGGCACAATTCATAGCGATGGAACATAATATGGACCAAATATTGTTGGAGGCTCTAAGGTTCAAAGATGTTACTACCCAAGTGGTGAAGATGGCATGGGAGACACAGTAGTGGAAAGATTTATATCATAGGGTCCCTTCGTATAGGGTGATTAATTGATCAAAGAGAACACTAGGTTCTATGTCATCAAGGCAATCCATGCATCCATCATTGAGGCCACCACCATAGGGTGGAATGTGGACTAGGATATATTTGTAATGTAAAACTATGGCTCAAAAGATATGTAATTATTAGAATAAATGATGAATTTATGTGAAATGATGTAATGTTTAATATGGCATTAAGAATAATAAAGGACATGTTTGTGGGATTATGTCATGGAATTATTTTATGTGGAATGATAGTGATCAAAAATAGGACAATAAGGAATATGACATGTGCATGGGGTCATGAGGGCAAAAAATAGAATGTTGTGATGACACTCAGTGAGTGGGGGTACTATTGGATGGGGATGATGACCATTTTTGGGATTCATCTAGTCGATAAATGTGGAAAAACAATGCTAAAGATTATGGGTATATAGGTTTTATATATCACATGGGGAGGTAAGGCATTTTCATCACTTCTTCAATCATCTACATAGGAAGTATAGGTACAAGTAGACAAGGACTCTAAGGATGTTGTATGGTAGACCAATACCACCACTAGAGCTGATTTATGAGGTGAAATTAGAAGTGTTCTAGATGATACACCAGATAATGGATATATTGGAGGTGATATTATAGAAATAGAAACTAGAGGATCCAAGACTCCACCTACCATGTAGAATGTGGTAATTTTACTACACAAGATGTTGGGTGAAGAGATGCACCTAGGGAACTACAGAAAAAGAGGTGTCCCATTGATTTAGAGTGGGGATGTAAAAATAAATCAAGGGGGATCAAAGCATGTACGAGGGATATAGGATGAGTTGATCAGTGGAATGGGGAGGTGGTTCAGGATTGAACCTGTCTATCATGTGTGGTTATTGCAAGCAAGTTGGCCATTTGGGCTAGTATTATCCCTAGAGAGAGATGGTGGATGTTGGTGGTATGGGAACTAGGTAGGGTGGTTGGCTGGTGGGAGATTCAAGATCAACTAGAGTACCTCCATGATTATGATCAGGGTAGGTATGGTCTTGAGTCAACTGTGTACTAGTTATTATAGAATAACTAGATATTTTTAGCGTGAGTGTTGTGGTATTGTTAGAGGTGTTTGAAACGATTTATGGTTTTTTATGATAAGGAATAATGTTAGAGAGGTGTCTATTTTATGATGATATGGTTTAATGTAATCCTCATACCCAATGGGTAGTGTTAGTAGTAATGGAGTGAAGTTGTTTTGATCCATATATCTTTTGTAATCCATTTTTGTTGTTGCACTTGTGAGTATGTGTGTACCGATGACTTGATATGAGTCAAGGATATAGTAAATTCATAGTACCTGAGAACTCCATTGAAAAGTGGCCTTATCTGATCAAATTTTTAGAGGCCATCAATACCATCCTTGTTCCTGCTAAAATAAAAATATAGCAAATGCTAGCTAAACTTTTTAAATAAATAAAGCAATATAATATGTACAAAATCAAACAAAATACACCCAAGCAAAAAAAGACATAATCACATAAGACCATCATGCAGTAGTATAAGCTAATAATGAGGACATTATCAAAATAGGCAAATAGATAATGATGTGATGATAATGTGGTTATAGGCAACATGCCTAATGATGATTAGGGGATATGTACATGGGATGTATAGTGCCCAATACTATCATATGCTAGAATAAGGTCTAACCAAGTCCAAAGTAATCACATATTGGGGTTAGTGTTGCCCCTCAATATTTAGGATCATAATTCATGTGAAACCCCTAATGTATAAGACCAATGTATGACCCTTCCATAATGATAACATTAGCGGGATGGTGTGAACCATAGTCATAGAGACAACAAAGGATAAATAGGGATAGGATTTGATTGTGAGGCTAAAAGGAGATACACTTGTCATAGAGGATATGCTGGGGTGATAGGATTATGTTTGGACAAGAGGATGTGATAGGACTTAGGGACATTTAGATGATAGTTGTGGATGAGATATTTTAGAGGACTGCCATAGCAAACATCCCCATTACTCAATAAGTAATGAATTCTTCTATGATTTCAAATGCTTATCTCCTATTACTGCATAAAGACCTGTGATGGATTACTGCTATTGAAACCAAGGTCAGGGTTATTTTACCATGATGTTAGGATTTGGTTTTCATCATGGTACTTTCCCAAGGTGCCATAAGACTACTTTTCACCATTGGATGGATGTTTTTTTTTGGACTGATGAGGAGGGATGATGGATAGATGGAGTGTATGCAAGGTGTCCCATAAACAGAGGATGATGATACTTGGGTAAGGTGTAAAAGCATTTTATATGCACAATGTTCATGGGATCATCCATTTCTTCTCCCTCAAGCATGGCCAATTTATACGCTCCTAATCTAAATTTGGCAATAATGACATAGGGACCTAACCAATTGGCTTCAAACTTACCCTTATTATCTCATTTTGTATTGGTGTTTTTATGATTTTCTTTTAGGACTAAGTCACCAATTTTGAACTCCTTAGCCTAAATTTTTTTACAGTATTGGCCCTTCAATTTATTTTGGTATGCTTGAAGGTGGTCTAAGGCCTTATATTGATTTTCATCAAGGACTTCTAGTTCCTACAACCATTCTTGTCTGAGATTATGATCATTAATGATACCTCTCAATGATAGTCAAAGAGATGGGAGTTCAACTTCTACTAGTAATATTGCTTCAGTCTCATAGACCAAGGCATATAGAGTTTTTGTAGTAGGTATGTAGACACTTTGTTTGATAAGACCATAGTGCTAGATATAATTGAGTGTGCTAGTTTCTTCCAGCTTGGTTAACAATCTTCATCAAAATCTTGATGAAGGTATTATTAGTTGCTTATCCCTATCCATTGTCTTGGGGATAATATGGGGAGGAAAAGTGTTGCATGATATGATATATTTGACATAGGGCCTCAACTTCCTAATTCTTTAAGGATTTGCCATTATCTAAAATTATATTAGCAAGTATACCAAAATAGTAAATAATTTGATTGAGAATAAACTTGGAAATTTGGAGGCTTGTTATATAAGTAAGCATAATTTCTTCTACCCATTTGGTAAAATACTTCATAACCATGATAATAAATTTATGACCATCAGATGAGGTAGGATTTATCTTGCCAATTAAATATAGGCCCCATGTGGAAACATGCCATGGACTCATAATAGGTTGTAACTCTTATGCATGAGAGTAGATGAGATTATCATGCTTCTAACAAGCCACAAATTTGCATACATACTGGTAAGAATCTTGGTCCATCATCAACCAATAATAACCAGCTTAGAGGAGCTTTTTGGCTAGGGCCATTCCATTGATGTACCCTCTACAAATACTATTATGGACTGCTTTGAGTGACTGAGACACCTCCTCTCATGTTAAACACCTCAACAAGGTTTAATTGTAGCCTCATCAATAAAGCATGCTATACAAGGATTGTGTATCAGGCGATGCAATGGATAAAGGATATTCATTGGTGGTATTTGAGGTTAGAGAGAAGGATGTTGTCATGAAGGTACCTATAAATATCATAGTACCATGGGAGACCTAATTCATTGATTGCACAAATTTGAAGTAGAGCCAATGATTGATAGGTCAAGATAATTAGGTGTTCAATCAAAAAATTACCTTTTAGAACATCTCAAGGGAGTTCAATGAGTGAGCCAATAGTGGCCATAGAATCAACTACTTTATTGCTTCATCATGGAACCTATTTAAATGTTATAGGCTAAAAATTAGTCTTTAATTGATCCACTAATTTTTTGTAAGGAAGCAATTTTTTATCCTTTGTTTAGATTTCATTGTTGACCTATTTGATAATCAACTGAGAATCATTAAAAACTTGTAATTATTGGATGTTCCACTGAATAACCAGATGAAGTCCCACCATCAAGGCTTCATATTCTCAAATATTATTAGTATATGAAAAGGCAAGGCAAAATATAATTTTAGAATGAGATCACCCTAGGGGTGACTAAGAGGATGCCTACCCTAGATCAATGCATAGTGAAAGACCCATCAAAGTATATCTTCTAGCTATCTAATTGTGAGGTATTCAGGATGGACTCATTTGATAAATTAGTTGTGATTGACTTAGTCACTTCTAAAGGTGCCTCTCTAGTTTATCTATGATGACCTATCCTTTTATAGATTTTTTGTTAACATACTCGATGTCAAATTCACTGAGTAACATTATCCAATTTGATACGTGACTTGTAAGTGCTGACTTAGATAATAAATATTTCAAAGGATCAATCTCAAAAATGAGTTTTACTTGATTATTGAACATATAATGCTAGAGCTTATATGATGTAAAAACTACACCTAAACATGAATTTTCAATAGAAGTATAATTTAGCTCGTAGGATATCAATGTGTGACTGAGGTAATATATAGCTTGATCCTTACCCTGATCATTGCACTATGCGAGGAGAGAACCAATATCACATGGCATTGATGAAATGTATAAGAGCAAAGGTCTTTCTAGGGTTGGTGGGGATAAAGTAGGTGGATTATCTAAATATTGTTTTAGTCTTTTAAAGTCTTATTGGCATTCTTCATTCCAATGGAAGGTAGTCCCCTTATTTAATAGATGTGTAAGGAGTGATATTATCAACCAACTGAGAGATAAAACATCGTATTGCTTGAATTTTTCCCTTAAGATTTCAAAACTACTTGAGATTATGAGGTGGGGGAATTTTTATAATTGCTCTAAATTTTTATGGATCCACCTCGATGCCCCTTTTTAAGACTATAAATCCCAATAATTTACCTAAAGTTATTCCAAAGACACACTTTTTGGGATTCAACCTTACTTTACATTCTTACAATCTTTCAAAGATTCTTCTAAGGACCATATGGTGCTCTGACCTTAATTGGGACTTCCCCAAAATATTATCAATATAATATTCTACAATGTCATGCATCATGTCATGAAAAATAATAGTCATGGCCTATTGATAAGTGTCTGCTACATTATTAAGATCGAATGGCATGATTAATAACAAAACATCCCCCATGGGGTGATAAAGGTTATTTTATGTTGATCTTCAGACACATTTTTGATCTAATTATACCCTAAAAAACCATCCATGAGGGAAAGAATTTCATATCCTACTATTGAATCTATGATCATGTCTATATTGGGGAGTGGAAAGTCATATTTAGTAAATGCATTATTAATATCTTGAAAGTCTGTACATATTTAGATTATGCATTGTGGTTTTGTCATGGGAACAATATTAGAGATCCAATTTGAGTAATCTATTGGGTTGATGAATCCAATGTCTAGGAATTTTTATAATTCCTATTTGACTATTAACATCACCTTAGGATACATCTTCCTTAATTTATCTTTGATAAGTTTTACATTTGGATGCACAACTAGATGGTGTACCACCAATGAGGGGTATAACCCTGGCATGTTAGTATAGCTCCATGTGAATATGTTGATAAACTCCTTTAGTATCTTAGTAAGGACCTCATGCTCCTCTGTTATGAGTGATGCTCCTAGTTTCACTATTTTGGGATGTTTATACATTCCAATATTAACTTCTATCACATCCTCAATAAGTGAGGGTGATTGATCTTGTAAATAAGGGGCTAGTGATATTTTTGGAACATCAGACTTGAAGCAATATTGTAGTTCAGTATCAATATCAAAATAATCTTTTTATGTGAAGGACATATGTGGAAGTTCATCCATTTCTTTGGGAGGCTCTTCTTCTTTAGAGTGTTCTTCCTCACTTTTAGTGTGGAGTTCTTATTTCTCTTTGAAGTAACTAGATTGATAAAAATTGATAGAAAATCCCCTTTTATGGTCACCTAATGGCATGAAGTCTCTAGCTCCCGTATATTATAGAATTGCTTCATCATTTTAGAAGGTATCAAATGTTGGTTCTTGCTTGGAATCCTAGTCTATAAGGGATAAATAATGGAGGGAAAGGTTGATGGTGGAGATGGTGGTATCATAGAAAAGGTTAGTGTAAGCTAGCTTCTCTAAGTGATTACAAATAGAACCTATTTCAATGTTCTCTTTGGGAAGAGATGGCCTGACAGTCAAAAGAGAATCCATAATAATATTGGTTGAGTCATCATCATATAGTTTGTACCTTAAAACAAAATACTATGGATATTCTTGAACCATGATGGGTTCAAGTCAGCCTTGTTCTTGTTCACCCAATCCGTTTCCTTTGAACTACATGTTCTCCATCATTTTTTGGACCTTAGGATATTGGTTTTTTGGAAAGAGATGGACCTCATCATCGGGAACTAATCATGAATCATCCCAATCCTTGATGTATTCATCAGATAAGAACCTAGATCTTGAAAAATCCATTGGTATAAACTAATATCTGATAGGATTAGCCTTCTTCATTACTTAGAACCTATAATTTTGGGGAGAAAGGGGTAAGTCACCAATACACAATGTTTTATACTCATAATCTCCATATCTAGATGATGTGATATTTAATTGGGTGACATTAGGTTTTGGATTAAATGTGGACTCTATTTGGTTAGGAGAGATATACTTAGCAGTTGTGGGAATGAGGATAAAATTATCCATGCCTAAATAGGGTGATGGTGATGACGATTGATCCATCTGATAACTGTGGAGATGTTATATGACGCGAAGAATGGTGACCTTTATTCCTGAGTGAGGGAATTTTAGGCATTGATGGAGGGTAGACAAAATAACTTACATCTCATGAATACAAGATCTTCCCATCAACATGTTATATGGTAAATCCACACTTACGACATGAACTAGGGCCTAATGAACCATAGGTCCCACAATGATGGGAAGATAAAAGGTCCTGACTTATGGCCTTTCATTATCATCATAACTTTTGATCATAATTAAAGTGGGTCCCAATAATGTTTCAGGTTATCCAAAATTCCTTAAAAATTCCAAATTACATAAATTCAATGATGGTCCTCCATTTATAAGGACATGGGAAACATGATGGTGAGAGATGGTTACTTCAATATACAAGGGGTAGTTATGATTTTAGCCAATGGGAGGCATGTTTTAGGCACTAAAAGTGATCTATGGTGAAGGGGATAGATGTGCTATTAGTGCCTATAACTGATCAGTGTCTAAGTCACTAGGGACTTTTAACTCATTTAAGACTTGATTTAATATTTATTGATGTAGAGCATATGTCTTGAGAAGCCCCATTAATGATGTTTGAGCTAGAGTCTTTTCAAGTTGCTAAATGATATCATATAACTTATCAGAAGGGCTTGTATCTTTCTTAGAAACATTCCCACTTGGGGCAACAGATTAGGTGGAATGATCTTGAAGAGGTATTGTAGGAAATATTATCTTACTACATTAGGTAGTGACAATGCAATCAGTAGTGGCCTGATTAATATTTAAGATGGGGGATGAGGATGAATTGGGTTATTGGATGTTGTGGATTTTGATGGTGTTTATGTAATGGTAGGGAATATTATGATAATTAGTATATAATTGAATGAAAAGCCCTGACTTAATCTCTTTGGGGTCTCTAATTCCTTTGATCATGCTTAGGGAATAGATCCTTGTAAATACCAAGTGACCCATTTATTGATTGGATTTTATGAGCTTCTCCTTCAATTTTAATGGCACCCTTCTCAATCAAGTCTTGGATGTAGTGTTTCAATTACATGCATCGTTCTATATCATGTCCCTTAACCCTATGGAACTCATAAAACTCTTCCTCATGATACCAATTTGGTTTTAGTTGTTGATTATCCACTGGTTTGATTTTAGGCAAAGTAATCATATTAGAGGCAATCAATTGATCCAAGATTATTTCTATTGGAACTCCCAATATTGTGAGTGGTCTTTTTCCTATGTGAGGTGTTGGTTTGCCTCGTGGCACTTGAATGAAAGAGACACTTGGTTATTATATGGGGTCTTTATTTTGAATTATTTATACATGTTATTTATAATCTATTACCCCATCACCCATGACATTTTTATTCTTATTGAAGAATTTGGATTTGCCTGAAAAAGAATTATCTAGATTTGAAGTGTGCTCATTTTAAGAATATAATTTTATAGTTCCTTTTTGGATGAGAAATTTCTCTATTTGCATTCATTTTTATATGATTTCATTGAAGATCTTGGCACACTATAATTTTAATTGATATTTAAGTTCTGTATTAAGATTATCTACAAATATCTTGGCTAATTCTTTTTTAGGTACAATGCATCTCAATCATCTTTTCAGGCCTCACCATCTTTGTAGTAAATATATTAGGCTTTCCCTCCTTCATTGTTTGGTATTTTAAAGGTCAATAATGGAGATATCATGCTCTATGTTGAATGACAAATCCCTAACAAATTGTTCTGTTAGCTCTTTAAAACTAGAGATTAACCCTTTAGGTAGATGCATGAACCACTCTAAAGTGGGTCCCATGTAAATTTTGGGAAAGAGTCTTAAAAAATAGGTGTCTTCATAATCCACTTCTTGGCAAGCTACATAAAACTCTTGGACATGGTCTCTTGGGTCCCCTTTTACTTTATACTTTTCAAACTTGGGTGCTTCAAAATGTGAGGGAAAAAGTATTTGCAAAATACCTATGTCCAATGGTGAGGAATAAAAGTCTTCATGTCTATACTTGAAGGCTTTTGAATGTGGGTCTATTTTTTGGAGGGTCTCCTTCATCACTCTCCATTCTTTCACAAATGTGGGGTCCCCAAGAGGATTGGTGGTTTGATTTTGGCTATTTTAGGGGATATGGGTACTATGTGTATTGTGGATGCTATGAGTGTTATTGGTAGTAGTATTATTGGGAGCATTGTTATTTTTATTATTATTTCTAGGGGATGACATATATTGATTACAAAGTAAGAGGTTATTTTTTTGTGTTAATTGGTCTAAGTGGTCTTCTATGATAGCTTGTATCTGATCAACCTCAGTGTGGTTATTACGAAGGGGTGGTAGGCATTCTTCTTATAAAAATATGTGGTCCGCACCTTACTCTTTTTGGTGTAATTGATTGGTATTGAAATTTTGATGAGGTGTGTTTGGGAGGGAAGGAGGATGAACTATGTGTTGTATCCAGCTACGATCATAAGTTGAAGGTAGAATGACCCCTACTTCAATGGCATGGCCTAAGACAAGATCATGGTTTTCAACTATGTATCGATTAATTAGACTCATAACTTGGTCATTATGGATGAGATCAAATTGTTCATCTTCCCCTCTGGGGGTATGCATATCACCATGGGTATCATCATGATCTTGAGTTGGGTCAACAAATTCTCCAATGGGTCAATGTCTTGGTTAGATGTATGTCCAATTCTATGTTAGGTATGGGTGTGAGTCACCATGTTGGATGGGGGTAAAAGAAATGATGATGTAGGATAGGTGACATGGAGGTTTTGAATACCAATGCAATATAGAGACTAACTTAGTGTTCAAAAAAGGATGATGTGATGATTGAGGTGAGATGAATAAGATTTACTAAGAAATGAAGCCTTGTAAGATACCAATCTAGCAAGGAGGAATATATGTGATGGGATCAAATACCTTTCCCACTAGAAAAGAGACAATTTTTATGGGTGTTAGATTAAAAAGGTACTTGATAAAGATGAGGATAAGTGATGGGTGCTAGTTAGGAACTTATCGAGCCTCTAATTATTAACAATATCTAGTCTAATGATGATAATGTGGATTTAGAAGGATGGTGACCACTAAAACTTGAATCCCAAGCTAAATATAGTATTCAAAGATTATGTGGAAATATGAGATGAAAATGGGGATGGAGGATATGCAATGAATAGAAATAGAGGCTATAGGATGGATACTAAGGGGAAGAAATGTATGATGAATATGGGATGGTGTATAGATGTATTAAATGGATGAGATATGCAATGAAGGTAATATTGGACAAGAATGAAAACCACTCAAGATAAGTGGAAGATAAACTAAAACCCCCAAAATAAAGAGATATGGTGAAGTGGATAAACTCGAATGTTAATGAGAAATGTGATGAGGATAAATACTATGTCAATTAATATATGGGTGGATAGTAACTATAGGTGAACTATATATAAGGTAGTGTGATATGATTAAAAGGATGGATGAATAATATGTAGATGAATAGTATGAGGACTAAGGATGATGATGTTAAGATGGAAAGATATAGAGTATTTAACCTAGGGGATGTCTAAGGTATCACACAAAAATGTAGGTGCAGCCAACTCAACTCATAAACAATAAAAGTCTCATCACAAAACTTAAACAATCATGCACAAACATTATCCTAAATTAGTCAATTGTAATAGGTGTGTAAATGATGCTCACACCACCTAACAACTACATAGGTGAGGCTATAGGTTGGTGACACATTATAAACTTGACCGAACCCTCTCAACCCTACTTGCACATGATGTCTACTTCAGAGCTAATATTGACTCTTATAGCCAAAAACCTATTATGACCAAAGTCCCCTAATCTAAGGTATAAAAAAGGATATAGGTGCATCCCCAATAAATATGAAGGTATGTTGGGGCCCAAGTCTGTGTAAGGTGTTGTCTAATTCTTGGTTTAGAGAATCAACTCTTTCCCTTCATGGATGACCTATATGGGATCAACTGCTTAGCCTAATGATAAGTACCCCTGATTGTTATACTCTATCAAAACATAGAGTTTGGTCAATTCATGGTGATTAAATCCATGACACTAACCCCTAGTGACTAAGCCTTATGCATGGTGGTGAAATCCATGTCATGTGTTATCCTAGAGGGGGGCTTAACAAACAAGAAAACACATGATAGAATTAGTTTATTGATTAATTACTACATGTGAGGGGAAAAATATGATAATTATTTACAAGTTAACACACACACACACACACACACACACACACACACACACACACACACACACACACACACACACACACACACACACACACACACACACACACACACACATGCAAGTAATTATACACATGGAATGCATTTTCACAACAAGGCAAAATAGATAATCAAAATTGATTTTTAAAAATGTCAAGTGGTTTCTTTGATTGGTGTTCTGTAAGCAAATGATTATTAGTTTTGGCTTGAATTAATCAGTCCTACGAGTAGACATAAAATCAAGAAAAAACTAGATAGATAATAAAAAAATGATATTTTTATCTAGCTCCAAAATCGGTCAACCTGTAAAAGAGATGATTAATTTTTTTAAATCTTTTACTAATCATTTCCGTAAGAGCCAAAAATACAACCAATAAAAATTATGTTAATAAGTTGAACAAATCAAATTCCTTCAATATCTTGTAAATACCTAAAAATGATTAAGATGACGCTTAAAATATATAATTTTGAATTTATTAAATGTTGACAATTAAAATGCAAAACTATGTCCATGATTCTGACTAAATGATAAGAAAAATAATGGATGACCCAATAAAATTTTAGATTATACTCTACAAGACCATTTTAAGTAAAGCTTTTGACATGATTATTAACTTAAAATAGTCATTAATATGTTAGACTTCCTGGATATAAAGATAGACTTGAAAACTTAAAATTGACCACAATATCTAAACTTCAAAATAGTAAATAATTTGATGACACAACTATTGGAAGATGAAACCTTGACCATTATGTTTAATCAAAATGAGCAGTCAAAAGATTTTCAAAAAATGTTATGATTGCTTTTATCTTGACATGTATAAAGTATATTTTTAAGATAAGGCTTTTGGTGGATAAATAAGAAGTCCGAGGACATGTAGTCCATGATAGTGATGTTATTAAATGCTATTGACATGTGTCATTAACTATGCCAAAAACAACATGGTATCATCCATTATCAATCCTTTTGGAGATTATTACTGAGTCAAACTATAGTTGAGATAGGGCAGAAGTAGCAAAATCAATAGGGGAAAGCAGGCATAAGTCATAAAATGAGAAGCAGCAGTAACTACTAGGTTATTGATAAAGAGAGTTATCGATGAATAGAGAAGAGCTTGGAAAGTCATTGCCATGCAGCCAAGTAGAAGCCTGTGCAGGAAGTTTGATGTCAACTTGAAGGAGATCAGAAAGGAGGAAGCCATTGGTTAAGGTGTGAAGATTATGTGAGTCATTAACCTAATAAACTCACTGTTGCTAACAAAATTGCATCTTGTGCCAAAATGAGAGCTCTTGAATGGGGTATGCATCTTAGGTTTTTTAAGCTTTTCAAAGAAATGACTCAACCAAATGTTGGCTTCACAAGGTATAGGTATGATATGGGTATGTTTAAAATTCTTTGAACACTTTAGATAAGAATACAGATGTAACACTTAAGCACAAGGCATATGAACCATTTGGCATAATATGCAGTGTAAAACATAGCCTTAAGGAATGCTATAACAAGGATTTTTAAGGTTTCTTCAAAGAAAGGTCAGACTATTGTATACCCACATCTATGCTAAAATTAAGAGCTTGAAAATAAGAAATAGATGTTCAAACCACAAGGATACATGGAAATCATTCAATAAACTACTAAGTTCAAAGACTAATTTTCAACATCTAAATTATTTTTTAGTAAAATGGCTTGACTGTCTTTATTGAGATGAAATCTTAAGTTTATTTATTTATTTATGTGATATAACAGAGTAGATCAGAACAAAAAAATAAAGTATTAATAGAGAATAATACAAGCCAATCTCAATTAACAACTTATAATCAACAAAGAGAAAAATATAGCATTATAAAAAATATGAAACCTAGAGCCACCAACTTCTTGTCTGATTTATCTTTCAATCTTAAGCAAAACATTCTCAATACCAAAGATGTTAGTTAAAATGAGGTTAGATCCTATCCCACCGTGGTCACCAAAATGAATCCCTGTAAAAATTTGAGCAAAATAGATTTAAATACGACACTAAATCTACCCAAATTTATACAAAGACAACTTAGTATGAGATAATTTAGAAGATCAATCATAATTTTAAAATGGGATTACCATCATTTCACTCCTCCTTCAGCTTCTCTCTAGCATGTTCTAACAAACTATCAAATACAACTTGACTTGGATGTTTGGATTTCTTGCTCAGTGACCCAAAGATGGATGATTTGATGAGGTTTGTAGTGTCTTCGATGAATGAAAAGGGGTTTTGTATGGATGCAAGATGGCTATTGAAAGCTAAGGCAATTAAGACACCATGAGTACGGGTTTTCTCCTTGTTCTTGATTGTGATTATTCCTCTTTCTTGGAGCATGCCTCTATTTTAAAGAGGTCTTTGGAAAGGGATAGATGGGATTTTAGAGGGATATTTTCCATTTAAAAATTTTAATTTGAAGAGGAGAAGGTTCAAGAGGTGGGAAGCCTCTGGAGCTTCTTTTGGGAGGGAAGTACATGAAAATTATAAAATTAAGAATCTAGGTGGAAAGCGGGGTTGTGGGGTATGCTATTATTTCAAAGAATTAAAATTAAGGATTATGTGGAAAGTGGAGTATTTTATGGGATTAATTAATTAATTGAAAAATGGATAATGTTAATACGGAATTATGTGACAAGATTAAGCCTAATATTGGTGAGCAGAATTAAGTGAATACAAAAGTGTTGTTGAGTCTGAGTTCTACATTAGTATAGGTTATGAAATTATTTAATAATCAGCTTGATTTCTAGTTAAATTATTTTTAGAATAATAAAGCCATTTAAATATTGAAAATAAGTTTAATTTATTTTCATGTAAGTTGTTTTTATTTTTATTACTTAGATAATTTTGGAATGATTTATTTATTTACTAGAAAAGTATGTTCACATGCATTTTAATAAATATATTGTAATTAATATTTATTGTGGAGTGATTTGAATAATTTGAAGAACCAATTTTTTTTGTTGTTCTAATTTTCTTCTAGTTATGGTGTGAGTTTCTCATTTTTTGGTTATGTAGTGATTTATTTTATATATTTAAAAATTAGTAATTGGTACTAGAACTTAGTTTGAGTAGTGGTTTTTTGTTTTAGATCTTTCTGACAATTGATCATGTCAAAATCTAACAATATTCCCAATCCAAATTTTAGTGGAAATAATTGTGATTATTGAAGCATCAAGATGATGACTCTTTCGATAGGAAAATACTTATGGAAGATTGTAGAAACTGGTTAAGATAAACCAACTGATTGAGCCATTATTATAGCTAATGATAGGCAAGCCAAGAAGGAAGCTATGAAGAAGAACTCCCAAGATTTATTTTGTATTCAAACAACTCTAGACAAAAGCCAATTTTCAAGAATTGCAGGTGAAAATACAACTAACAATGCTTGGAAGACTGTACAAGAGGTTTACCAAGGTAGTGAAAAATTCAAAATGATTATATTGAAAACATTGAAGAAATAATTTGAGAATTTGAAGATGTAAGAAGCTAAAGGTGTGGGTGATTTCTATGTAAGAGTAAAGGATGTAGTCAACATGATGGCTACACTTAAAGAAATGTTGAACAAAGATGTTGTGGTAAAAAAGGTGTTAAGGTCTCTAACATTAAGGTGGATTTTTTTTTTCATTATTATTGAAGAAAGAAAATATTGACTACTATTGAGTTGGATTAACTAATTATATCTCTTGAATATTCTGGATAAATACTAACAAACACATCAAATGAAAGTGATGATAAGACTTTTATCTCAAAATCAAAAATCACAAAGAATGAAGGTATGAGCACTAGCAATAAGAAGAGCAATGTATAGGGCAAAGACAATATCAAAAGTACTAAAAGAAAAGGTAAAGAAATGGATTACAATTATTCAAGGGGATATAATTATTCAAGAGGATATATAGGAAGAAGATGTGGTTTAGCCACAAGAGGAAGAGGTAGAGGTGGATTTGATAAGAGAAATATTTAATGTAATTACTATCATAGGTATGGTACTTTGATTGGGAATCTAGATTAAAAACATGAAATGAAAATAAAAGTGCTAATTATGCTAATGAATATGGTGATGCTTCATGTATTTTATTCATTTTATATGAAAAACCTAAAAACAATCCTACTGAGGTATGGTATCTAGAATCAAGTTGTTCCAATCACATGTCAGGGAATAATGTGTTTTTGCTACAATGGAAAGAAGTTTCAAAACCAATATCAAACATGGTGATGGTAAATATTTTTATGTTAAAGTAAAAGAAACTATGAAGGTGAATACTAAATAAGGTAAGAAAAATATTAATGATATTTAATATACCCCAAAATTGAAATATAATTTGATGAGTGTTGGAAAACTATGTGAAAATAACTATAAAGTGATTTTTGATGAAAAGATATGCATGATATATGAAAAAAATCAAGGAAATAATGTTATTACAATTGTACCTTTGTATAAGAATAAGATGTTCCCATTGAAGTTTGGAGAGCTTAGTAATAGCCTTGTAAATATGGCATATGAAGATAAAAGTGTGTTTTTACATCTCAAGTATGGACACTTAAATTTTCAAAGTTTGAAATTACTAACATCACAATAATTGGTTTATGGTTTTCCAAAGGTTGAAGAGCATAAGGAAGTTTGTGAAGGATATGTTAAAGGTAAACATGAAAGAGAAAAGTTTCCAAAAGGTAGTGCATGGAGGGCACATCATCCACTTCATTTGGTTCATTCTAAGATTTTTGGTCCTTTGAAAACAAAAAAAGTGGGAAATTTATCATATTTAATTATATTTATGTATGATTATTCAAAAAAGTGTTGGGTTTATTTTTTGAAGCAAAAAAGTGAAACATTGGACACATTTAAGAGATTTAAAGCCTTTGTAGAGAATGAAAGTGGGTAAAAATAAAATGCTTAAAGACTGACTGTGGAATTAAATTCTATTTAAAATATTTTATGAATTGTTTTGATTTGAATGACATCAAAAGGCAACTCACAACTTCCTAAAATGCTCAACAAAATGGTGTGGCTAAAAGGAAGAACTGTGTAGTTATTGAAATGGCAAGGATCATGTTACAAACAAAGGGATTAAATAATTCTTTTTACAGTGATGCACTTGCTACAATAATATATATTCTCAATAGAAGTCCTATTAGTGAACTTGAAAAGATAACTCTATATGAATCATGGTATGAAAAGAAGCCTAATGTCAAATATTTCAAGGTTTTTAGTTGTTTAGTTTATGCTTATGTAGTTGATCATAAAAGGATGAAAATAGATCCAAAGAGTGAGTCTTGTGTTTTTATTGAGTAAAGTGAAAAAAAAACTTATAAAGTTTATAATCCTATCATTAATAGTGTACTTATGTGAAGATATGCTATTTTTTATGAAGGGAGACTGTATTATCATGATAAAGATAAAAGAAATATTGAGAAGTCTAAATCTATTTTTATTGGTGGTATTTATGATGATAGTGGAAATGAGTATCCCACTAGTACTTCAATGCCAAATATTGTAAGTCCATTAAGTAACAAATCATCTAGTGCATGTATTCCAAGCAAAACTCCATGTTCAAGTCCTAGTTCTTCAAGGAAGGTAAAAAGCTTGAGTGAAATTTATCAATGTACAAGAAGCCAAACACATGAAGAATGCCCAAGAGGTGAGACAATAAATTTTTATTTAATTACACAAGCTACTTTTAACCATCATGTTTTGAAGATGCATGTACTAATAATGTTTGGGTGTAAAAAATGTAAGAATAAATGGATTCCATTCATAAAAATGATACTTGGTAACTTATAGACCCTCCACATGACAAGAAGTGTGTTGGTACTAAATGGGTCTACAAGACTAAGTACAATAGCAATGGTAATGCTGAGAGACACAAGGCACATCTAATTACAAAAAGTTTCCCTCAAAGATATGACATAGATTATGAAGAGACATTTATACCAGTTGTAGTAAAAGAGACCATTAGAATGGCTATTTAACTAGCATCTTAAAAGAAATGAAGTATACATCACATGGATGTGAAAAGTGTCTTCTTGAATGAGTACTTGGAAGAGGAAATGTATGTACAACACCCACAAGGTCTTTTAGTACAAAGTAAAGAAGACCAAGTCTACAAGTTAAAAAAGACTTTGTATGGCCTCAAAAAATCACCTAGAGCATGGTATATAAGGATTTACATATATTTTCAATAGAATGGATTCAAAAACCTACTCTTTACTACAACAAAGAAGTTAATGATATCCTTATTATAAGTTTTTATGTTGATGATTTGTTGTATATGGGTAAAAATTATAAGATGAAGGATGAATATAAAATCATAATGATGTCTAAATTTGAAATTAAATATTTAGGTCTCATGAAATAATTTTTAAGGATTGACATTCATCAAAGTGAAAATGACATCTTTATTTTTCAAGTAAAGTATGTAAATGATATGTTGAATAAATTTAATATGATTGATGTAAACTAGTCTCCACTCCAACTGACCATGAAGATATGCTATGTATAGAAGATGGTGTTGAAAGAGTTGATGAGACAACTTACAAAAGTATTGTTGAAATCTTAATATTTCTAACTCACACAAGACTAGATATTACTTATTTAGTTTTTCTTGTGTCAAGATGTATGTCTGAGCCTTCTAAAATTCATATGAAGGTAGCCAAGATGATTTTGAGGTATGTAAAGGTACTAATGGATTTGGTATTTATTATTATATGACTAAAAAAATTTATCTTTTCAGTTTTAGTGATCCTATTTGGGGAGGTAGTTTGGATGACCAAAAGTCAACATCTAAGAACTGTTTTTAACTCAATTCTAGTTTGGCTACATGGAGCTCAAAAAAGAAAAATTCATTTTCTCTTTGATCTAAAAAATTAGAATATATTTTAATAACTTTAGTAGGTACACAAGCATTGTGGATCCAAAAGGTTTTAGAAGAAATTGGAGAGAAATAACATCATCCTACAATGATTTGTTTGTGATAAAGTAAGTGATATCAAATTACACAAGAATATTGTGCATCATAATAGGTCAAATAATTTTGATTAAAAGTATCACTTTATTCAATATTTGGTTTAGAACAAATATGTAGAATTGAAGTATATAAACACATAGGAACAAGTTGTAGATATCTTCACTAAAGTTGTTACAAAAGTTTAATTTTTGAAACTATGAGATTAAGTTGTTAGTCCACTCAACATCAAGGGAGAGAATGTTGGTTAAAATGATATTGAGTCTGAGTTATACACAAGTATAGATCATGAAATTATATAATAGTCAATTTGATTTTCATTTAATCTATTTTTATAATAATAAGGCCATAACAAGGCTAAAAATAAGTTTAGCTTATTTTCATGCAAGTTGTTTTTATTGTTATTACTTATATAATTTTCGAATGATTTATTTGTTTATTGGAAAATCAGGTTCATATGAGATTTAATAAATACATTGTAATTAATCTTTATTATGAAGGAGAATTATTCAAATAATTTAAAGAAGTAATTTTGTTTTGGTTGTTTTGAATTTCTTATGGTTATGTTGTGAATTTCTTATTTTCTAGTTATGCAGTGGTTTATTCTATACATTTAAAAATCATCATGGTTTCTTATATTTTATATATTAATCCCAATGGATAATGAGTTATTTTTTTTTAAATCACCATCATTTTATTTTCTCTTGATGAAAATCTAAAGATTTTACATTAATCTTAATTGCGACTGATATTATTTTACGATTACTATTTTCCTTTCTTAATTATAGTGACAAAAGGGATACATTTAACATGGCTAAAAGGTTTATTGTTTATTAGTATTTATTTACTAAATAGTGATTAAAATTCATATGCTTTAATTAATCAATACTTTTATTTTTTTAATATTGATTTATTTACAATGTTTAAATTTGTAAATCTAATTATCTTTTAACAAAAAATTATTTTAAAAAATGTTTGATTGGAAATTTTGAGATGTTATTCACCATTCTAAAATCATTAACATCACCAAATATTTTTTAGTATTTAAAATTTACCAAAATAATATTTAAAAGTGAGATGACTTCATTTTTTTAATTTTTTAAGTGAGAACAAACAACATATTTCAAAATAGGTTTTTCATTTATGCTTATTTAACAAGGTCATGAAATGGAAAATTCTAAGTTTATGTTTTTTTAGGAAGTTTATAAATGTAATGTATTATTTTGCAAGGGCAACATTTTTTTTAAACATGTGTGCACTTAAAAGAACACTTAATCATGTGGTTAAATTATTTAACATAAATAAAAATAATCCTAAATGTCATAATAATAATCACCATTATTTATGTGGAATTTTCATTGTTGTAAAAATAACCACATAATCAAATATAATGGTGTTGATTTCACAAAAACCCAAACTACTTCCATATGATTGTGCTCTAAAGTTACCAATAGAATCGAATATCTAAATTGATTGTGTTTAGAAATTAAACACTTAGTTTAGTGTAATATTGTGTTAATTATATCAAAATTACCAAACTTAATAGCTTAATGTAATGGTGTATTGATTTACAACAAAAGTAAATGCAAACAGAGACACATAACCATCAAATTTAACCCCTCATCTAAGTCTAGGATCAAAATATTTCAACTCTTAACCATATATTTTATTTTATACAATAAATAATAAATTTAATGTAAATAAAAAGGAATGTTAATATAAAAAGAATGCTATGTTAATTTCATGACACTATGTCAAGCGGTACTCATTTTGTATACTCAAAGTATCTATGAACTAAAAACTTTTAAAATTTATTTAGATTTTCATGATATATAGTGGTAAATTAATATGTGATAAATTAATTTACTCTAAGGCACCATTAAACATTTTTAGAACTCTTAACTTTCTCATTTCATAATAGTAGCCCCTGGCTCCCTTAATAATGCACTTTCATTACTATCTAACACTTAAATTTTAATCACGTGCTATGTCCCTCAATCATTGCTTCATTTATTTATTTATTTTTAAATTTTTTTATAAGGTAAATAAACAATAAATTACTATTTTTATTTCCACCATACATAATTTTATAGACACATAGAGGTAAGGTGTACGAAAGATGATTCCTAGAGTTGTTCTATGGATTTGTCAAATGACATGGTCTCGTAGTCTTGGATAACACAATAACACCAAGGTTTAACAATAATATTCAAGATCCTCCTGGCTCTGGGTAGTATCCAACACTTCTGGAATGGCATTATGAAAAACACAAAGATATAAATGTATTGAAAATGGCCAAACCATGAATTTTATGATTGCAGTTTATGTTAGAATTAAAATATAATAATCTTGTCTTCTAGTGCTATCTAGGCCTCCTGCACATGTAGAAACTTCTATTCAAATTATATTTTAACATAATATATTTTCTCTCTTCTATAAAAGTAAGCAAACCATCTAGAGTCTTTGACTACCACAATAACATAAAAGAGTCTATAATTTTTGTTTTTAATAAAGCTATAGAAAATCCTAGAACTAACTAGAAACTTATGATAAAATGTAAATTGAAAGCTATATATATGTGTGTGTGTGTGTATTTGGATAGATATGCACAAGAGATAATTTAGGAGCATATTAAAATGTGATGAGTAGAGGAGTTATGTACGAGAGAGAGAGGAGAATGTCATTTTAGATTGCAACAACAAGTAACATATTTTTAATGATTAACATTGTCTTGTGTGATAATTTGTAACAATGTTTAAGAACATAACAGAGCATATATTTTTAATTTTTCCTAATAAACTAGTATGAGAGCCAAGGTTCTATGTTTTGTGCATTTTTGGTGATGGCTTGTAGCAATAGTAACAAGACACAAATATTAGTACTTAATGTCAAAAAATATGATGTTTGGAGTATTAAAATGAAAACCATTTTTTGCTCCCAAGAACTATGGGAACTTGTTAAAAATGGTTTTCTGATCCTATTGATCAGATGCATACAATGTACTCACACACAATAAGAGGAACTTGTAGAAGGAGAATGAAAGGAAGGATGTTAGAGATCTCCACTTCATACAAATGGAGATGGAAGACTCTATTTTTCCATGAATAGAAGTAGGTACAAGATCCAAGTAAGCATGGGAGATTTTTTAAAATGTATATGAAGGTACAAACTAAGGAAAATCTAGTTAAGTTACAATTATTAAGAATTTTTTTTGAAAATCTACAAATGAAGGAATCTAAGTCTATAAATTATTTATTTACTAACATTATGAGTATAGTTAATCTGATTAAATCGAATGGAGAAATATTAGAGTATTAAAGAATAAAATAAAAGGTTTTATGAAGTATTCCTACTAGATTTAATGGTATTATTGTAGCAATAGAAGAGTCTAAAGACTTAACTAAAATGACTATTGATGAACATATGGATTTCTTAAAAATTCATGATTAAATATTGAATAGAATAATTAACTATTCTCTTGAGCAAGCCTTTAAATATTAAGTTTCATTAGAGGAAGAGGTAGAGGATCCAACAATAGAGGCAGAAGAAAATTTGGAAGAAGAAGATCTAGAAGCAACCACGAAGAAGGAAGGCACAAATATCTAGAATCCCATTGAAGAGAAAGGAGCACCAAAACTTCACATGGAAGCTTTTCATAGAGGTATGATAAATCAAATGTATATTATTACTACTATAAAATTTTTGAACATTTTGAAAGTTAATGTAAAAAGGTTATATGATACAGGTCATAATAAGGCAAACTTGGCCAAAGAAAGAGAAAATGAAAGTAAATAAAATGATTTTTTTTTCATTTGTTTGTGATATAGAAAAAGAAAATAATAATGTAGTTTTTTACTTAGATAGTGGATGGAGAAATCATAAGAGTGGAAATAAGGAAATATTTTCTAATATTGATGAAACTATAAAATCTAAAGTAAAATGGGTAACATCAATAAAGTACCAATCATGAGTAACGGATGCAGATCTCTATTTGAAGCGAGCAAGGTGATAAGAAATGAATACAAGATGTATACTATGTCCTTGGGTTAAAAAATAATCTTATTAGTATTGACAATTAGTTCAAAATAGATATAGGGTTCAGTTTGAGAATGGAGAATGCATTATTTCTGATAAAAATAGTAGCACTAGACAAATTACAGTTGTTAAAATGATAAGGAATAGAATGTTTCCCTTAAAAGTGAAAATTGTATTATATTTTGCATTAAAAAATGACACAATGTATCGATCTATATTGTATCATCTTAGGTTTGGACACTTGAGATTTAGTGGGTTGAATTCATTATATAAAAATCAATTGGTAAAAGTGTTGCCTTTTATTTAAAAACCTAATAAAAATTGTGAAGGTTGCATTTTGGGAAATCAACATATAAATGTCTTTCCATTAGGTAAATGATGGAGAGTAGGAGTTTCACTTGAATTGAATCCTTTAGATTTGTGTGGTCCTATAAAAACCCTCTCTCTTAACAAAAATAAATATTTCATAACATTCATAGATGATTTTATCAAGAAAACATGAGTTTAATTCATAAAGCATAAAACTAAGGATTTTGGGATCTTCAAGAAAATAAAGGCCCTAGTTAAAAAATGGAGTGGAAACTATGTGAAGGTCCTTAGAATTGATAGAGGGGGGAATGCATCTCAAATGAATTTTTAAACTTTGGCAAAGAAAATAAAATTAAGAAATAGTTTACCACAACAAAATGGTGTTGCAGAAAGGAGAAATAAAACTATTCATGAAATGGCTAAGAGCATGCTAAAGACTAAAGAAATTTCAAATGGATTATGGGATAAAGTTGTAGCATGTGCAGTTTATTTGATAAATAAATTTTGCCAAAAAAGTGTTTTTAATATGACCCCTCAAGAGGCATGGGGTAAGAAAAGGCCAAATGTTGAACATTTAAAAGTTTGTGGTTGTGTCCCATATGCATATGTGCCTAAATAAATAAGTAATAAATTAGATAATAGAGGAGAGAAATGCAATTTTATTGGATATAGTGAGAAATCAAAAGATTATATGTTATAAAATCTAGTAAAAATAAATCTAACAATTTTTAGATATGTCATCTTTGATGAAGATGCAGTGTGGAATGAAAATAATGATTCAAATTAAATACCTAATTGGAGTCCTTTTTTATCAAAAATACCACCTATGGATGTTCCAAACAACAACAATCATCTTAGAGCTCAAGGTGTCTCTCAAGAAACACCTTCATCACCTATAAGGCATCAATAAAAAATTATTTATCAATCCACTACTCCCAACAGAGGATAAAATTATACTCCATCACCTATATGGCATCACTTAGGTTATAATTTAAGGAAACAAGAACCTGGAAGGATATATATGAGGTATTTGGTATGAAAAAAATAAAGAATTTGTAAATTTTGATTTATTTTCTATTTTTGATCCTATTTATTTTGAAGACATTGTAAAGAATAGAAAATGGTGTAAATCCATGGATAAAGAAATAAAATTAATTTTGATAAAAATTAGACTTGGGAGTTAGTAAACCTTACAGTAAGAAAGGAATCTATTGTGATCAAGTAGATTTATAAAACTAAAACAATGTAGAATGAAAAAATGAAAGACACAAGGTAAGGTTGGTTGTCAAAGGATATAAGTAATGGATTGGAAGAGACTACAATGAACCATTTTATCCTATTTTAAGGATGGAAACCATAAGAACTATTTTATCAATAACATCTCAACATACATGGAAAGTGCATCAAATGGATGTCAAATCAACATTCTTAAATGGAGTGGTAGAAGAAGTGTATGTGCAACAACCCCCATGCTATGAGATTTCAGGTCATGAAGAAAAGGTATATAAGTTAAAAAATCATTGTATGGGCTAAAGGGCATGCTATAACTACATCAATTCATAAATGTTGAGTAATGGTTTTTGAAAGAATAACATTGAATTAACACTCTATATCAAAGCCAAAAATGAAGGAGAGATTATAACTGTGTGCTTATATGTAGATGATTTAATTTTTTCTAGGAATGGAAATATATCCATAGAAGAGTTTAGATCAGAAATGAAGAAGTAATTTGAAATGAAAAATTTACGCGTATTGAAATACTTTCTTGGTATTAAGGTTAAACAAATATTAAATGATGGCATTTTCATATCTCAATTCAAATATACAATGACATTTTGAATAGGTTTAGAATGTTGAACTATAAATCTACATCAATACCAGTAGCAATAGTTTTGAAGTTGAGCAAAGATGATTGTAGTAGAAATATCGATCCAACATTATATAAGAGTTTGGTTCAAAGCTTAATGTATTTAACAACAAGAAGACCAAACATTATGCGTGAAGTTACTCTAATCTACATGGCCATTGAGACTCCAAAGGAAGTGAATAGGCAAGCACGAAAATGAATCTTAAGATATATCAATGCCACCAAAGGCCATGAAATTTTGTACACTTCATCTAATAATTATTTGTGTTAGTTAGTTATATAGATAGTGATTGGGAAAGTAGTATTGATGATAGAAAGATTACATCTAGGTATATTTTTTAGATTGGATCTAGATTAATCTCATAATCCTCTAAGAAATAACCCATTGTATCACTCTCCACAACAAAATTTGATTATTTATAAGAAAATTTAACATCTTATTAAGTCATTTGTATCAGAAGAATATTATCATATTTGAATGAGGAGAAGAAAGAAACAACAATTTTTTTTGGTGATAATCTATCTCTATAGCTTTATCAAAGAATCCAATTTTCCATGGATGCAAAAAAGCACACAACCAAAAGACATTACTTTATAAGAGAACTAGTTGAGAGTAGAGAAATAAATTTGAATTTTTTCAAGTAAAAAAAAGTAGTTCATGGACATATTTACAAAAGCATTGACAAAAGATGATTTTGAGTGATTAAAAGGAAATATATGCATTAAAGGAGGGTGTAATAATAATAATAATAATAATAATAATAATAATAATAATAATAATAATAATAATAAATTCTAGTGCTATTCATGCCTTCGGCACGTGTAGAAAGTTATAATCAAGAGAGATTTTAATAGAATAGTTGTTTATAGATTCTATGGATGCAAGCGAACCATCTAGAGTCTTTGAATACAATTGTAACATGAGTATAGATTTTTTGTTTTTAACAAAACTGTAGAAGACTATAGAGATAATTGAAATCTTATGTTAAAATGTAAACCATATATATGCATGTATTTGGCTAGAAATGAAAAAGAGAGAATATAGCAGTAGCTTAGAATGAGATGAGCAGAGCTGTGAAATAGATAAAGTAGAACATAATTTTAGAGCAATAGCAAGTAACTTATTTTTTATGGTTTATGTAAGCTCTGCTTATATATTTTATTTTGTTGCATCTCTATTTGATGAATATTATTGTCTTGTGTGATAATATACAACACTATTTAAGAACATAATATAGCATATATTTTTAATTTTGACTAATATTTTCAAAAGCTTGCAGCCTCTCCCTTCATAAAAAATAAATAAAAAAGTAAAATAATGTCATCAGTTTAATTCTACCGAGGCTTTATTCTATATTTTCATAACACTATAGTAATGTTAACTAAGAAAACACATCCTCAATAATTCTTCACCGAACAACCTGCAATAATAAATGCACACAGAACAGTGACAACACGAGCTGAGCTTAGGCATTGATTCTAGGACCTTAACTATTGTTTAGGTTGAGCAGGCTTATATGTAAATAGACAGATTAACACTTGTAATTGATATTTTAAGAATGCCTAAGCTAAATTTATTTGATGCACATGCTCATTTGAAGAATCTGCAATCCGAACTTAAAAAGCAAAAGCTTCAATGTCTAGGGTCTCCATGGCATTAGGGATGTCCGTTTGATTGTTGAATCTAGTGGAAATTGATCACTTGTTGTTAAATCTAGTGAAAAATTATTTATTTTTGTTCCCCGATTAGACTTTTTAAAAATTCCCTCCGATTATTAGTTATTTATTTTTTCCAATTGAATGTATGTATGTTACGTTTTCCTATTTTGTTACAAAATTTAATAGTGACCGATTGATTTTTTTTTGGGTACTGCAGATGGTTATATGTTAATTAGTTAGAATGTGTTACTATTTTATTTTTAGAGTATTAAACACCCTACCCATATCCACAGCTTACAAATCAAGCACTTCTTCCTCCTGGATATGCATACCCACAAACACCAGCCAGTTACCAACCTCCACTAGATCAACATTGCTGCCATCATTGGCCGCCTCCTCTTGGGTATCAATAGGGTTACCATGTTTCTTTCAATAAGGGATTCTCCTCTTAGTAATACCCTCTCCCTCCACAGTTCACATATACAGAACCACCTCATCCTTAAAATGGAAACATTTTGAAAGGATGGCGAACATTCATTCATAATTTTGTTTTTTTCTTCATGTTGGTGTATATTGTTTGGTAATGATGAAATTGATGTGTTGTGGTGCAGTATATTGTTTGGTAATGATGAAATTGATGTGTTGTGGTGCATTGAAAAGAGCATACTGGATTTTATATTTATGATCAATTATTTAGCATTTCCTAGTTGTAATACATGGTGGAGAATCCATTACCAATCTTTGGTTGTGCTTGCCTTGCCTAACTAGGGATCTCATCAGGTAATGACATTGGCTTGCAATGGATTTATTTTAGTTTGCATATGTCCAATATTTTGTTAGAGTGGAAAGTGCAAAAATTGTTTTCTAATAGTCTATTCTTTAATAAAACATTACTTTAATTTACCAAAAAAAAATAATGATATTAAGAAAACATAGATTCATTTATGCAAAACAAAATATTTTCATATATTAAATTATAAAAAAAAATATTACAAAAAGAAAATCAGAATTAAAATACTTGCTGTTGTATATAACTATTGTTTCTTCGTATTTGATTTGTTCTCCATCACTCTTGCTCTTCTCTTTTCTTTCAATAAATTATTTCAGCCCTATTTTGTTTGTATGCTCTCTTGCACTTCTAGCCTAATACATGTATATATAGCTTTCAATCTACATTTTCCAACTAATGCTAGACTTTTATATCCTATAGTTGTAGTTAGAGACTCTATATGGTTCGCTTGTTTTTGGAGAATCTATAAACATCTATTATATAAAAATATCATTTGTTTACAAGTTTCTACATGTGCATGAGAGATGGACAACATTAGAAGACAATATTATTTAATTTTCACACCCTCCCTTAATCTTGAATTCTCATATTGATGACATAAAAATTTACTCTTAGTCAATTAAAATCTTCCTCTTCAACACTTTTGTAAATATATCCATGAGTTTTGTAAATATATCCATGAGTTGTTCTTTTGACCTACAAAATTTTAAATTTATTTCTCCGGTCTCAAACAGTTCTCTTATAATGTGATATCCTTTGGTTATGTGTTTATTGTGTCTATGAAAACCTGGATTCTTTGATAGAGATATAGTTAGATTATCACAAAAGATTATTGTTATTTATTTCTACTCCTTATTCAAATTTAATAATATTCTTTTGATCAAAATGACTTGACAAGATACTGAATTCATTACTTTATACTCAACTTCTGGTATGGAGAGTGATACAATGGGTTATTTCTTACAAATCCATGAGATAGATCCAAACCCAAAATGAAAAATATACCCATATGTAATATTTATATCATAAATATTACTTTTCCAATCATTGTATATATAATAAACTAACATAAAATTATTAAATATAGTATATAAACTTCCATGGCCTTTGGTGCCATTGATATATCTTAAGATTTATTTTTCCGCTTGCCAATGTGCTTCCTTTGGAGTCTCCATGAACCTGGAGGTTAGATTAAATGCATGCATAATGTCTAGTGTTTTTGATATTAAATACATTAAACTTACAACCAAACTCTTATATAATGTTGGATTCACATTACTATTGCAATCATCTTTGCTCAACTTTAATATTCTTACTACTAGTGTTTATGTAGGTTTACTATTTAACATTATAAGCCTATTCAAAATATCACTTGCATATTTGGATTGAGATATCAAAATACCATCATTTACTGTTTGTTTAACCTCAATACCAATAAAGTATCTTAATAATCCTAAATCTATCATTTCATTTTTTTCTTCATTTCTAATCTAAACTCTTTTATGGATAGATTTCCATTCCCATTAAAAATAAAATACTATACATATAAGCACATAATTACAAGTTTACCTTGGTTGTTAGATTTGATGTAGAGTGTCAAATTGCTACTACTCTTTATAAAATAATTACTCAACATGTATAAATCTATGCTGATCTACCATGTCCTAGCTACTTGCTTGAGCCCATACATTACTTTCTTTAGCTTAAATACCTTTTCTTCATGACTTAGAATCTCATAACCTAGGGGATGCTACATATAAAATTCCTCTTCTATCACTCCATCTAGGAATGATGATTTGACATTCATCCAATACACTTTCCACTTATATTGAGCTGATTTTGCTAAAATAGTGCTTATGGTTTCCATCCTTACAATAGGAGAAAATGTTTCATTGTAATTCTCTTCTAGGTGGCTGCTTATGTCCTTTGATGATCAACATTTCCTTGCATTTTTCATTTTTCCCTTCTATAGTGTTCTTGGTTTTATAAACCCACTTGCTAGCAATAGCTTCCTTTCCAGCAAGAAGGTTTACTAACTCCTAAGTCTAATTTTTAACAATTACTTTCATTTATTCATTCATGGATTCACACTATATTTTCTATCATTTACAACATCTTTAAAATAAATAGGATGAATATTAGAAAATAATGAAAAAATTATAAATTCATCATCTTCTTTATACATGGATGCCTCATACATCTCCTTCAAGTTTCTTGTTTTCCTTGAGGTATCCCTTGAGTGATTCTACATAGGTGACGGAGTCACCTTTCTCCTATGTTGTCATCTTAATATATTGATCAATATCTTTTGAGCACTGCCTTATAGGTGATGAATGTGTTGCTTAAGTGAAGCCTTCAATTTCATGATCATTGTTGTTGCTTAGAACATCAATAGGTGGTATTTCCAATGAAACAGAACTCCACTTGCGAATTGAAGTTGAATCATTATTTTTCTCCCATGCTGCATAGTCATCAAAGATGACATATCTACTAATTATTAGTTATTTTATGACTGGATTGTATAACCTATATGATTTTCATACCTCACTATATCTAATAAAAATATAGTTTTCTCCTCTATCATCGTATTTCTTCCTTCTTTCTTTAGGATCGTGCATATGCTACACAACCAAAAACTTTTAAATGTTCAACATTTGGCCTTTTCTTACTCCATGCCTTATGAGGGGTCATATTATGAACACTTTTTATAGGACATCTATTTATAAAATAAACTACATAAGCTAGAACTGCAACCCAAAATCCATTTGACATTACTTTAGCCTTTAGCATGGTCCTAGTCATTTTTGGATGGTTCTACATTTCATTTTTACAACGCAATTCTCTTGTGGTGTATACCAAGTGGTGAACTATGTATTAATTATATTTTATTTTCAAAAGTTTAAAAATTCATTTGAGACATATTCCCCATGCTCACCCCTAACTTCTAAGGACCTTCACATATTGTCCACTCTATTTTCTAACTAGGGCCTTAAATTGCTTGAAGTTCCCAAAGGATTCAAATTCAAGCTTTAAGAAATAAATCCATATTTTTATATGAAAATTATCTATCAATATAATGAAATGTCAATTTTTCTTAAGAGAGCATTAAGGATGGCCACGAGCTACAACTCATACTTTTTATACAACTTCCCAAGATTATGTCTATGTGCTCTAATACCATTTTGTAGAAACTAAACCACTTATAAGCAACTCTGATACCATTTCTTAGATCTGATAGACCAAACAATTTTTTAAACACAACGGAACAAATGTAAAACAACCAAACTATTTATATTAAAAGATAATGATATTCATATTACAAATGCTAGTGAGCTTCAGTTCTTAACCTTAAAGTCACAACACTTTTAGCTGGACACTGTGCTTCAGCACTTAGATCAGACACATCATAAAAACAAGATGACTTGGTTAGCCAGTGCTTCGGTGCCCCTGAAAACAACTCATAGCTTCACATTTTTATGATTCATTATACCAAATGTGACTGGGATGCACCTTCTGCATATAGAATTCATACCAGATACATATATTTATAATATTCAATGGAAGAGTCTAGATGTAGATAGAAATCTCTTGGAAGTATTTGAAGAACCTAGAAGAGGTCTAAGAGGAGTAAATTTATTTAATTCTACATTTTCCAAAACATATTCTCCGCATATTACAAGTTCACAAAAATTAACATAAATGTTGACTGCATAGAATGATAGCTAGACGTGGATTTGGTCTTCGACACATTTATGGAGTAGGTAGGCTAGAGTACCTATGTGGCTATAGCCACATTTTACAATAAATTTGAAGCAAATGCAACTATAAATATTCCTAACAAATTCTATAAGATTTACCAATTTGGCAGCGTCCAACATCCTCCAAACCACATCTTATTGCAGACCTCCATTTATAAGAAATAGTTTATTTTTTTTAAAATAAAATATTTTAGATAGGGAAAAGGAGAAATTGAGTATATTTCAGTTATTGAACACTCTTATTGTTAAAATGTGGTTCATTGATGGAACATATTATTATGTATATACAATATTTTATACTAGAAACTGAGCATGTAATATTTGATACTTGTTTAACATTTATTTAATAACAATTCTTTAAAGTAATTAATAATATAATGATATATAAGACTTAAAATATCACATTTTAATTATAGATTATAAGACTATTTATAATAATCTCTCATAATAAAATTTATTATTTTATAAAATATATAATAATTCACACTTTCACACTTTTGTAACTTTAATAAACATCATCACAACTTTTATTCATTTGATGTGCTTACATATATTATGAATAAGATGTTCTTACATATATTATGAACAACCTAACCACATGCCACATCTCCATAAAGACCATGTGACTCCAACACATTGCCTTGTCCTAACTAAAATTTCCTATAGAACCTTTAAATATCTAATATAATTTTTAATAAACATCTCTCAATATTATAATATACGTAAAGAATGTAGCAGAAAAAAAAGTATGAGGGGAAAAAATGGTCTTTTTTAAAAAATAACATGGATCTAAAGATTACACCTGACCTACAAAAGTATTATGTTCATTATATATGCAAAAGTAGTTTTTCCCTATATGAAAAAAGAGGAAGAGAAGGCAATATTAAAGACAAAGAAAATAGATTAAATTTTAAATTTTGATGATAGATAACTCAAATAACAATCACATAAAATATATACCATTATATTTCTTAATGTCTGAGACCACAATCAAATTAGGAATACAAAACCCCCACTTAATTCTCACCTGTTACAAATGACATGGAAATAATACATTGTTCGTCGGGGGACATCCATGTACAAATCCATCAATGCATGGCTTCACATGTTTATTGATAATAAATATTATTTTGTATAATGAGGTGATATCATTTACATACTTTCATATACATCATGTAGGAAATAAAAGAGCAGAAATATAATAGAGAAAACTCAGATTGCTACAACAATTTTGGAAAACAAGAATTTTATTAATTTTCTTGAATCTTGCAGATCTTCTTGATCTTGTGCTTTCTTCCTTCCAATTACAAAGCTATGCCCATGGGTTTCTTAAATAGATTTGAAAACAAACAATAATTAGAAAAGCAAATTGAAGACTAATTTTAGTCTTTACATGCAAACTGAAATTGAACTGCTTCTTTAATAGTTTAACTAATTGTTTGATAACTGCTATGCATGTTGAGGAGTGGAGAAATTATCTCTTGTTAACTTCAGTTTCTAACACTCCCCATTAATTTCTACCACAAACTACTTCATCATTTACAATGCCTAAATTTTGTCTACCAGCTTTAGCTAGGATGCTTCTCTTTTGCAGAATACATCACCTTATATGTGGAATACACCACCTTGAAAAATGTATCCCCTTATATGTGGAATACACCACCTTGATATAGCCTAGATTGAGGCTACGAACAAATACAATTTCTCAATGAGCATTTACTCAATGTTTAAGACAGAGGAGTAGCCTTTTTGAAAGGCTATCAATGGACATGCTTAAGTCCAACACTGTAAGCTTCCTACTTGCTTACCTTTATTTCACCTGATGCTTAATTGTTCAGGTTTCCTCCAAGGACTCTACTAGGTTCTTTCCATGTTGGTCTAGATTTGCCAACAATCGGCCTAATCTTCAGACACTTTGACAACTACACTCGCTGTTCAACACACACACACTTTCATAGCTTCATTCACTGTGCAACTCAAGCTTTGTGAAGCTCTTACCATCTCTCATGTGTGCCTCTTGCGCTACCTTCTTGATCTTGCTTATCTTGCTCATTTACAATACTGCCCCATGGGTCTATTAAATAGATTTGAAAACAAACAATAATTAGAAAAGCAAACTGAAGACTAATTTTAGTCTTTACATGCAAACTGAAATTGAACTGCTTCTCTAACAGTTTACCTAACTGTTTGATAACTACTGTGCATGCGTGAGGAGTGGAGAAATTATCTCCTGTTGACTTCAATTTCTAACACATCGTACATACTTTCTACGATAATGTCTCTAAAACATATCTAATTTTATATAGTTATTTAAACAGATTTATTTATAAATCACATGCCAAATCAAATTTGTCAGTACATAATATACGACATCGATATTAATGAGGAAAAATTATCATTTAAAATCCATCAAAATTTTGAAGTAAGACTTATTATTATTATCAATAAATAGATTTTAGTTGAATTGCAACACAAATATCTATAAATATTTAATTGAACATAAATAAATTTAAAATAATAAATTATATTTAATTACTTTTTAAAATCTTAAATAATAAAAATGAAATAAAAGTTTTAAAATATATTTTAAATATTAAAACATATATGTATATATAGTCATTGAAGTTTAATTTTAATAATAAAAATTTTGCAATAAGAAAAATAAAACTTTGAAATTTCTTAATAAAAAGATTATTTAAATCAAATTATCATCTAAGACGTGTATGTGAAGGTGGAAAGGTTGATTTGGATGCATATGAGAAGAAGGGGGTGTGACAAAACAAAACAATGTGTACAAAACAATTGTTTCCAAAATGAATCATCAACTTTAGTCCCAAGACATGAGAATATATTGGGACAAACAACATATATGCTTTCATTAAGGGAGAAGGATTCACAACAACACCATTGTAGTTCTAAAATACTATGATGACTCAAGGAAAGTGCTTACATTTTTTCATTCGGAGAAATGTAATAAATGATGTCCGTCTATTTGATGTGTGTTAATTTGTATGGAATTTTTTATCCCTTTGATGACATATATGATGTGATGGGTCAAGAAGTAGTGAGTTTATAAGGGTTACATTTGATGATTGTATGACTTTGTGTATGAATTTTGATTGTCAAATATAATAATGCATGGTGAATTTTGGTTAGATCATCAAAACCATAAAAAAATATTAAAATATAATATTTAATATTTAATATTTCCTTTTATTATTATATTACCATATATATTTATATGTGTATATGTATATAGATATACACATATGTGTATATATATGTATATGTATATATATAGAGACACACACATATATACATATACACACATGTGTGTAGACATATGTGTACATGTGTGTGTGTGTGTGTGTGTGTGTGTGCGTGTAAATATACACACACACACACACACACACACACACACACACACATGTGCACATGTGTATTAGAGAGTTGGGATGGATAGAGATTTCAATGAGGTCTATGACACTAAAATAGTCTAATAAATTATCACATGAATTTTGATCATAAGTTACATGCTTTAATTAATGTTTTCTTCTTTTTTTGTTAAGGGTAAAAAGTGGGGTTTTTTTGGGACTAGGTACCCATACCGTAGTCAAGAAACAAGAAACTAAAGCAAAACAAGCCAATAGTTATAATAATAAGAGTTGCACATAATCAAAATACATCATAGAGAAACTAAACAATTGAACCATAACAACAAAATAGATAAAATATAATGGATAACCAATCAAACCCATAATGTGTAACTAGTCTTCCTCCTTGAGGACCAAAATGTATCCAGGAGTTTTGAGCCAGACTCCAGAATCCAAATGGACCAACCAAGTCTGTTGCTTAGACATTAGTTCAGAATCCTCTATCATCCACAAATGTCCAACAGTGGAATCCTCTAAAATCCACCAAGTCTTGTAGTGGGATCCTCTAACAACCACCTAAATTTAGAAAGAGATGGGGTGGATTCCTCTAACCTCCACCAATGTAAAGTAGGTTTTAGCATATATTGCTATAGCCTCCATAAACAAAATGATCACAAACTGGAACCCCCATTTGACAGGTCCCTCCTTATATTTCTAATGTAAACCTTGAAAAATAGAACATTGTTAATCTCTTGGAGATACAAGGTTTTGACTAGGTCTAAATTATATTCCTCAACCAGTATCCATTTCTTAAGATTATGGGGTTCTTAAGAAAATTTAGGGTTGGATCCCCCATCTAGAAACAAAACCCTAGATTGAAATAAGATTAAATCTATCCAAACTTAGTGAATCCAATCTGTGCATATGAAGATCATGTAGCCCAAAATAAAACAAGTGTGAGTTCCTCTATCCTCCACACACTCATCTAAAAGACTCAAACCAACTCTATCCCAGAATAAAGAATCATTATGAATCTCTAATGCCCTAGGCTTGGAAAAACCATATCTCCACCTTTAGACTAAAGTATACAACTTTTATACACCCCTTTTGATGTGGGCTAGTGCTAATCGATATGAGCCTCCTAGAAACCTGATTCTGCATTGAATAGGGACCTCAATCAAGATCCAAACACTTTAGGATTCAGGACCACCACAATGCTCCAACACAGTTGAATGCTCATTCCAGGCAAGACTAATGTAGATCAAAACCCCTTCTCCATGATAGGGAAATTCATAAATGAAGATCAACCAAGCCGTAAGTCAAGCCATAAATAAATCTTTGCCTCCAAAGAGAAGATATTGTCCAAATTTGAATCTGGCCCTCAGAGCCCATAGAAACAACACAAACATAGAGTCTTTACATACATAATTTCTATTGTGCCTAGACTAGGATAAATAATGGCTCCTCAAAGAAAGCACTTGGCATCACCAAAAGTCAATGAAACCTCTAACGAAAATATGGTCTACCAAAATAGGCCCCTTAATGCACCAATGTCATAGAGGGAAATACCTATGGTACCTATCCTTATAAATTGTACAAATGAAGCGTTTGCTATAGAAGCACCTCACCATAGTTATTTGGCCCACCCAAGTATTAAAAATGATGTCATGAGATTGGTCCTTTCCATGGGGGATTCATCTTAAGGTCAAATGGGAAAAAGCACTTTCAAATATCTTAGCCTCATCAGGGAAAGCAATCATGAGAAAAGAACCCTAAATAAATGAGCCATAAAAAATATGCAGTGTTATGGCCTAAGGGGCCTACCCAGACAAGCACCCAACATCGATGGTTTGTTGCTTCACACAAAGTGCCTAATTTATTCCAGTCCTTTAACACATGAAACTTTGAGGTGAGCTTCAAAATGACAATGTAAAGATCTGCCAAAGTGGCCCCTACACATTAATGTGCATGTGGATCCACTTTCAACCAAAAACCATGGACATCAGTGATACTAAAAAACTGCTACCATAGTCCTTCCAAAAGATGTCAATCTTCAATAAGATATTATGGCTGACATCACAAGCATAATTAGACCAAATAAGATAGGCCTGGCATAAGAAGGTCCTCTAAAACCACATAGTGCGCCACCTAAAGATAACAACCCTAAAACCATCTGAGGGCCCTCTAAAATATACCAAGAGGCCATCCACCATCATAGACCAAGTGACTGAGCCCTCTGGAGCATATTCATAGAATATAGAACCAATCTACAAAGAATGAGTTGTAGAACAAGAGCCTCTTGCTTGAGCAGAGAATCAAAAGCTTGTAGAGAGTCTTTTGTTTTGTCTCTAGGTGAGGATAAGAGCTTCATAACCTATGCCAATAAGAAACTAGAGCCCCTTGAAAATTGGAGCAAATGACCCCCGACCCAACTAGATCAAGGTCATCCTCCTCCCCTGCATCCTCCTACAGGGTTCACCTACCACCGATTTGAAAAATTTCCCCCTGCTCATCCCTATAATTTTGAGTTAAGATGAAATTTTCATTATTTTTATTAATGTTTTCTTAGTAGCATTATTAAGTATTTATTGTAATTTTGGTATTATTTTTTATGGATAAATGTGCAAGAAAATATTTTTCCACATTCTAAAGTTTTAATATTTGTTTTGAAATTTGTATTGTTTTTTGGAAAAGGGAAAAAATAAAAATTATTATTTTTCGTAATTTCAATTGATTAGAAAATAATGACGATTAATTTTTAAGTAAATTCAATTATTTACTAATTAGTAAAAAGGGAAAACAAGTCTCTATAAAATTCATTAGTTTTTTTAATCATGTTTTTATTATTTTATGAATACTTATTACATATATATCTATTTTAATCACCTCTTCTTACTAACTTATGTGTAATAAAAATATATTTTTAATTTTAATTTTTTATAATTGACTTTTTAAAATACAAAATTTGAAAGACTTTTTTATTTTTATTTTGTATTAATATTAGTTAGTGCACAATGGGAAGACTAATTTGAAATGGCTCTAAGCACAATCCACATATTCATGGATTTGTTGATTTTTTCAATATTTCAGCTATTATAATCTCAATCATCTAGATCGTGAAGTCTATCCTTCATGGAGGCCATTTTGGCTTGAATGAGATCTGTTGCACTTTAGGTTATTTTTATTTCTTCAAGGTGGCCACATGGAAGCTCTGCATTTGAACAAAGAAGCCACAATTTAAGAACTCATTAGTTGGAAACCAAACTAATTTAATACTCATAGTATAAAGATGACATGAGTGGTGGTCTATTCCATTCTTCTCTTTTTATAGATCATAGTGGCCACATGGAATACCACCTCATAGTTTTTTAGTTTTATCATAATAATTCATATTCCAACACGTGGCCTCCTTGGATTTGCGCTTGTCAAGTGGAATAACTTATGTAATGTGAACCTTTGCTTTGTTGTGATCTTTCATCTCTTTTAAATTTATTATGGCTAATTGGCTCACAACATGTGCCATCTTCAAATGGGTTCCCCTGAATGCATACCTAAAAATGGCTTTCCTAGCTTTTGACTTGAATGAGGTTTGCAAACTTGCCGGAGTTTGAAATCCACTTCATGGTTTTAATAGGTTTGTACTCTTCCATGTGACATAAAAGAGGTGCGCTTAAAACATATGATTAAAAAATATAAATACTACTTTAATAAAATAAAATACAAATAGGTGGTGATAGTTAATAGGTCACAAAGTCACAAATTGATGGAGGTGATTTTTTTTATTAAAAAAAATAGCTTCAACACACTACATGGACATATGTTAGATAGTTGGCATTCCTAATAAGTCTGACTTTATTTTTTAATACATAAATGCCTTTTGGAATACCTCCTAGTAGTAATCAAATATTTTTATTATTTTTTAACTTTATCATGTTTAATTATATTGTATTGTTGTGAATTAATAAAAAGATGTGTTAATTGTTGATAAGACAGAGTCATGCATCAATGGAGATCATTTTATCTTCACACAAAAAGTTAAATCTAATTCAAATTTTTCATGGATTTGTTTTTGCTTTATAATCTATAGTGGTCACATGGAATACTTTTTTGAAGTAATTAAATTCTTTCTTAGATAATTTTTTTGACATTCTATTAACTCTTCATTCTCTTACAAGAATTTAGCCTTCTCCTATGTATATTTTTTGTTAGATTTAATGTATTTAAATTTATCTACTTTAAACCAGTCACATAGGCAACCAAACTTTTAGTGATTTCCATAGAGATATTATTTATGTCCACTACACAATCGTTCCATTGAACAACAAACTTTTTGGATAGGAGCTTATCAAAACCATCAATTTTATCTATTAAATAGGTCAATATTTCATTATAGAAATTTCCTAGACCCTAATGTCTTTCTTAATTCTCTTAGCAGATAAATGCTCAACCTTGTTAATATCTCCACTCATCTTAAAATATCGATACCCAAACAAATTGACAATAGCAGGCCATTCCACGAAGATTAATGTATTACCTCAATACACTTTTATACAAGACACTTTCTTGCTATACTTGAAACTCATCGTCGTCGTCGTCATCATCATCATCATCATCATCATCATCATCATCATCATCATCATCATCATCATCATCATCATCATCATCATCATCATTTTTTCATATTATTTTAAATACTAATATATAATATTATATTATTGTATATTATATAGATATATATTTTAAGTTTAGAATATTTATAATATTAATGTAATGTACCTGTTTTAAATATCTAAAAATAATAATGAAATAATCAAACAAGATAAGATTTAAATTCATTTCTATTATATAATAATATTTTTGATGGAGTAGTAAAAGGTCATATATAATAATAATAATAATAATAATAATAATAATAATAATAATAATAATAATAATAATAATAATAATAATAATAATAATAATAATAATAATAATAATAATAATAGACACATACACCCACACACACACACATCTTAAATGTACTAAGTCATTGTCCTTGTCCTCTTATTAATCATCCTCATCCTCATCTCAAGGAGAAAGCGATTATCATGGGCCAACTCATTAAAGGTCGGTATGTCCCATCCAATGGTTTTAACACCACACACACTTTCATTTCATGATGTGATTATCATGAGTCACCTACCACTCTTTTTGTACTCTCATTTCATAATGATTTAGTTAAATAATTTTCTTCCCTATGTTAATTACAAATTTTTAAAATATATAATTAAAAATAATTTTTTTTACATGTCACTAATTTGATTAACTAATCTATAACCCTATCAATGTCTTCTTGTATCCATTTTTTGTAAAAATGATTCCAAGTGTCTTAGTCTATTATGGGAGATCAAAGGTTTATCATCTCTACATCAACATTTCCTTGGTATGTACTATAACATTAAAAAAAAAAAATTATGGAATATAGTTTTCCTCAAATGCCTCTTTATTCTCTTAAACTCTTCTTAATCATATCTTTCTATTTAATTGTTCTTGTAGCTGGCACTGCTGACATCATCCCAAATCATAGAAACTAGCTTTACAAGACTGATTGAACAAAATTTATTTATATAACATAGAACAACATTCCATAATTGGTGAAGTCCAATGAGATTATAACCATACATATTCATAATCCTACCAACTCTTCAGGATCAACAATCAGAAACTAACATAAATTGGATTTCATAGGCTATGCACAGCACAGAAGGCCAAACAGTTTGAAAAATATTCGAACCTAAGCTCGGTAGCTATCTAAACCAATACTTAATAGACCTATCCTAAGACTTGCAGAGCTCTCTCCTTTCTACTCCTGGCACTCAATGGTAGTGAATGAACCCCAAACTCTTCTTAAATAGAGAATTGGGAGAGCTTTTCCACCAGTTTAAGGAGTAACCAGTTAGAGGCAACTAGAAACCTAGGTTTATTGGATGACAACCCCATCCAACTAGGCAAAGTGATAAAAACAAATATGCTTTGGTCATGTCACGCCAAAAGGTGTACTACCTAGGGAGTATCTAATAAAAGCTAAGAGGCCGATAGGCCACCCCCACCACATGTGCTACTTCCCACTTTATTGAGATTCCCTACTCGAATCATGGAGTAATATAAGCACATGCTCTTGTTAGATCAAAACCTTTATAAAAATCAAACAACATCTCACAATTGTAAATGGTAGAGGACAATCCCACTCTATTATCCAAGACAAGACCTTAGCATGGGTCAGATGGTGTGATATAGCTAGACCACACTCTAGGATTTACTTTCACAGTGAAATTATCTATGCCATTGTATTAAAGGGACAACGAACAAACCTTGAAAGGGCCCATCCATGCTTCCTGCTAGGGACTCCCATAAGGGCTTTCAATAGACATGTCAATGCTTATGTCATCTGAATATTCATACCTATGATAAGTGTCATGGACATAGTCATCCCAAGAATATGCATGTGATTCATGAAGATCAAGGATTAATCTTTTTTTTCTCAGGGTGCCTTTGATTTGTTTCACAAAATGTTCTTTGAAATGTATATCCAATTTTCTTGTTCTCATGGTTATATATATATATATATATATATATATATATATATATATATATATATATATATATAGAACTAGGGACTTAAAGTGGTTGATGTATATTCTTCAAGACATTTATCCCAAGTTAAATTTTCCCATTGATCATATGGTACATCATATAGTTTGTTATGAAATCTACTTGTAAGCAGATTGGTGTTCATATGGATATAGACTTCTCCATAGAAAATTGTCTTTTCTTTGATCAACTGAAACTCTACAAGTGACAATTGTCCTCCAAGTATCTTGATATTTCTGTGATCCATGTCATATAATATAGTTCAATTTCTTCTTTCAGCATTAGGAAAGTTCCTATTGGCATTAACTAAGAAATATTTTGACAAAATATTTTCAATAGCAAGCTCAGGAAGTTCTTTGATCCAGGTCTCTATAGGGATAAGAAGCCATTCTTTCATTCTTTCCTTGTTGAGTAAAATTATCAGATTCTTCATCACCTTGAAACATCAAAACATGATTAGTAAAAAACTTATGAAAATACCATTTTAATCCTTCTTTGGACATCAAATCAGTTAAAAAATTAGCAGTTCCTTTCTTGTATTGAACATCAAAGTCAAAGTTAGAAAACCATATTTCCTATCTAGTCATTATCTGGTTTCTAATTGCTAGGTGTGGGTTTTTTTAATGATAGATTCAAACTATAATAGATCTATCCTTAAGAGGAATTTCTTTGGGATAAAAAAGATCCTTAGTTTAAATATGCATAGTTTAGATGCTAATAGTTCCTTCTTAGTGGAATGGTAATTCTTTTGAGCTAGGTTCCATGTTCCACTATAATAATAATAGACTTCTTCTCTACAATCTTTAGTTTTTTCCAAAAGTATTCTACCATATGCTTCATTGAAACATCTATTTCCAAAATCATTAAACCTTCTTTTCGCAGTTTGAGATTTGGTAGTCCTTTGACTTTTTTCTTGATTCTTTTGATTGCCTATTTCATTTCAGTAGTACATAGGCTTGAGTCTTTTCTTAACCTTTTTTATAGTATTTTTCTATCTTTGTCCTGATCTTTATAAAATGGAGAGTAGTAATTCAGAGATCCAAGGAATCTCTGCAATTGAGTTTTGTCTTTTATTTCATCTGAAAATCTTTCTAAAGATTGCAAAATATGGGTTTGTAATGCAATCTTATTTTGACATATATTTAACCCAAAAAATTCAATCTCTGTTTTGCCTATCTCCATTTTCTTATCACTTAAAACTAACCCATTCTAGTTACAAAGATCAACAAATTCTTTCAAATGTATAAGATGACTATTTAAATCTTTTGAAAGAACTAATATATCGTTAATATAAACAATAAAATGCTTAGCATGGCCAAATATTTCATTCATCCTTTTTTTAAATTTAAAGGGAACATTTTTTAGGCCGAAAGGCATAACCTTCCATTCATAATGCCTATCTAAGACTGGTAAGACAAATGAATTTTTATAAGTATCTTTAGGTTCTACTACAATTTGCCAAAATCCACTTTTCAAATTAAACTTAGAAAAAACACATTATTCCTTCAGCTTGTTGATAACAATAGTCTTGTTAGGAATTGGATGTCTGACAGGTATAAGCCAATCATTGAGCTTTTTATAGTTTATTACCAGTCTTATTTTCCCTATTTTTTGTTTTGAGTGTTTATTCGCATAGATGCAAGAGAAGCTCATTCACTATGGTTTTTTTGTATCAAATCCTTCTACAATAATTCTTTGATCTCTTCTTCTCCCATTTTAACTTGAGAAGGGGAGAAAGGGATAGTGTTAGATTTGATACCTCAAGTATGATCAATGCCAGGTTTTAGATCAAGAGAAATAATATATTTCCACTTATCCCAAAACCTTCTAGGATCATTATCACAAAACCCTTTGATCTTTGTTATGACATTATTTAGGATATCTTATCTTTTCAAAATCTTGTACTATTTTGTAAATCTTCATCTACAGTTTTTTGTCTTCTTATTCATGGGGTCTTGTGGCAATTCTTAAAGTTACATGGGTTTTTTTGGGAATTTGGTGTTCATTACCAAAGAATCTCAAAGACAAGTATTTCTATGAATAGTATAAGGGATAAATTGATTCAAGAATTTTATTCCTAAAATAGTATCTATCGATATCTTATCGAACATCCATAATTTTTCATATGCCTTAATGCCATTTGCTTCAAGTATTACCCTAGCAACTTTATTTATAGTAGTCCTTGACCCATTGCCAATAAAAAAATATAATGAAACATCTTGCCATAAGTACTCTTGGATAGCTCTATGCTTTATAATACTCATATTTTCTCCAGTATCGATTAAACAATATTGGGTTAATAAGCCATTGTTTGAATCAATGATTTTTAATAAGATAATGATTTCTGTTTGCTCTTTGACATAGAAACATCCTTGGTTAGAAGGATCTTCTTCAGGGCTATTTTCTTTTATAGAATCTTCAAAACATTTTATTAATTCATTAATATCTTGAGAAGCAAATTTTATTTTTGATTTTATAGCTCTGAGGATTTTAATAGGAGGATTTGTGTATTTTATCGAGCTCTTTGTGCTTGAATTCTTAGGATTAGCCTTTTTTTTTCTATTCCATTCTTATTGTGCATATAGCATTGGGTTGTCATGAAAGGTAACTTATTGCAATGTTTTACCCTTAGGGTCACCATGCATGTTGTGTAATTGGGTAAGTTCATCTTTATAGATAGGGATGAGATGAAGGTGAAGCTTATGATTTTGGAGTAGATATTTTAGATGTTGCATTTGAGCTTCAAGATCAAATCTAGACATCATATTACAATAGTAAAGTTTAGTCTCAAAGTTATTAGAAGAAGACAGTTCTTCATATTGATTTACTTGATTTTTATTTTCACTAGAAGAAATATCATTTTTAGTGGGTATTGAATAGACATCATCATCTAAGCTGAATTGAAAAATAACTTGCATTTCTTCATTAGGATGTATAACTCTAATCTTTTTCATCTTTTTAGGATACATTTTCTTATTTGGGCACTTAGGAGCTATATGACCTTCTTGACCATAGATATAACATTTTATAGGTCATTTTCCTAAGGTGGTTCTTTTTTTCTTAACATAAGGTTTTCTTTTAGAGAACCTCCTCTTATACTTGGGCTTGTCTCCAATTTTCCATTTTTGGGATCTGATCTTTTATTTGTGGCATTTATATGAGAATTCTCATAACCATAATAGCCTAGTGCACTATATCCACTATTTTTGTAGATACTATTATCAATGGTTTTTATTTAATTTTTAATCAATTTGGCCATAGCTTTATCCTTACATTGATTATAAAGATATTATTCTATAGAATAGATAATTTGACCTAAGGTCATTTTTGCAACCATGTCTATTTATCTAGTCATGGCTTCCTTTTTGGTTGTTATGTAGGCCAATACTCTATTTGAGATTTCTCTAGGAAGTGCATTAATAAACATGTTTTTAGTTTTAATCTTTTGACTCTGTTTTGTTTTTCTTGCCAAAAGAGAAAAATCACACTTGAATTTGTCCCAATATTTCATGTTATAAAGCTTCATCCTGAACAATTTCTTGTATTCAATAACATCAGTATTTACCATGTCTCTAGCTTACTCATGAATAACTGCTTCACCAAAGTCAGCGACTGTGGATCTTGCCACAACCCTTTGGTCTTTTGTAAGGGATAACCACCATCTTTTTATGCTACCATCTAGGTTATAAATTATAAGGTCCATGCCTTCTTCCTAAGTCTTCCCAAATACAAGTTGTTGAGTTTCTATCCATTCATGGAGCCTTTCAGTTAGACTCTAGATTCTATATCTTATATCATTACCTACTCACACCAACCATCAATATTGAGTGAATATGGAAGTATAGGAACCTGAGTTAGATCATCTAGCTATCTTCCTTGATTTCATTGGATATCCTGATCAAGGGCTTCAACACTGCCAAAATTTTCTTGAAGAAATGTTGCTCTAATCCTAGGTGTGACTATAGACAAGCTGGATGGCTTAGTGTTGGAGGAGTATACTTCTTCCACCCATCTGGGTGTACTGGTAAGTACAACCTTTTCCTCTTGCACACCTTTCAAGCTAGTGAGTAGGGAGTTAGTCCAATCCTGTGAAGCATCCAAGGGATCTAAGACTTTTGTATTATCAGGGTTCCAATCTAATTCACTAATTTCATTGAAATATAGGCAAGTGGCAGTGAGATTTTCTTCAATGTTCTTTTTCTAGTTTATATCTTTAGACAGCTTGACCAGTTCTTTAAAAAATTTAGTATTTTTATTAATACTTTCAAGCCTTTTGTAGGTATCATCAATTTTTTTTAGAAAATCACTTATGCTTAATGACTCAATGTTTGTAAAGGATCTTAATTGTCTGATTTGTTTAACATGATCAAACACTTGCTCTATATTATGTTGTCTTAATGGGATGATCTTAGAAGGGGTGCCTTCTCCTATTTTTACCATACTCAGAGGGTTTGTTTTATAATACATTTTCATGTTTTTATGTAATTCATGTATCTAAATCAAAATAAGTGAGGATGATCCTACCAAGATATCTACCTTTTCTTGAAATTCTTGATTTTTTTTTTTCAGTTTCGTCTGCTCTAACACTATATTGGTCATTTATTTTTGTGACAAATTTTTCTATTTGTTGAAGGCTAATGTCCATTTTTTTAGTTTGAAAATTTGTACTAGTATTAACACTTAAAGGTCCACCATTCTTGTGTGGATTACTTTAAGCATATCATAGCCTTGTGTATTTGTCATAATCAGCGTCTTCATATCTTCTTTTATTTCTTCAAGCTTTGTAGCCTCAAGAGAGAGGTATAGCTTTTGCTCTGAAAGGACTTCTTCTAGATGTTTTATTATGCCAATGGATTCATCTAACATTACTATTTATTTATCTTGACCTTTATTTAACTCAACCAAGCCAGCTTTGGCTACATTTATTTCACCTTGAATCCTGTCACTAGTATTGACTAGTGGAGCTAGGTCATGTGTTTGGGCCAATGGTTTCATAACTAGTGTTCCTAAATTTTGATCTAGAAAGCTTCTCATTTGAGAAATTTCCACATAAAGTTCATCAATATTTTTCCTCAACGCAGTTAAGTCTGAATTACACTAGTTTAGTTGCCTTCCTATAGTAGAGTTATGTTTTCCCCTACCTACTGCTTCTATTGAGTCATGTTGCATAACAAATTGGCCATCAGATGTGAATTTTACATAGAATTTCCTTGGCAAAATTCTTCCCATATTTTCTAGAACACTGTATTTGACATCTACCCCATTTGCTTCTTTTTCTAAAGTAGTTGAGATTTTCAAGTCATCTTCTCTTAGAAGAGATTTTCTTTTTTTAGTTGGCTCTCCTCTAAACATATTAATATGCACAACATTCATCATTCTCTGGGTATAAGTTATACAGGCATTGCAATCAGGATGGTTGCTAAAATGATTTTCAGCTAGGTTTACATAAGAATTGTATTCATTAGGCAAACTATGGTATTCTAACCAATCTGATTCAGAAGCATCAGATTTTCTACTTGGGAATCTTATGGTTTTGAGGGTCTCTAAATTAGATAAAGTGCACATAGCATAACATAGAACAACAATACAAAAGGTATTTTTTTATATTTATTTAATCAATTTGAAAAGTCTAATTTCAAAAATTATTTATATTTCTTTGTATCACTATTATTTCAATCCACTAAATTTTCGTAACTTTTTTAACATATATTTTTAAACTAGCAACTGATAGATATTGTTCTCGAGGCACTTATATCTTATTGAATTGTGAGTGCCTTTGCAAATGATATCTATCAATGTGTTTTACATAAATTTATCTAAAATATGTATGCTAATATATTTATCATAATAGAATATATGATAGATGAATTATATATGTTAATATGGTAATTTTATTCACATTAAAATTAGAAAAATTATTTATTTAAGTTTAGAATTATTTAATTCATGTAAAATCAACATTATTAAAAATAAGATAAGTGACATAATACATAACAGTTAAAAAAATTAAAAAAACATATAAATACAAATTTAAAAAAAAATCATAAACAAAATCAAAAAAGACAGCGAGGGAAATAATGTGTGGAGGACAATAGATAACATTGATACAAGTGATAAAAAAAGGTACTCAGAGGTTAATTGAGAACAATAATACAAAAAGTATTTTCTTATATTTATGGTATCAATTTGAAAAATCTAATTTCAAAAATTATCAAATTTAATAGCAATAAAAGTCCACAACCCATTCTTCATATTCAGTAGTCATTTAAATGTGATTCTACCAACACAATTTTAATCAAAAACTAACATACATTGGTTTCATAGGCTATGCACAACACAGAAGGCCAAACAGTTTAAAAACTATTTGACCCTGTGCCAGGTAGCTATCTGAACCAATACTTAACAGACCTATCCTAAGACTTACATATCTTAAAGACTTGTAGAGCTCTCTCCTTTCTACTCCTGACACTCGATAGTAGTGAATGAACCCCAAACTCTTCTTAAATAAAGAATTGGGAGAGCTTTTGCTCCTGTTTAAGGAGTAACTAGTTAGAAACAACTGGAAACCTAGGTCTATTAGATGACAACCCCATCTAACTAGAAAAAGTGACAAAAGCAAAGATGCTTTGGTCATGTCATGTCAAAAGGCGTACTACCTAGGGAACATCTAATAAAAGCTAAGACGCTGAAAGGCGACCCCCACCACATGTGATACTTCCCACTTTATTGGGATTCCATACTTGAATCATGGAGTAATACAAGCATATGCTCATGTCAGATCAAAACCTTTATAAAAATAAAACAACATCTCACAACTGCAAATGGTAGAGGACAGGCCCACTCTACTAGTCAAGAAAAGACCTCACCATGGGTCACATGGTGTGATATAGCTGGATCACACTCTAAGATTTGCTTTCAAAATAAAATCATCGGCATCACTATATTAAAGGGACAACGAACGAACCTTGAAAGGGCCCATCCATGCTTCCTGCTAGGGACTCCCATAAGGGCTTTCAACAGACATGTTAATGCTTATGTCATCTGAATCTTCATACCTATGATAAGTGTCATGGACATAGTCATCCCATGAGTATGCATGTGATTTATGAAGATCAAGAATTAATCTTTCAACTTTATCAGGGTGCTTGGGACTTGACACAAGAAATTCATTATTTAATATAGTATCAACATCTTCTGGAAGTTCACAAAACTTTCTTTGAAATGTATATCTAATTTTCTTGTTCTCGTTGTTATATTTACAATATTTGAAACATAACTTAAATTCTATTTCATCATACAAGTGATATCTGATAAAATTGAACAACATATTAATATCATAAACACCAAATTCTTCATGAATGACAAGAATATTGAACCAAGGGCTTAAAGTGGTTGGTGCATATTCTTCAAGCCATTTATCCCAAGTTAACTTTTCTCATTGATCATATGGTACATCAGTTAGTTTGTCATGAAAGCTCCTTATAAGTAGATTGGTGCTCATACAGATATAAAATTCTCCATAGAAAATTATTTTTGCTTTGATCAACTGAAACTTTGCAAGTGACAATTGTCCTCCAAGTATCCTTATATTTTTGTGATCCATGTCACAGAATCTAGTCTAATTTCTTCTATTAGCATCAGGAAAGTTCCTGTAGGCATTAACTAAGAAATATAGCAAGCTCAAGAAGTTCTTTGATTTGGGTCTCTACAGGGATAAGAAGTCATTCTTTCATTCTTTCTTTTTCTTGTTGAGTAATATTTTCTGGAACACTATCATAATCAAAGTTATCAGATCCTTCATCACCCTGAAACATCAAAACATGATTAGTACAAAACTTATGAGAATACCATTTCGATCCTTCTTTGGACATCAAATCAACTAAAAAATTAGCATTTCCTTTCTTGTATTGAACATCAAACTCAAAGTTAGAAAACCATATTGCCCATCTAGTCATTATCTGGTTTCCAACTTGCTGGGTGTGGCATTTTCTAATGATAGATTCAAACTATAACAGATTTGTCCTTAAGAAGAATTTCTTTGAGAGTAAAAAGATCCTTAGTTTGAACATGCATAGTTTGGATGCTAATAGTTCCTTCTTAGTGGAATGGTAATTCTTTTGGGCTGGGTTCCATGTTCCACTACAATAAAAGTAGACTTCTTTTCTACCATCTTTAGTTTTTACCAAAAGTATTCCACCATATGCTTCATCTGAAGCATCTATTTCCAAAATTATTAAACCTTATCCTAGTAGTTTGAGATTTGGTAGTCCTTTGAATTTTTCCTTGATTCTTTTGATTGCCTATGTCATTTTAGTAGTCCATGGGCTTGAGTCTTTTCTTAACCTTTTCTATATTATTTTCCTATCTTTGGCCTGATCTTTATAGAAATTCATAGATCCAAGGAATCTCTGTAATTGGGTTTTGTCTTTTATTTTATTTGAAAACATTTATAAAGACTACAAAATATGGTTTTGTAATGCAATCTTATTTTGACATATATTTAACCCAATAAATTCAATCTCTATTTTGCCTATCGCCATTTTCTTATCACTTAAAATGAACCCATTCTGGTTACAAAGATGAACAAATTCTTTCAAATGTATAAGTTGACCATTTAAATATTTTGAAAGAACTAATATGCCATCAATATAAAAATCAAAATACTTAGCATGGCCAAAGATTCCATCCATCCTTTTTTGAAATTTAGAGGGAGCATTTTTTAGGCCAAAAGGCATAACCTTCCATTCATAATGCCTATCTAAGACTGGTAAGAAAAATGCAGTTTTATAAGTATCTTTAGGTTATACTAAAATTTGCCAAAATTCACTTTTCAAAACAAACTTAGAAAAAAAACAACATTCCTTCAGCTTGTTGATAAGAATAGTCTTGTTAGGAATTGGATGTCTAACAGGTATAAGCCAATCATTGAGCTTTTTATAATTTATTACCAGTCTCATTTTCCCTCTTTTTTGTTTTTAGTGTTTATTCACATAGAATACAAGAGAAGCCCATCACTATGGATTTTATGTATCAAATCCTTCTACAATAATTATTTGATCTCTTTTTCTCCCATTTTAACTTGAGAAGGGGAGAAAGGGATAGTGTTAGATTTGATACCTCAGGTATGATCAATGCCAAGTTTTAGATCAAGAGAAAAAATATATTTACACTTATCCCAAAACCTTCTAGGATCATTGTCACAAAATCCTTTGATCTTTTTTATGATAGTATTCATGATATATTTTCTCTTTTCAAAATCTTGTACTATCTTGTAAATCTTTATCTGTAGCTTTTTGTCTTCTTCTTTATGGGGTATTGTGGCAATTCTTACAGTTGCATGGGGTTTTTTAGGAATTTGGTGTTCATTACAAAAGAAGCTCAAAGACAAGTATATTTTGTGAATATTATAAGCCATCAATTGATTCAAGAAGTTCATTCCTAAAATAATATATGTCGACATCTTATCGAACATCCATAATTTTACATATGCCTTAATGCCATTTCCTTCAAGTAGTACCCTAGGAGAAACTTTATTTATAGTAGTCCTTGACCCATTGACAACAACAAAATCTAATGAAGCATCTTACCATAGGTACTCTGGGATACCTCCATGCTTTGTAATACTCATAGTTGCTCTAGTATCGATTAAACAATCTCGAGTTAATAAGCCATTGCTTGAATCAATGATGTTTACTGAGATAATTATTTATTTTTGTTCTTTGGCATAAAAACATCCTTGCCTAGGAAGAACTTATTCAGTGCTATTTTATTCTATAGAATCTTTAGAAAATTTTATTAACTCATTAATATCTTGAGAAGCAGATTCTATTTTTGATTTTATAGCTTTAAGGATTTCAATAGGAGGCTTTTTGTATTTTATCAAGCTCTTTGTACTTGGATTCTTAGGCTTAGCTTATTGTTTTCTATTACATTCCTGTTGTGCATATAACATTGGGTTGTCATGAAAGTTTACTTGTTGCAGTGTTTTTCCCTTAGGGTCACCATGCATGTTGCGTAATTGGGTAAGATCATCTTGATAGATAGGGATGAGATGAAGAGGGAGCTTATGATTTTAGAGTATATATTCTAGATTTTGCATTCAGGATTCAAGATCAAATCCGAACATCATATTACAATAGTAGAATTCAGTTTTAGAGTTATCAGAAGAAGATAGTTCTTCAAATTGATTTACTTGATTTTCATTTTCACTAGAAGAAATATCATTTTTAGTGAGTATTGAATACATCATCATTTGAGCTGAATTCATAAATAACTTGTATTTCTTCACTAGGAAGTATAGCTCTAATATTTTTCATCCTTTTAAGATACATTTTCTTATTTGGGCACTTAGGAGCTATATTACCTTCTTGACCATAGATATAACATTTTATAGCTCATTTTCATAAGATGGTTCTTTTTGTCTTAACATAAGTTTTTCTTTTAGAGAACCTCCTCTTATACTTGGGCTTGTCTCTAGTTTTCCATTTTTAGGATCTGCGCTTTTCTTTGTGGCATTTACAATGAGAATTCTCAGAACCATACTATCTTGGTGCTCTATATCCACTATTTTTGTAGATACTATTATCAATGTTTTTCATTTTCTTTTAAGCAATTTGGTCACAGCTTTATCCTTACATTGATTGTAAAGATATTATTCTATAGATTGGATAATTTAACCTAAGGTCATTTTTGAAACCATGGCTATTTCTCCGGTCATGGCTTCCTTTTTGGTTGCTATGTAGGCCAATAATCTGTCTAAGATTTCTTTAGGAAGTGCATTAATAAACATGTGTTTAGTTTCAATATGTTGGCTCTATTTTGTTTTAATTGATAAAAGAGAAAAATCACACTTGAATCTATTCCAATATTTCATGTTATTAAGCTTCATCATGAACAATTTATTGTATTCAATAGCATCAACATTTACCATGTCTCCAACATAATCATGAATAAATGCTTCAGCAAAGTTAGCTACTATGGATCTTGCCACAACCCTTTGGTCTTCTGTAAGGGATAACCACCATCCTTTTATGCTACCATCTAGGTTAGAAATTATAAGGTCCATGCCTTCTTCCTCAGTCTTCCCAAATACAAGTTTTTGAGTTTTTGCCCATCTGTGGAGTCTTTCAATTAGACTCTGGATTCTATATCTTATATCATTACCTACTCCACACCAACCATCAATATTGAGTGAATATGGAAATATAAGAACTTGAGTTAGATCATCTGGCTATCTTCCTTGATTTCATTGGATATCTTGATCAAGGGCTTCAACACTACCAAAATTTCCTTAGGGAAATGTTGCTCTAATCCTAGGTGTGACTATAGACAAGATAGATGACTTAGTGTTGGAGGAGTATACTTATTACATCCATCTGGGTATATCGATAAGTACAACCTTTTCCTCTTTCACACCTTTCAAACTAGCGAGCAGGAACTCAGTTCAATATTGCGAAGCATCCAACGGATCTAAGACTTCTAGATTATCAGGGTTCCAATATAATTCATTAATTTCGTTGAAATATAGGCAGGGGCTAGTGAGATTTTCTTCAATGTTCTTTTTCTGGTTTATATCTTCAGACAACTTGATCAGTTCTTTGAAAATTTTAGTATTTTTATTAAGCCTTTGAAGCCTTTTGTAGTTATCATAAAAAAAATTCAGCAAATCACTTATGCTTAATGACTCAATGTTTATAAATGATCTTAATTATCTAATTTATTTAGCATGATCAGACACTTGCTTTATATTAGGTTGTCTTAATGGGATGATCTTAAAAGGGGTGCCTTCTCTTATTTTTACGATACTCAAAAGGTTTTTTTATAAGACCTTTTCATGTTTTTCTGCAATTCATGTATCTGAGTCAAAATAAGTGAGGATGATCCTACTAAGGTATCAACCTTTTCTTGAAGTTCTTGAATTTTATTTTCAGTTTCCTCTGCTCTAACACTCTATTGGTCATTTATTTTTATGACAACTTTTTCTATTTGCTCAAGACTAATGTCTATTTTTCTAGTTTGCAATTTTGTACTAGTATTAACACTTAAAAGGTCCACCATTCTTGTGTGGATTACTTTAAGCATATCATAGAATTGTATATTTGTCATAATCAGCTTCTTTAGATCTTCTTTTATTTCTTCAAGTCTTGTAGGCTCAAGAGAGAGGTCTCACTTTTACTCCGAAAGGACTTCTTCTAGATGTTTTATTATGCCATTGGCTTCATCTAACATTACTATTTGTTTATCTTGACCTTTATTTAACTCAACTAGGCCAGCGTTGGCTGCATTTATCTCACCTTGAATCCTGTCACTAGTATTGACTAGTGGAGCTAGGACCTGTGTTTAGGCCAATGGTTTCTTAACAAGTGTTCCTACATTTTGATCTAGAAAGCTTCCCATTTGAGTAATTTTCATATAAAGTTCATCAATATTTTTTTCCAACTCAGTTAAAGTCGAATTACACCAGTTTAGTTGCCTCCCTGTAGTAGAGTTATGTTTTCCCCTACATATTGCTTCTATTGGGTCATGTTGCATAACAAATTGGCCATCAGATGTGAATTTCACATACAATTGTTTTGGGGAAAATCTTCCCATATTTTCTAGAACACTATATTTGACATCTACCTCATTTGCTTCTTTTTCTAAAGTAGTTGAGATTTTCAACTCATCTTCTCTTGGAAGAGACATTTTTTTTTATTTTTTATTTTTTATTTTTTTATTTTTTTATTTTTTTTATTTTTTCAGTTAGCTCCCCTCTAAACATATTAATATGCATAGCATTTTGCATTCTCTAGGTATAAGTTATACAAGCATCGCAATTAGGATGGTTGCCAAAATGATTTTCAGCTAGGTTTACATAAGAATTGTGTTCATTAGGCAAACTATGGTATTCTGACCAATCTAATTCAGAAGCATCAGATTTTTTGCTTGGGAATCTTATGGTATTGAGGGTCTCTAAATTAGATAAAGTGTGCATAGCATAACATAAAACAACAATACAAAAGGTATTTTTTTATATTTATTTAATCAATTTGAAAAATCTAATTTCAAAAATTATTCATACTTCTTTGTATCACTGATATTCCAATCCACTAAATTTTCATATTTTTTTAACATATATTTTAAGACTAGCAACCGATAGATATTGTTCTCAAAGCACCTATATCATATTGAATTGAAAGTGCCTTTGAGAATGATATCTATCAGTGTATTTTACATAAAATTATCTAAGATATGTATGCTAATATATTTATCATAATGAAATATATGATAGGTGAATTATATATATTAATGTGGTAATTTTATTCACTTTAAAATTTAAAAAAAAAATTATTTAAGTTTATGATTATTTAATTCATATAAAATCAACATTATTAAAAATAAAACAACCGACATAATACATAACGGTTAAACAAATTAAAAAAAATCATAAACAAAATCAAAAAAGACAGCAAGGGAAATAATGTGTGGAGGACAACAGATAACATTGATACAAGCGATAAAAAAAGGTACCAGAGGTTAATTGAGAACAATAATACAAAAAGTATTTTCTTATATTTACGGTATCAATTTGAAAAATCTAATTTCAAAAATTATCAAATTTAATAGCAATAAAAATCCACAACCCATTCTTCATATTCAGTAGTCATTTAAATGTGATTCTACTAACAAAATTTTAATTTTCCCCGGCATTTGTCTTGGTTAACCGATGTCATTCAACACACTGAGAAAATTGTCTACTGTGAAATGGACTACTTAGCAACCATTAACGTCTATAAGGAAAACCATATAACATAGAAAAAAAAATGAAATAGATTTAACAAAGACCATATAATGTACTCCCAAGACCATATAATCAACTGCCAACACCATGAAACCCCTGACTTGGTGACTGCAAAATTGAAACCTAAGCAATTTATTTACGGACGGTCCGCCGGCGGTCCATTTGATATCGCTGACTCTTAAAAAAAAAGAAAAATCGTGAAAAAACTTTTGGGAAGAACATGAAAATGAAAATTATTGTATTTTTGGTGATATCACTGTATTTACATGTCCCTTGAAAATTCCAAACACTAATTATGGAAGTAATTAATATGGTTTTTAATTTATAGTTTCGAATCTCATTATTTATTATTTATTGTTTAGGATGGATGGATGTCGTTTGAGTATTTTATATAAATTCACTTTATCCTTCAACTTGAGATGTCACTTCTAATCATTATTACTTCCGTTTTGACTTTGTTTTGATTTTTATTTAATATATGTATGTCTCTAATAATTTTTTATATTTGTTATGTTACTTATTTTATAGGTTATATACATTTAATTTTTGTTCACAACATATTAAAATATATATGTATTCTTTTCTTGTTTTTGTTAATATGAATTTATTATAATATGATTATGTTTATATAATTAACAGAAAAATGATTGAATTAAAATGTAGAGAATATGGCTCAACAAAAAATGCAATTTGAAAATGAACAATGGAAAAAGAATATGAAGAGCAAATGTGAGAATGATTAAGAGAATATCAAAGACAAAAATGATAATTATCAATGCCAAATCATGAGAGAATACATAAAAATAAGTGTGAAAAACAACTATATATAAAATGTAGAGCTGATTTACTAGTCGAAAAACTAAAATCACAAATGAAAGAATATACAGATCATATGATAGTGCATCATGCACAAATATCTCAACAAGATCAATTTATACTGCAAAGAATATTACAAATAGCAATACGTGTAGATCAAATGATTGATGCAGAAAGAGAAAAACTATTCCAATGTAATTGAAATGTTTTACAAAGACATCATCTCGCAAATTATAATGTTGATGTCGAGCGTGATTAAGAAACTATAATGGATACAAAGCTATGCCATATTATGGACATTGTTCAAATCCCTACCAAGTTTGTTGGTAAAAATTAAAGTGGCATGGAGTGAGTACTAGAAACCATAGTGGAAAGATTGATGGATGCGTTGGAATTTAATTTTGCTTACATATCTGAGGATATTCTAGGGCATATGCAGAATGGAATAGAAGTGAAAACTATTGAAAGAAGTAAGAATAAGAATAACTTGAAAAATAGTGAATCACGACAACAAAAAAGGTCAATTGAAATTCAAGGATCCTAAACAAATCGACAACAAAAATAACTTAATCCAAACAAAAATGTTGAGATTGATTTCAAGACTATACAATTATTGTTTTGATGTGAGGTAGACAAACTTGCTTTGCCACATGTGTTATATCTATCAAGAGTTTTATCCTAGAATGAATATTCATCAAACTCCTGATGGTCTTGTTTATAGTAGATGTCAATAAGAGAAAGGTGTCCATAATTTTTATGAAGCTAATAAAATGGATCATGGGCCCCAACCACTTGAACTGGCAAACTTGACTCAAGTGGAAGAGATGTTGATTGGAAATGTGAATCCAATTATTCAAGTAACTCGTGAAATAGGAGAGAAATACAAATACAAAGGATAAAACATTTGTTTCCATAAGAAGTCAAAGAAATTGCAAAAAAAATTACCACATCATATTTTAGATCTAGTAATTATCACAGTACGAAGAAAGTAATAATGTGGAACTACTTAAAAATTTATTGTGAATAAATATCGAGTATATAATGCATTAAAATATAATATTGAACATGGTAAGTTCTATAGAGATGTGAAGATTGATGAAACAACACTGGAAGATCTCCCATGCATTAAGTCTATAAATGTCTTTGTAAAATTAAACTTTGTCAACATGAAATTTAATATAAATTTTAATGAATATGTTTTTTAGGTCTAGTACTTTAGAAAAATAAATGAAATATTATATATCACATGTCATCAATGACCACCAAACCACCAAATTCCCCAAGATAAATGTAATTGATTCGAGCTTGGGTGAACAATCCAAACACAGATCCTGGTGAGCTAATAGCTTAGCCATAAATTGATACATCTCTATTAAATGAATATGCAACATAAGGTTTATTTGACATGAATTTCCCAACTCTATTTCATGATGGAAGGTGTGATTAGTTGGAACCATGAATAAAACATGTAACTTGCCATGAATAAGATAATACAAAATTGAGCACAAAATTCATCCGCAATATTTATAAAAAAAAAGCCTTCAAGAATTACCCATTATAATTGATCAATTAGGTGAGCATATGGATAATATTTTATAATCTCATCTTGTTGATTGTTTGATGAAATATGAAACTACACTAAGAGGCACATGTTTCTATTGGACAAAGTGTCATGTAGATTTAATCATCCTATTGCATCAAATTGAAACACCAACCTTTTTGTTTTCATTAAGTTAGTAAATATGTATTATCTAGACCTCCATACATTGATGCTATGAAATACTCCTACATATCCACGTGAATCATAAAGATGGATAGGACAAAACATAATTGATCACCCACATATAGTTGTTTATTGTATGCACATTCAAAATACAATATTCCAAAAAAAATATACTACAAAAGATTATGAAGGAAAAATATTTCTAGTGTAGATATGAATGGAAACATAGAGGGTCTCCACATGTGCATGGTTTTTTAAATATGGATGGAGGGCTAAATATGGACACCTTAGACTAAAAAAAGAATATCAATTAAAAGTTTCCCAAAAATATTTTTATAAAATTATACATGTGTGGAATCCTCAGGAAGATGCGCATCAAAGAAATATACAGGGCAAAAATGATTAATAACTTACTTATGTTAGATTAAGAAAATAAATAATGTGTGTGTGTGTGTGTGTGTGTGTGTGTGTGTGTGTGTGTGTGTGTGTGTGTGTGTGTGTGTGTGTGTGTGTGTGTGTGTGTGTGTGTGTGTGTGTGTGTGATATAGGGAGTGCACAATTTTACCTCACATGCATGTTTGAGGAACACATTAAATATTAATCAAATATATCCGAAACAAGAATATGACAACTTGGTTAATTACATGGAGTGTTATACCATGTGTAAATATGAGGATTGCCTATGAAAAAAAGAGTAAGGAAGGCTTGCAGGTGAGAAACATTATTTTAAAAATATGTATTAAGTATTGTTTTGTACATGTATAATAATATGAACTTATCTTTGATGTAGGTATAATTCCCCTTGGCCTTTGCATCTTGATGGATCAAAAATATATGTAGATTTAGAGAAAGGGGACAAGCAATAGGAGCCAAAAATAAATGATGACTGTGTGAACACTCATAATCATTATGTATTTCAATCATGACGTGAGAAATGTAGATTGGAAAACAATACTCTCAAAACATGCCATTGTAAACTACATTGTGAAGTATGCTACAAAAGCATAAAAAAGATCAAAAACATATCAACAAATATTGATGCAACTTGTAAATGTTGAAGACCTAGAAGGACCTATTGTACAAGTGTATGAATGCCTGTTAACTGAAACAATTGTTGAAAGAGATATAGGTGTAATGGAAACATGCCACATGTTGATAGAACTTCCTTTGATAGAGTGTAGTAGAGTATTTTTATCATTGAATGCTTGGTATAAAGTTTTTAAACTGGTATTGAAAGAGAATGATGAAAATGGGAAAAATGGAAAATCAATAATTGATGGGTACATTGATAGACCTCACTCAATGGAACATGTACCACTCATTGAAGCTACAAGATCTTGGATGTATAGTCCAAAAATTAAAGGACATAAAAAGTGGAAACCAAGAAAAATGTGTGATATTGTGAGGGTATGACCAAGGTTTCAAAACATCCAAGAATAAGATAGTTATAAATTTGTTGATTTTTCTAGTCAAACTTACTATTATACAAACCATTTTGTGATATTGAGATTGACATTGTCCTTGATGAGGATACAATGAACATAATTGGGATCAATTTTAATACATCCCTTTTTATATGGATCAAAAAATTAAAAAAATAATGGCATTCATAAATAAATAAATAGAGGATGAAGATGTTGACATTATCCAACGAAACATAATTGAACATGAGTGGGAGATCATATCAGGGCTACACCAAAAATAGTTTCTACATGTTTCTAAGATTGATATGTTGGGTCAAAGAGATATTGATAGACAATAAATTTGGGATGCAGATAAGGTGGGTGAAGAACAAATGAATATATCTCTTAAATTTATAACCATTGAAAAATAAAATGGATTACTTTATATGGGTGAAATGGAGTTTAATTTTTGTTATGAAAGCCTGTGTGAGAAATAAAAATAGTATTTGATATAATTATAAGACATTTTAATAAAGAAAAAACTACATCTCTATTGCATTTGATAATTCAAAGAACTATAGGAACAAGGAAATCTTATCTTATTGGATAGTTAAACTAGCACTATGGAGTTATCACAACCACAAAGTTACCCACTTTTACTACTTTATCCAACTAGAGTGTTAATATTTAACATTGGTGAATCAATAATACGTATAACCTTTTGAATTCATATTTTAGATTTTTAAAAATTAGAGGGAATAAGGTTAACACATTTTCAATAATAATTTAAACATGTCAGACAATTTTAATTGATGAGATGAGATTTATAAGTTAGAAGATGCTTTAAAATATAGATTCTCGACTACGATAAGCATTTCTAAAAAATATTGATATGTGCTTTGGTGGAAGGTCTATGATTTTTATTGTGTATTTAGTAAAATTTCCTCTGGTAATGGATAAACCTCCATATGCAATTACAAGGCAAGTAAAATTATTATGGAAAAAATAAAAACTATTGTGACACTCGATAAGGTTTTCAGACAACAAGGTCAAACTGAAGAACAATAATGGTTTTAGGAACTTTTAACAAATCTTAGAGATGCCAATCCAACCATTAAAGATTGGAAATTATTGATGAATAGAATAAATATTTCACTTGGAATAGTTTTAAAATAGGATTTTAACGAAAATATGCACTTATTAATAATAAATGAGAATTTACATCATCATAACAAGATAAAATTGTGTGCATTGAATCAACCTATTACTCAAAGCATTGCAAGTAGAGCACAAAATAATAATGTTGTAGGATTGAATGATGAACGGATGGAAATTGAGTTATTGATTTATATTGGTACAAGGGTGATGTTCAGTACAAACTTATGAATAGAGGTAGGTCTTATAAATGGTGTACTTGGATATGTTTGAAGCATTATATACAAACTAGGGATGTCACCCACTAAACCACATACATATGTAATGGTTTAATTCGATAACTATACATGGATTCATTTTGTTGATGCAATTCCAACTAAAATTATAATAACCCCTATATAAAAGGGACATGTGTCTTAGTTACCTTTTAAATTGGAACAAGGATTGACAATTGACAATTCACAGGGCATAACACTTGACAAAGCCATAATTGATATAGGACTTACAGAAAGACAAGGTTTGACTTTTATTGTTATATCATGTGTCAAGTAATTACATGGATTAAGTATCACATTGCCTTTCAGATATGATCAGTTCAAAATATTGAAGAATGGAAAAGGCCTATAGAAAATAAAAGAGGAAGAACAAAGACTTCAATTGTTAGAGGATCACATGTATATAGATTGAATTTCATAAACATGGTTGTTATATAACTTAATATCAAGTATATAGTTTGAATATGATAAACACAGACACACACACACACACACACACACACACACACACACACACACACACACACACACACACACACACACACACACACACACACACACACACACACACACTCACACACACACACACACACACATATAAAGATTTGTGTTCCACTCTATTTCACATTTTAATATTACATTAGATAATTATATTAAATGTTTTTTTATGAACAAGAAGCTTTTACCTTTACTTCACATAGTGGCAAGTGTTACTAGCATACATAAACTAGATAAATCTATGTAAAATATATCAATAAATGTCATTCTCTAAGCAAGTCAAAATGTATGCTAGGTGCCTCAAGAATTATATCTATCAGAGTATTTTACATATATTTATCTAAGATATGTATTCTAGTATATATATTTTATTATATTATATTTTATATTCATGTATCTCAATTTCAATTTCAATAGTTTATCTTTATCAATTTTATTCACTTAATTCAAAATAGATTAGAAATTATGGTGAACCACCTATTTCCAAAATATTTATTGACATTTATCTTAGTATTTTCTTTTAATTTATATAAATACCTGACACTAAAAGTAAAATAGCCTTCAAATTTTAATAAAATTATGACAAAAAACTATTATATCTTATATTACCTTGGATTTAATTCGATGTTAAAGATATTGACTTGTCTCCTTAGATAAATATAACATTAAAGTTTTTTCTTTCAACGTCAAGTTAAAATTTGTTGATATCTATAAATAAAAATATTTGAATTTTATTTAATCTTTATTTTCTATTAGCTTGTGCTTGTTTTTAGAAATTGTGTTATGATAGTTTTAAAACTACTTAGTGACTATCATGAAAGATATGCATCGATTTTTTTAAATAAATCATGGCATAAATGGTTTACCCCAATAATTTTATCCATTTTATAATACTAAACACAAATTTTAGTTTCCATGTACCTCATGATATAGCAAAAATGATTAAAGTCCCTTATTTATATCATAGGAAGCTTATTTTAGCTATTTCATTTATGGTGCACTTGAGAGGAGTATATCACCCAAAGAAGTTATTCTCATTGTACCCTCATAAATAGAGTTAGTGAGATAAAAGCATGGTTTTAAATTTATAATTAGTTCTTTTAAAAATTGAGATGAATTTAATCAATGAAACTACATCCATATTTGAGATCCCACACAATCATTCAAACATTTTTCCTAGCTTGCCCATTATACTTTGTTTTTTGTTGTATTGTATTCATAGTCATTAGCCTCTTTGTACATACTTGATTGCTTGTCATCTATACACATTTTATTATTTATATATTTTTTTATTGTATATATCATGGGTAGTAAAAATCAACATGCTAATTATGTACATCCTCTAGATAGATTATTGTCTACTCATGCTATGTCTTTTACTTATCATGATGAATGGACAAACTATCAAAACAAAAAAAAATGTGGAAGATGATTTTAGTGATGATTATGATTTTGATAATGTTACAATGAATTAATAAAGTGAGTTTTCTGATTATTGGGAACAAGTATTCATTAAATCAAATTATTCTTTAGGTTCCCCTTAGGAATTTTCTCTAGATTAATCTTTGTTCACACCTTTAGATTCTCCTATATAATCACCTTTGGAATCTTATCTAGTTCCTCATTTGTAATACCTCTAAATTCCCCTTTGGATTATCATCTAGATCCATTTTTTTTTACACCTTTATATTACCCTTTATGTTTTCATCCAGATTCCCCTTTGGACTCTCTTTTATATTCTTCCTAGCTAACATCTCTAAATTTCCCATTGGAATCCTCCTTACATCCATATTTGGTGCCAAATACAGATTTATAATTAGATTCCAACCAAGATCTTTGTTTACCATCCTCTTTGAATGTTCCATTAGAGCAAAAAAATCCTCCTAAAGATCACTATCTACTATCTCTTAGATTACCACCTACTCTCCACAAGGAAAAATCTTATCCTTGCACACCTAATTTTCTATTTATTTTGATAAAAATTAAATTTCATTCACACTTATAAGGTGAATTAAAATAATATATGTATAAATAAGTATTAAACCATTCATGATATAAATCCTATTCTTCCTTCGATTGAAGTGCAATTGAAGCCTCTTAACAATGATCTCATCCCTTCTTCCTTCCACTTGGTGGATATTGAGCCTACATATCATGGTTCTTCCCCTTGTCACTTAATAAGGAGAAATTTTATCATTATTCCAATGGAATACCACATTCTCTAATTTCAAGGAATAACATTCCTTTCTCTTATTCTTGTCAAAATGACAATTTTTATTTTTTCAAATATTAATGTTGAATATGAAAACTATAGTGACCATGATTAATCTTCGTGTGATGATGATTATTACATGAATAGAGACAAAGAAAATGTTTCTAATAAAAATTCTTATCTATCCTCCCTTATATTGATAATATGTTCCATGATAAATCAAATGATAATGCATTTAATGACATTTTTATTACTTATCATGATGATGTTTCTAGTTCCCCTTTGTAAGACAAAATGTGTGAACATGATGATTTTAGTGGTAATAATATTATTTATTATCTTACAATAAAATTTAATATGCCTTTGAAATTAATTATATCATAAATAATGACAAATCTCCCAAGACAACCATAAATTAAAAACAATTTATTCCTAAGCCTTCTTCTCCTATTTGAAATATTTTACCAATGGCTAAAATCAATAATATAATTCAAACCATAAAAATATCTCTCAATAAAATTAACATGCCTTCTAAATAAATCATATCTTTATGGCATGTCAAATGTGATTTTAAGTTCATCAATTATCTTTATAATGTAAAGTGCATCACACTTGGGTTGACTATAAGGTCGTCCAGGATACTCCCATTATGTGTAAAATTTTGTATGAACCCTTATCAACTAATTTATAGATCCCTACATTTCCCACATTTGATGAAATTGGGAAATCTTTTTTTCACCTTATAACATTTCAATAAACTATTAGTGGTTACAATGGAATTCAATTATTATTAAAATTATTTCCTATAATCCTACAGGGATGTGCCCTTACATGGTTTCATTCAAATCCTAATGGATCATTAATAAAATATATATAGAAAAAGAAGGAGAAATTTTAATAAAATATAATCACAATAATGATCTTATAGTTACTTATTAAAGGTTAACCTCTTTTCACCAAGGCAAAGTCTTAATAAGTTTGTGATTACATCGTAAGATTTAAGGCAACGATATGTCAATTTATTTATTAACCAACCAATTTAAAAGTATGATATGTGTTTTATATAGGTATAATTTATTAATTAAAAGGTAATCCACTCAATTATGTTTTTAAATAAATTATATCTCTTTGTTATGAGGCCATATAATTATAAAAATAATTGAGTTTTGTTCAAGTATCAAATAATATGAATGAGAACATTGAATTGCATAAAGAAGATTCACATACCAAATTCCACTCAAATCGTGTTTATTCACACATTCCTAACCCATTAAAAAGAATAAATTATAAGAATAATTTTAAAAATTTAAACACTAAATCACTCCTTAATAAAAATTCACACATTAATGTTAATCATCTTGCCCCTATGGTTATACCCTCTTGCAACAATATCAAAGACTTACGTAAAGGAAATTCATTTATTTCCAATCATATTAATAATAAACACTCCCTTACATTAATGAAAAGGCAACTTATAAAATTCAATTTGAATGATTTTCCACATGATATTTTAAATGCATAATTAGATGAAAGGTTAATCAAATTTCACACTAATTATTATCACCCTCCTCATCAATTAGGAAAAATCAAGGGCCAATAATTTTTTAATTATTATGAAATTAATGGACATATTCAAAATGATTTATATGCATTACAATAAAATTAAAAGGATATTGAAAATAAATTTTGAATCTTATTTCAAAAATTTGATAATAAGTTTCACAAATCTTTATCCACATCTTCAAAATATCCAAATATTAATATCCACGTTTCTTAATAAATAACTATACAAGATGTAGTGGTTTCAAATAATTTTATTAATGGTAATAATATAGTTAAAAACACCATTTATATCTCTCAAAATTTTAATACTAACAATGGAAAATCATTTTCATAAGAAGTTCCTAAAATACAATTTTAATTTTTCTTAAAGAACCAACAAAGTTATCTGCATAAGTGTGGATTCCTAAGTCAAAGAAATTACACGTTGAGCATAAATAAATAAATAAATAACTCTCACATGTGAAATAAATAGACCAACACATGATTATTTGAAATCCTTTTTTCATCTAGTTAATAATTCTCTTAATAAATCTTGAAATCTAATCAATCAAAAGCAAATACAAAATGTAAATAAATATGCATAAATAAAACTTTCATATACATAAAATATCTAAATTTTCATACAAATCATAAATCAACCAACATGTGTTAATAAATAATTGGCCCATAAACATGAGTAGATAGTGTATAATTAGTATTAATATGTGCATCCCTACCATCTATCAATGGTTCTTGAAAGGTTGAAGCACTACTTGCATCTCATGACCTTGATCTTAATATAATCCTATCATGATACTTTTTGGCCTCCAAAGGTTCTCAAATAATCACATGTTCACCATAAAGGTGAACATATTTTGAAAATATATTTTCACATAAATTTGATGTCCTTGAAGTTAGAGTCATCTACTATCAGGTTGGCTTGGCTTGAAGATAATATCTCTCAATACCTAATGTATCTCATTCAAATCTCAATTCCTAAATGTATCTATCACTTGCACATATATTTCTATGACAATAACATTGCTATCAAATAAAGGGGCACGTGTCCTCACCACATCCGCTCTCTCCATGATCCCCTTGGGAATGACAATATCATGAACATGTCTTACCAACACGCGTAATGTTCACTCTATAATAAGTGACCAATACTCATCACCTCTTACATAAATAAAAATAAATATTGTCAATATTTAACAAAATCAACAAATCACAAAAATAATTGAATATCACACAGCATATATAACTACTACCCACTTCCATAAAAACCTATGTATAACTATTACTTGATATGATAGTAGTGTTGGAAATATGTGTGGCCACCTATGTAGGTACCATAACTATGTATAATTAGTTTTACATCCCACATCATTTACATCTAAGATATGTAATATTTCGTCTTTCTCCTAAAAAATTACTAGAGTTAGCTCATCAATCATAGGTTGAGCTCAATCTTCATGTTGAGTAGAGGCCCTAACTGACTGTGATCAAATAAATAGAATTAGGGGAACTCCATTAATCACACCAAAATTATGAGTCACTTAATCCATCTTAAATACACTCATATACACCAAAAAGACTAATCATGAATCCAAAAACTCACTTGTATCCATTGTAACTCCATAAAAACCTCTCTCCAACCTTTAGAACCATGATACAGCCTCTATATAATATCAACTAATGTCAAATGACCTAATATACAATGGAATTACATATTAATAATCTAATTTATACATACCATACTCACCAAATTATAAAAATACATTAATAGATCCTGGTTTTTTTAGTGGTAAATATTCATTAATTCACAAATATATTTTTTTAAGATTTTGGTTTTGGTGATTTTTTATGGTTGATAGATGGGATCAAATCACCAAAATTTTAAGGATATTTTTTTTGGGGGATGGGATCAGATAGCCAAACCTTTACAATTATATAGAAGATTACACATAAATTTGCCAGATATATATAATAGATCCCCTAAGGGCCTAACCAATACCAACTAAGGAAACAAGTAGAACTAACACCAAAGGAGAAAATAAATAAATAATATAAGTGAATGAGTAAAATGAAGGATAGTGCCAAATAACAAGATAGACTACATGATCAAATAACAAATCCAAAAAATAGTGCTAGATGTCATGGCTGAATGACATATCTGAATGACATAGATGAATAATAATACTAGATGACAAATTCAAATGATAGAGTTGAATGATAGATCTTAATGATATAACTAAATGGCCAATCCAAATGAGAGATCTAAATGATAGAGCTAAATAACCAAGTTGAATGACACAACTAAATAACATAGCTAAATGACATAGCTAAACAACATAGTCGGATGACACAGTCAAATAAACACAATAGGTGATAGAACCAAATGATAAGTCCAAAAACAAAGATGAAACCCTTCTATCAAATGACAAAACTGAACAAGAGTATCAAATGATAGATATAAAAAGCATAGGCCATTATGACATTTGGTGGGAACAATAAAAGGGTAGGTTAATCATCATGGAAATCATCCATATTATCTTAATTTAAAGATCCAACCAAAATTTCCACATAATCAAAATGTACTCAAAATTTAAGTATTATTGTTGTTTAGTTTTTCATAAATTTGACTTCATCTATTCAATTAAACTAAAACAATTTTACATGCATAAATCCCCACTATTATCTCACAAGAAAGAATCAACTAGAATAACATATCACACCCAAAAGATTTTTTTTATGATGACATGCCACCACTTAAATAAACTCCTTTATTTTTTGATGAAAATGATAATAACATTGAAGTGGTATAAGAGATTAGACCATCTCACCAAACATAAACTTTAGCTAAAACCTCCACTCAAAAATATTCTCAAAGGAAGAGAAGTAGATGGACAATTAGAAGGTCCTTTAAGGTGGACTAGGCAATAAAAAATTATTCATAGAACCTATAGATCTTTAAACTACTGATGATACTCAAAAAGAATGTAGATGTACAATATGTAGCTAGAAACTAGGAAAAGAACTCAAAATCTAATTGAAATTGGACTTGATTAAGAAACATTGTGGAAAAGTATATGAGATAGTGAATCACCCAAATATACTGATAATAATAACACATAGGTTTAAAATTTTATAATAATTCATTCATTTAAGATATGCATGCGAGCATGAAAAAGATAAAAAAATGTCAAAAACATCTTATGGAGAAAGGGAGAAAAATTGAAGAAAATTTTGGAAAAGTTAAGCAGTCCCATCTAAAGTAAAAAGACATATAATTATCTATTATATACCATACTCTAAAAAGGTAGACCTATTTCTAATTCTTTAGATTATAAAATTTTATTTCAACATAATGGATTTTTTGATATTCCACAAAACCCCGTAGAAGTATTGTCTTGTGCAGTGAGTGTGATATTTATTTCATCTCTTTTGCATTTTGTCGCATTTTTCTCTATTGCACTTGATTTTATTTAAAGATGCCAAAAATTCAAAACTTACTTTTAGATGGTGATAGATTAACAATTTCCAATTATTTTGATTAGAAATGATTGATGGAGGCTTCACTAGTTTTTAATGAGTTATGGGATATTGTCAAGAATGAAAATCCCACATTGCCAAAAAAATAGGCTAAATTAGATGTATTCAATTTATGTGATTCTAAGGCCTTATCTCTCATTAAATGTTTTTGTACTCGTGATACTTATGTTCATGTTGAAAATTCTCCTCATAGTTACAATGCATGGAAAACATTGTCAGATTTGTATGATTAAAAACCTAAGCATAAGCAGATAGATATTCATATGTAGTTGTTTACTTTATCATTAGATGAATATGGGGATATGGGAGAATATATGTCTAAGTTGAAAATTATCACTACATAGTACACGAAGGCTAGGTTAGGAAAACTAGATGATGACCTCATAGTCACTACTACTTTGAAAGGACTATGTGGTTCCTATAGGAATTTTATTGAAATGTTGCATGTCTCTGACAAGATCACAGGCATCACCTTTGATAATTTGGATGAGTTTCTTATCCAACATGACCTATCTTTACCCAAAAAATCCAAAAAAACTAAAGAAGCCCATGTTTTAGAGTCAAAGCCTAGTTCATCTTCATCTGGGCATCAAAATAATAGAGGAAACAGTTATAAAAGGGGTTAGGGTTACAAAGGAGGTAGATATAAAAATAGAGATATGGGTTATTAAAATAACCAACAATCTAACCAATCACATTCACATGAAACAAGTGATCAAGGACATGGTCACAACTCATATAGGGGCAGAGGTCAAAGTAGATCAGACATTCAGTGTCATAGATGTGGAAAATTTGGTCACATTGCCTCACAATGTAGGATTCCTTTTGATAAAATTTAGAGGCCACAAAAAGTGACTAAGTCTAACTCTGCTCAGTATGCTGATCATGACTATGATGAGTCCAGTAATGTTGCACATTGATTATATTGAATATGAAGCTAGAGATGAGCTCATAGATGTATGGATTTTAGACACAGGAGTAACCAAACACATCACATTTAGGAGAGATTTATTTTGGTCTTTCAAGGAAGCTTCTCTCTCTCCAATTGCCTTAACAAATAAGTCTATGCATACACCATTAGGACTTGGATCTATTCATATTCTTCTTCCTAATGGGTCTATAAAATACTTGGAGGATGTTTGGTATGTTCCCACATTGAAGAAACACTTACTTTATTTGGTAACTATTAGAAAGAAAGGCTATCAAATTGTTCTTAAAAATGGGCTCATTTACATCAATTCAGTGAAAGATGATTATAAAACAATGTATACAGTATACGAAGATGGAAACTTGGTTAGATTGCATTATAAAGTGCTTCCTCCAACTATAGAACTTGCGGCAATTGTTGACAAAGATACAGGTACTATGTCTACATAGCGGTTATGGCATCTTCGCTATGGACATTTGAATATCAAGTCTTTAGTGGATTTACAGAGATATGGTATGGTGAGTGGGTTTCCCAATTTTTGCAAAGATAGTATTCTTTGTGAGTCATGTGTTTTGGGCAAACAAAATTGGGAAAAATTTCCTAAGTAGTCATCTTGGAGAGCTAACAGGTGTTTGTAGTTAGTTCATAGTGATGTGTGTGACATGAAAAAGTCATCCATTGGTGGGTGTAGATACTTTCTCTTGCTTATTGATGACTTTTCTCAGATGACTTGGGTATTTTTTATGAAAAATAAATCTAAATTTTTCACTAAGTTTGTTGATTGGTTACACTTAGTCGAAAAAGAAATAGGTTCACATTTGGCCACTCTTTGTTTAGATAATGGCGCTAAGTATACCTCAAATGAATTTTTAGATTATTGTTGAGAACATGGCATTCATCAACAATATAGTAATGCTTATACTCCACAACAAAATGGAGTATCTGAATGGATGAAAAGAACTTTAGAGGGCACAACACGTGCCATGTTGCACTATAAATAACTTGATGATAAGTTTTGGAAATAAGCCATTGGTACTATAGTGTATTTGAGAAATAGGTCCCCCATAGTTGCACTTTTGGGACAAACTCAATATGAGGCATGGTATGGGTTTAAACTAAAAGTTAAACACTTGAAAGTGTTTAGATGTCTTTGTTTTGCTTTGGTTCCTATTAAAAATAAAACTAAGTTAGAACCATGAAGTCAAAAATGCATCTTTATTGGTTATTCTAAAGATAAAAATGGTTTTTTTTTGCTTGTATAGGATATAGGCAAATTCATAGTGAGTCAAGATGTAATATTTGATGAGTTTGGGACTATAAACACTACAGAGATTGATTCTCAACTTGATAGATTAGAGAGGGGAAAAAATACATAAGGGTTTGAATAATGCGAATAACTCTTCGAAGTTGTGGTATGAGACTCAAATTCCTTCACTTTCCTCTCCTTAATCTACAAGTTCACAGGTTGATGATGATAATTATGGATTCCTTGATTTGAATAATTTGATTATCCAAAATGGGCTCAAAGTAATTTTTCTAACTTCAAAGTAGAAGAACTTGGTTTAACAAGGCCCAAAAATTATCAAAAATAGGTAAAATATGCTATGGTTGTTACTACTTCTTCCTCTGAGCCATCCACTTTTGAGGAGGCATCTACTGAACATGTTTGGCAACAAGCAATAAAAAGTGAGTATGATGCCATACTTCACACTAATACATGGGTTTTAGTTGATCATCCTCCACATGTTACACCCATTGGATGTAAATGGGTTTATAGGACTAAGTATAAATCATATGGCTCCATTGATAACATAAGACAAGACTTGTTGTAAAAGGATATGCACAACAAGAAGGTATTTACTATGAGGAAACATTTGCACCAATTACCAAATGGCACACTATTCATATGGTACTTGCCTTAGCAGCATAAAATGGTTGGAAAGTACATCAATTTGATGTTAAAAATGCTTTTTTAAATGGTGATTTATAGGAAGAAGTATATATGAAACAACCTCAGGGTTTTGAATAGGTGGGTGCCAAACACAAAGTGTGTAAATTGATAAAAGATTTGTATGGGATCAAACAGGCACCCATGGCTTGGTATGAGAAAATGGATTCATACTTGAAATCCATTGGTTTTCATCATAGTGAATCTGATGATACTCTCTATTTTCTAGTGCAAGGTAAGAAAATGGTGATACTTATTCTCTATGTCGATGACTTGTTTATCACAAATAATGATGAAAACCATAACAAGTCTGTGAAGAAAGAATTAAAAGATGGGTTTGAGATGATAGATCTTAGACTTCTTCACTATTATTTAGGAATCGAGGTAACTTAGAAAGAGCATAGTATTTTCATTTCATAAACTAAGTCTATTTATGAGTCATTAGATAGGTTTGGCATGAGTGATTGCAAACCTACCCTCACTCCCATGGAAATTAACTTGAAATTGTCTAAGGATGATAGCGGTGCCTTTTATTATGGCACAACATATAGTCAATTGGTGGGAGGTTTGATATATTTGATGACTACCAGGCCTGATATTTCATTTTTATTTGGAATTTTATCGAAGTTTACGCATGAGCCTAGAGAAATTCATTGTCATGTGACAAAATGAGTACTTTGTTACCTTCAGGAAAAGAAAACATATGGCCTTGAATACCACCACAACAAGAATTTCAAACTCATTGGATATTGTGATGCAAATTTTGGTAGATGTGTGGATGACAGAGTGTTAACCATAGGATACACTATGCATATGGGTTTAGCTGCCATTGTTTGGTGTTGTAAGAAGTAGGATACAGTGGCAAATTCATTAGTAGAATCAGAGTATATTGTATCATGGGATACTTCTAGATAAATTGTTTACCTACGTCATATTCTTGAAGATCTTTAGGTTTCTCAGTTTGCTCCTACACAGTTATACATTGATAATCAAAGTGTAATCAAGATGTCCAAGAATCCTATGTTTCATGCCAAAACAAAACATATGGATGTCAAATACCATTATCTATGAATGCTGGTGGAAAAGAAATTTCTTGATCCAATATATTTCCCAACTACTGATCAGACAGCTGACATCTTCACAAAACCCCTTGACAGAATCAAATTTGAAAAATTTAGAAAAGTGCTTGGTATGTGTCCAAATACCTAACTTTGGATCATAGGGGGGTTTTTTAGGACTTGTTCCAAAGTCTTAACATTAGGTCTAATTTTTTGGTAGGTTAAATGAATAATTATTGTTAATGGGGCATGCATCATTTTAATAAAGACACCCCCATAAAATAAAGTTACTTAGTTTTAGTTTTAGGTAGTTTTTATGTTTTGAGTTAATTAATTAGAACTACCTTACTAGTTGATTTCCCATAACTAGTTGGTTATAAGATTAGTTGGTTTTACCGGTCATGGGTAAAATATATATAATCTATATTTGCAATGTAAAAGGGTTAACAGAGTAAAGGCACCCTTATGTACCTGGTTTTTTGAAAATTAATAAAATACTTGTGCACTCGCACTAAGTGGGGACAAGGTTCAAATTATTTGATCAAGGAGTTATCAACAATTACATTGGTTAGATATCAATGCTTTGGAAATGGAAAAATGTCTAGCAATGGTTGAGATTGAAGATTTGAAAAAAAGTGTTAAGAGATCACTATTTATCTCACTGTCCATTGATGAGGTCACAATAATTAACAACATGGCTTGGGTTTACATTAATGTGTATACTTGTAATAACTATTCAAGGCAACCTCATCTACTAGAATTTCATAAAATGGTAGAAAATTATAATGCATAAAATATTCACAAATCGGTTGTATCGAATTTAAAATAGAAAGATGGAATGGATGATTATGCAATAGCTACGAAGCTAGTTTGTGTTGGGTTTGATGGTGCATCAGTTATGTAGGGGTATATAAATGGTTTGTGTGATTGACTACAAAAAATAGTTGTCCCATATATGATTCTAATTCACTGCATGGCTCATAAGATGAATCTTGCATACAAAATGATTAGTAAATTTGCTAATGTATGCAAAGTGGAGGAGCTCATTCATGACCTACATGCTTATATGTCTAGTAGTCCAAAAATAATTTGAGAGTTCCAAAAAAAATTAATAAGAGTGAATAATGGTAAGGAACTATTGAAATATGTTGATACAAGGTGGATTTATATGTATGAAACTGCATGCTAAATTTTTGAAGAATATCCATCAGTAGTAAGTTTTATGTATAAATATTGTAGAGAAATTGACAAGGTAAAATATTTATTGTACCATTTTATAGATTTGGAAACACTATTGATTTTATGTGGAATTATTCCAATGCTAAAGGAAATGAATTATTTAATGAAACATGCTTAAGAGAGGTCCATTTATATTGTATGCTTCATATCACTGAGAAAATGACTGTGTCAATCTCTAGACATAGTATACACTTTGAATGAAATGTTTTAAGGCCTTATTTTTAGTATTTGGCAATGTTTAACTAATTTAAATAACCCTAAGATTTATTTTAAGTTGAATATCAATGATCATCTTTGTGTCATTGTTAATGGAAAGGAGATTCCAATGCACACTTTCTACAAAAGCCTTGATCTTGTGGGATTTGAATCTAAAGAACTCCCTGTAACACGTATTCTGTATGGCATTATTCTATTTGAAACCTAGATGAAACTAAGTATAGTTTCCCAAAACTTATCTTTGGAGATCAGAGATCATTTTCAAAGGGATGATTTTTTGGAGGCCATGGCAGTTGTGAATCCCATTTTTTGGAGCAGTAATAATAGTCAAAATATGGTTAACAATTTATTTCTCAAATACATGTGCTATATTGTAATGCATTTATGTAGATCTATAGAGGTGAATGGATTAGAAATTATAGGTATTTTAGGAAAGGATTTACTAACATACCAGTCAACCCATTTTGGCATAACAATGTATGAACAATATCATCTTTTAAGTGAACCAACAAAGAATGGGGCATTTAAAAGACTATGGAAAAACATTATTTTAGTAGTATACTATAGAAAAGTCTAAGTGAATATTTTTGATTATATAATATCTATCAAACAATTATTTTGGTCTCAGTGGAAGAAGAAAGAGTATTCAGTGCTCGTTCATAAATTTAAAAATTTGAAATAGATTGGAGAAAAATTTAGAAACCTATTTGAGATTATTTTTTTTCATGTTATGTAGTGGATATCTTTTCCTTATCTAATATATATGGCAACATGGAGTTATATAAATAAAAAAAGAGGAATCAACAATACAACAACAAATAAAAAAGATGTAAATAATGACACTTAATATGGCACTGACATGGTAGATGGAAATGCCATTGCCAATGATCAGGTTTGTGTAGGATTTTTTCAACTACCAAACTATTAGTTTTGAGTTTTTGAATTTGATTTCACATATTTATCAAAAGATGCAATAATTATTATACTTTTTTGAAATTCATTTCCTTATTTGTTGTTAAGTGATAAATGTAAAATATTAATATATTGTGATTATGTTAAGAGGAACACTATAATCAAATATGGTTTTTTATGTCTTTGATACATATTTTTTATAGATCAATTTTTTTTATACATATGTGATGTATTTATTGTGCCTTCATAGTACAACATATGTATTTGTAATGTGTTTGATGTTCTTATTATGTGTTTGATTTGGACTGCTTGTAGTCTATTATGTGCCTTCAATGTAATCATGTTTTACTTTATCTAATTGTTTGTAAGTAATTTTAACATGTTTATCATAAGATGTAAAATTACTATACATTTTAAATTGTTCAAAAACTATAATAACTATATCAATGCCTAATCACTTTTCAGAGGATATTTGAAAAGTTGTCCAATTGTTTAGTGTCCTTAAAACTGATTCTTTTCAAAATAAAGTGATAAAATAAAATATAACCTTTGAATCACATATCAAAGGTTATATTTTATTTCATCAAATAAAATATAATCTTTAAGTAAATTTATTAAATAAAACATAAACTTTGAATCACATATCAATGAGTATGAATGACACTCATGCCATATAGGATACCTGTTTACAAATTTGTAAAGACCTTATCCCATGTTTATACCAATTTTCATTTGAATAAAACTAATTTCATAAGTCATTATCTATCTAAATATCCTCATAACATTAACATATTCTATAGTTCATAATCACAATCAATCATGCATATTTTTAACTTTGATGAATCCTCATTATTATTGACTATCACAATACTATCTTTAACATAAACCTATACCAAACATGAATGTGATTTTATAATGGCCTCAAACACATCTCAAATCATTATTTATTCAAGAAATAATATAAATATAAAAAATAAGAGATCTTCCACAACAAACAAGTCACTTTTTTTAATCATAACATGCAATAACTAGTATACATTTGTTGAAATAATTCTTGTTTCTTGTTAAGTTATGACTACACAAAATTAATATATTATGATTGTGTTAGGTGGAACACTATATAAATGAATATTTTGACATTAAGCCATTTATATTGAGATGTGAGTTTCACAAGTGCATCAAAAATATCACAAGGGGGCCAAACACCATACAAATTTACATCATAAAATTAAAATTAAAATTAAAATTGTAATCTACATGGTTCATCCAATAATTAAAATTTTAAATTGAATAAATTTATCAATGCATCTAAAAAATTGAATTGTTACTCATAATATATATTTGAAGAGAAAACATTGTTTACAAATATATAAAACAAATTGTCAACTACTCAGTGAGTTTCTCAACCACCTTTTTATATTATTTCTCAACCACTTTCTCAACTACATTCTCAATCACAACATCCTTTATGACACCATTATAATTAAATATCCTTGCCTTTTCAAGATATAAAGCTGCAACATTAAGCCATTAAAGATTTTCCCTATCTTCTTTTCCAGCATCTCTTACATAAAGTAGACTTGGATCGGTAATTGTGTTATTATTAAATAAGGCATTGGGATCCCATCCTTACTCCTTAATGATTATTTTGTAGTGTGTTGTTCCTTTTATTTAATAGAAAAATCTTATCCTTGAAAAAAATGTTATATTGTAAACTATTGTGTGCATTTTTTAGATGCACATTGAGGACCTTAGCTTCTTTTTTCAAGTCCTCATGTTTTGCTTGCATTTTAAAATGTAATGTAATTAGATTTGAAGAAAAAAAAGAATGACATGAAATTTTATTAAAATGAATATAAATTATCAAATATTTTTCCTTCTTCGCATTTTTAATCACAACAAGGTTGGTGTCTTTTGCCTATTTATTATAATATGTTTAAGCTTCTGCATTCAAATTCTCCAACCTATTAAACATGATAGTCAACACATTATCATTTTAATTATAAGTAATAGTAACTAACCTAGATTTAGCTTTGGAAAACAAGGCATCAATCTTTGTGAGTTTCTATTGCACCAATGCAAACAAATTTTTTGGCTTAGAGTGGTTGTGATAACAAACATTTCTTTCTTTCACCAATGCCTTTGCTCATATATCGCACACACGTAATTTTTTTAATTCATCAATTAATACCTCTTGAGGATTAAAATTAATACCATCTTCTACCAAATTGTTCAATGGAAAAGATGTAATGGCATCATTTGATAAGGCAACATTCTTTATTGGGGTCAGACTATCTAGTGAAGTTAAACTACGTGAAGGTTCCTATTGAGTAGTCAAATGAACATGTGATACTTATCCCCAGATAAAATCATGTGGATTGAAATCAATTCCAACATCAATACCACTTTCAAACCCCATATATTCTTTATCAAGTTCAATTTTTAGTAAATAAGTCAATACCTATGCACTCGATAAACCTCCAACAGAGAAAGAGGGGAATTGGAAACCTGATAATTTTAGTGTTGTGGTTTGTTGTGGGGGTTTTAATGGAAGAGTCTTCCCCCTTTAGTGAAATATGTTCATGTTCGAAGGAAGTGGCATAATGTTCCTCACAGATAGAGGATGGCCTAAAAAATGTAAGTTATTTTATAAAATAAATAAATTGGAAAAAGAAAGTTATATGCAAAATTGAAATTAAAAGTTTAGTACTTGTATTTGAAGATAGTATATCCTCCAATGTACATGACATATTGTGAGTGATAGGGGTTTTTTGAAATGGTACATTATGTAAACATTCAATATATATATATATATATATATATATATATATATATATATATATATATATATATATTTGTGTGTGTGTGTGATGTAAAAGAGGGTCGAGAAGGCCCAGTAGGTGTTACTGTTTATTACAGTGGCAGTGGCACTAGTCGTTCCACTATCTAAATTCTTGCTGAGTCAACTATAAGAATAAAACAAATAATTAAAATAATGCACATGAGTCTTGAAAATTAAAATCTCATTTGAAATTTTTAAATAGTAAACCTACACATGGAGATGACACCAAATAAAATCATGGATGTTTCACAAGATGATAGAATTGCATGGATGATTCTGTAGACTCTGAATCTACAAATTCTTTAATTGTAGTTGCATGATGTGATTTTGAGGTAGATTATTTTCATGATTAATGCATTCTTGCCTATAATTTGTAACAAATAAAGTTTAAACATTTATTAATATTTACCTTGCTAACCATTTAACAAACAAAAAAATATTAAGCCCTATATCAATAAATGAATAAATAAACTAACCTCTTTCTCATCCAAAGACAAAGAGTTTGTCATAATTTTTGGATCAAGCACAATTGGTCCTTGTTATTTTTGGAGGTCAGAGAAGGCCTCATAATATAATGTGAAATTAAAATTTGAAAAACTTATAGTGGAACTAGGATTGGTAGAATCAAGATTTATTTCAAGTCTTATCCTAGAGGAAATAAAAGAGCACCAATCAAATTTATATTTGAAAATAGTATAGATGATGTATAATATTACCCAATAGGGAATATCTACTACTTTTCACTAAAATACTATTCTGGATTAGAAAAATTGAACCATTGCTTTAATAAAATGCTAACTAATGTCATTGATGTGGATGCCCCCTCTTCCAAATATCCTAAATGAAAGAGAAAAAGAGGATTTTAGATTGAAAAAGTTGAATTTTGAATATACAAAAAAATTTATAAGTACATACCAATTTGGCCAATGTGCAAATCAAAATTTTTTGCAAAAAAAATCTTATCTTTATCTAGCATTATTGATTTGGAACTCATAGGGGTTACATCATGAAATAGAAGACCTATCAGATGGTGAATATCTTTTGGGGAATTATCAAATGAAATCATTATGAAATCCATTTTAACGATGAAGATGTTCTCATTAGGGTCATAGGAATACATGAAAATTATTGAAAGTGTAGTGTCTATGCCATATTATTGTATGTAAAGTAAGCTAGTAAAGCTACATTCCTAAATCTAGTCATTATACATATCTAATCACTACAATAGCCTTAAAATGTCTAGGCATAATAGGTTCTTGAAAATGAAATTTTTGTCCATAAATACCAAGGGGGATGAGAAATTAATTGTAAAAAATGTTAAAAATGAGGATAAATGTGAGTATTTTTAGAGTAGGGGAGGTGATTGAGCAACTGGGTAACAATCTAGATGCATTGGTCATATCCATTTGGTTCTATCGTATGATCTAGATGTTCGACTCCATCATTTGGCCCTGCCATTTGGTTCTACCATTTGGTTTTATCATTCAGCTTTGCCATTCAGTTCTTCCATTTGGTTCTAGCATTGGACTTAGTCATTTGGTTCTACCACTCTTTTTTGTCATTCATCTATACCATTTAGATCGATCATTTAGTTATATCATTTGGCTCTACCATTTGGCTCTTCCATTTAGTCCAATCATTTGAATATACTATTTAGTTCTACCATTATTTCTACCATTTATATCTACCATTAAGTTGCATCATTTGGTTCTACCCTTTGGTTCAACCATCTAGTTCAACCATTCCATTCAACCATTTAGTTTTGACTAATAATTTTCCATCACCCATAGAGGATTCACCATACCATTGAATCAAATTTCTATGGATTCACTAAATAATTCCAATAGGTTTCATAGTAGGGCCTCTTAAAATGAAACCTAAAATGGATGTGTTCATTTAATTGATAACAACCAATATGCCTAATAATCATTACTTTTTGTAGGCTCAATAATGAAACAATGTTTCAGAACCCAATTCTCTACCATATACCTCTCAAGTAAATCTATGCAAAGCCCTACATAAATGGATCAACATGGTGGTACATAAATTATATCTGGTCCCATGCTCCTTTTTACTCTAAATAATGTCAACTATCCTATATGAAATCACTACACATCCCCCATAATAAATAACAAAATAAGCTAACAATCCATTAAAAAAATCTATAATCACGAAACCTTTGAAACTATAATCTATAATAATAAAGTGATAGTAATAATAAAAATATATTAACTCCCTATATAATTCCATTTCATGGATATGAGGACAACAACCTTTGTTTACCACAACTTGAATACCCATAAATGACATTTATAAATTACACCCCGTGTCCTCTAAAGTCATAATCATCTTACTTGTCATTAGCTGAAATTTGTATCTCTACATCCAACTACTCCACCAAATATGTCATAATATGCATATAATATGGAATAAGATATAAATGACATAAATAAGTAAATCGAATGACATCAATAGTAGCAACATCAACATCTGATAAAGGTAGGCCATGAATTATCTACATAATATGGCCTCAATAGAATTTTCATTCATTAAGGTCACCCTACAATCATAAACACATATAAATGTAATACAGACATATTCCAACATAATCAAAATATATGATATTAATTTAAACATTCATTTTAGATAAGGCCACATTGCATTGGATAAGAATGTAGATGGGGCCGATTACATAGGATGTTAGCATGGGAAAGTCCACAATATACTAGACAAAGCCATGACAGGTTTGGATAGGACCTAATATGGTAGGATAAGACAAAAAAACTTAAAAAACATAATCAAATTCAAAATATAATAAAAAATTAAAATATAATATTTACTATGGATTCATTACTCAATAGATCTGGCTTTATATCCAATTGCACTACTACTTGTACTCACTCAAATTTTATCAATGGTAATGGTCTCATGTGAGGATTTTTTACTCTATTTTCACAAATTCACAAATTTTTAATATTGATTGAAAATGAAAATGACTAGTAAAAATTACTTTAACCAACATATTTATATTATTTACTATTATCTTAAAGTTATACTCTAACAACATGAAACTCATGTTAATTACTATTAGTAAAACAGAAATAATATTTGGCATAATCTTTATCTAAATTACTTACCATCAGATTGATTATAATAATGATGATATCATCTTCCACATCATACCAATTGTGATTTCTATCATTTCATTATCAATGTTACCAAAAAATTACAAAGCACTTATCAATCATTTTTTATTCATACTATTGCTCAACTCATACTCTCAAAGCATGCTTATTTTTATGTGGCTCTTCTTTCGATACCAATGTTTCATTTATCACATTATTTGTCTTAAAATGGAGGAAAATATACATGCTCATGTACTCAAACCTTTTCAATATTCACATAATAGGCAATACATTATAAACAAAACACACCAAAATAATTCAAATGCAAAAAAAAAACCAATACTATGACTTCAAGTCATTTATAAAGAATAAATTTATAAATTATGGGTGCATGTAGTCTCTCTATGCAACTCATCTATAAAATTATAAATAATTTAGTATAATATATAGTGGAAATTATACTAGTTCATGTCCCCCTCTTTTGTAAATTTAAAAATAATAACACCAATTTGTAAAATTTCAAATGTAGTAAGTTTAAAAATTGAATCTAGATCCATTCATAGTAGTGTGATTCATATAGTGAGAAGATGACCATGTTTGATTCTAGTGACACTCAACATCTATGAATGTTTATTTCAAACCCAATGCATGGTTCCCCTCCCATTCTTTCCCTTTTCTCAGTTAGAGTCTATTGGCACTCAATGGTTTAACACCCTATTATTCCTTACAATGTTATTCACAAGTGAAAGCATAATACTTTCTAGTTCAACCACTTCATTCATTAAGACTTGATCAATCTAACACTCACCATAGGTAATAACTCCACAAGTTTTTATGTTTATGGTCTAGAGATACCCCATGGCCTACAATTCATCCTTTTACCACTTTTAGAATTATTTGTTCTCCTTGCCTATGAAGCAAACAAGATTTTAATCTCCATATCTCCATTTTTAGGTGTCAAAGAAAGTAGATTGCATGATATTTTATCTTTATTCTTCCCTTTGTCTCATTTCTAATTTAAAATTTTAAAATTTTAAAATTTCCAATATGGTGATTAATTATGTTTAGTGGAATTTTTACAAGCTTTTTGCATGATCATGCTTCTCACTAAAATAAAATGTCTATATACACACTTAAGTTTATATCTAGTCTTACTCTATTAGTTTAACTTTATTGCATCATTAGAATAAAGAGATGTGGTAGGGCGGGGGGAGGGGTGTGCTAGGGAGGAGCAAATATAGACACCCAAATTTGACAAAAGCTCATTAAAACATGCATTTTACATAATTTTGCGTATTAGAACTATTGTTGATGAATGAGTGACTTATTGGATGTCTTGTTCCAATTTTTAGGCTTGCCTCTTTTCTTTCTAATATTAATGCCTTTAATATTTATATCTTATATTATCATATCAAATTAGATTAGCCCCAATAGTCATTATAAGAATTTGTCTTTATTTTTTAGTCTCTAGACAAAACTGTGTTACACAAATAAGGTTGTACTACAACCCTATTTGGGTAATGCAAACTTAATCCTACATAACTTGTAGAATATTTTTGAAATTATATGTTGTTAAAGGTCTATTTTACAACAATTTGTATTTTCAAAGTCAATTCCCTTGTATGCCAATAAGACCCAAATTTAAATTAAATAGTCATATATAAACAAGGGTCTTGTTAGAGGCTAGGGATTAAATTTTATTATTTTAAATAAGATACACTAAGTTTATATCTACATACTAATGTTAAATAATAATTTATTTACATTTAAAAATATAAATACATCATATACAAGATTTCATCAAGGGTAATCATATGTTACATAGAATCTAACATGGCATTCACAATTGTAGAAACACATATAAGAGGGACAACTGCATTGGCTTAAGGCCTATTTTGAATTTTTAGGCATATTTTAGGTTGAGTAATGTTTTATGATGGTATCTCATCTTGTATACTAACTATATTCCCCCATTTTAGCATTTTATTTCTATTATGTCTATTATGCATGACATAGTGTTTTATGTGTTGCACATCTTATATATAATAAATCAAGAAACATGATTAATCAATAAACCTTCGTAGACAATAATATAGACCTAGATTGATAAATCTAGTACATAGTCAACCAGGATGTAGTTGTAGTCAATAGACAAGGCCACAATGTGGCCTTGTCCTGCTTATTCAAACTTGTCTTGAGTAGTGTAATTTAAATCTATAATTTCAAGTGTGACATAGTACATAATTCTCTTCAATCCATATCCAGTCACATTCAACCTACATAGTGAGCATAAGATCTATTTTAGGGAGGTTCATATATCTATAATCCTATTTATATTTTTTAGCTAATATCCAATTTTATAATTTTTACACTTTATTATATTCCATTACATATTCCTATATATCAATTTGAATAGTTTAGTCTATTAGTTTCATTCATTGAATTAAAAATAGATTAAACATGTAGATGAGTGACACATGACATGCATGTGGTATCTAATTTATCAACTTTTTAATTGATAAAATAGGGTTGGGAGTACCTCAACCATTTCATTAATATCCAAAAAAAATATTATGATTATTTCTAGTCTACCACACTAGTAAGATAAAAGTAACTTTTTAAAATCTTACAAATTAACTTCCACAACTATGATTTAAATGGAATACACAATAATTCCTCAAATTTTAAATGATAATGGTATAAACCATCCACATAAATACCAAAAATATAAATTATAGTTAGCATTTTTAGAAACATATACAAACATATGCTTTAAAAAAATTCTCATAAAATCAATCTTTTATATCTAAAATGTAGATCTTTGAGAGTAAAGTCTATATTATATAGCCATAATTGAGAATATTTCACAACTACTTACTATAAACTTCCACAACTATTACACATAATATTATGTATCCACAACCTATGATTTTAGTTATACACTAGCAATTGTCTTATGTAGATTCAAAAGTCTTATAGCCAAATACTCATACTACTAGTATTATAGATAAAAAATACAGATCTTCTATATCATAATATATATTCTACAACCATAGCCTAAAAATTTACATAACCGCTCAACAATATATTCTATAGCCATTGCTTAAAATATCATTTATCCATGGCTCACAGTCTTCCATAATCATATCCTAAAAACTTTTGTATCATCTATAAAGATTCACGCATAACTTCAAGTGATTCACAACCAACATCTCATAAAACTAATCTTATTTTTGATCCATGTCCTCCTAAACATCAAAAAGATTTTTGCATAAAAATTCTATATATATATAATATTTTTAACAAAATAAAAATTTCAAAAGATCCTAAACACTCAAAAAAAATCATATATAAATAATTTCTATGAAAGCCCAAAAAGGGCCAAATCAAAAATAGATCATGGGCAGTAGGATTTGAAAGAAGAAAACTCAAGGTTTTAAAAACTTAAAATAGAACAATAATTATAGTTACCAAAAACAAATAAAGGTATATAAATTCTTACCTTGCCATAGTTGAATCAGATTATATGTTTGTATTATCCATAATATTCTACAATTCAAAAAAAAACTATTTAAAGAAAAAAAAACATCTCTACAGCCCTTGCCCATATCTGTCACTACTTTCAACCTTATATATCTATCCAAAACTCCTATATGAACCACTATAAAAAAACTATGTAGTCATTAGCTTTTTTCTTAGTATCATTTTACTAAATCCCCAACAACCTTTATATTCCCAAAGGAAAATTATTTAATCTCTCTAACAAATCACCCATGGAAATTAATTTTGAATACATTAACTTTCACAACCACAATACCAAACTATCTTCTATAGTAAAAACCCAAGTCATCTACAATAGATGCTAGAGTGGTCAAAATAACAAGGGAGATATTTAAAATTATAATTTATTAAGTAAAAATGATAAGTGATATAAAACCATCCATAAATGACCAACAAAAACCACATATTTTGCATCCACTACCCCTAAATTTTATCACCTTTAACCAAAACATTATGCCACAATAGTCAAGAAATACCTTATTTGTTAAGATCATCTCAAAACCTTTTTAAAAGGTATTAAAAAACTAGTCAATCATCAAATAAAAATAAATCCAACAAAATTTCAATATTTAAAAAATAACTTTTGTAACATAATAGAAAGGTAATAAATCAAATTCAATTTATGAAAAACATAATATTTGATACCAAAAACATGCTAGATGAGTTGAAATTGTTTTTTTACCTCCTAATGTAAATGGTCTTTCTTACCCCTATATATTCAACATATTTTCATGAAACTTGATCTATTGTTAATTCATTTTGATCTAAATCCATCCATAAATCCATGAAACCTTAAATTTTAAAAAAGTAGCAAAATAAAGCACCAAAAAAGTGATGGAAATAAAAAAATAACTCAAGTATCTCTTCCTATGATAATGGTATATTTGAATCCCAAACAAGGCCAATCCAAGAAAGGACATAAATCAATACAATTTTTAAGCAACTAGAACAAAACCCAGAGTTACTCAAGTACAAATTTAGATTTTAAGAAATGGGAAGAATAAGAAATTTAGATCTAATAATTTCATTAAGAAAGCTAAAAATAAAGATAAACATATAAGTATATTTCAATGATATATCGATCTAACATTAAATGACCAAAAATAAAACAAAGGTGAAACATTCATTTTATAGAAAAATAAGTAAAGGTTTGAGATATCCTTTAAAATAATTGAACCAAAAACCTTCTAAATAGATCCAATTTTAAGGTTCCCTCTATATTCTAACTAGGATTATTTTTAAACCAACAAAATCAAACTAAAATCATCAAATTATCTAGAACATCATCATTATAGATTTTATATAACTATATGACTGCAATTTCTATTTAAAAAAGCTTAAATTTATCAACATCAATTCCTTATTGCATCCATAGTCTCTTCCCCTAAAATATCAACATCTCTAAAATTTATAACAAATGAAAAATCCAAAATTTCCAAACCCTCACAATCATGTAAGCCTATGGTAGTAGTTACTAGAAAAATTGAGACACAAAGCAACAAATATTGACGCATCCAATAATAATAAGGTTTGATATTGCCCCAAAATTGCACCATGAAATACAGTTATTAATGTATACCAAAAAAATAAGAAGAAGAAACAAACCTCTATGTAGGCCTGTATCCAGAACCACCAAAATCAAAATAAAATAGGCATAAAAAATAAACATAAGCTATGTTGAATCCATGATCACATCCATATAGAAAATAATCATCATTAAAACCATAAATATACTATGTATATCTATATATCACACTAAATACACATTCCAAAAAAAAAATCTTGAACAACACCTTTCACAGTTAAAGAAAAAACAAACTATTTGCCCAATTTTTTTTGAAAATAAGGAAAGTGATTATAGAAACATGCCTAATAAAATGATGGTTAACTTTTAACCCTAATTTTTCCCATATTTTCATAGAATGTGATGTATAATAACTTCATTGGGATCTATAACCACCTCTCCATCCATAATCTCTTCATCTATTAAATCAACATTTCTAATAGTTAGGAGATCCCTAATATGGCTAAATCAAGAAGAGATGTAGAGAAAAAAGGTTTAAACTAAACCCCAAAGTATATAAACATAACATTGCAAATAGATTCATATTTTTAGATCCATGAAGGGCCATAAAAAATTTGAACAACCCATATCCATAGACATTATGATCAAATAAGGCTTATAAGTTGAAGGGTAGAAAAGTAGAGGCATAGAAAATCAAAAAGAAGAGGAAAATGTAAAGATTTAGCAATGCTAGAAAACCACTGGAAAACATAAATCCATGAATATCACAAATATATTATAAATGAAATAAAATAAAGATACTATATAAGTTCTTGGGGAAGGCATTATATCCCACTAAACATCATACTACAATTTCTCAATTATTTTTATGGTTAAGAATGAACAATATGTTTTTGGTTCTCATATCTAAGACTAGATAATATTTTTTATTATCCTATAGTGGTACAATAATTTATTTTTCCTTATATATAATACAAAATTTCTCCTTTTTATATATAGGTTCGAATTCTATTTTCTAAAAATACATAAAGATCTAATTTTTCATTATTGTATACAATTTATAATTATATGTGCTAAAAATAGAGAGTTTGGTCTTTATGAAATTTTTGTTGTAGGGAAAAAATATATCACATATGGAAATACTATATTTGAACCTTAATTACTAAAAGGAAAGAAATTTCTGTAATTTACTCAATAATGAGATAAGAATTTGAAAAATACATATAAACTAACTTATATATAATAGTGCATATTTAGAGGAACTAAGTAATGCAAACACTTATTAAGGATTTGGAGATGATTTATTATGACTTCCAAGAAATATGAATGGAGTCAAATAACACATTTTAAAGCACTGGTGCTTTTGAATGGAGTTTTGTAGATCTTGTACCATAACATGATCTTGTAGTATCTTTAAAACATGAAAATTATTTCACACCAAATCAAAATAAAATTTAACACAACCAAAATTTCACATAATATGAATAAAATATTCTATATCATATTATTCAATGTGTTTAAAAGAATTTATATGTGTAAATAAGTAGGAAAAAGTAGTATTAATAAACTAAGAACAAGTCTATGCATTCATTGGTTTTCAATTTATCAATATCCATTCACTCTTTGAAATGAAGACTTCCCTACAAAAATTATTTAGATACTATAACTTAAAAAATCAATAAAATGTATAAAATTATATCCATTTTTGTATTAATACCTAGATCAATTATTTTATAATTATAAATACACGTTATAAAAACATGATTTTATAATAATCTACATTCACAATACTCACGTTTAAGTGGTATATCTAATGCATTTTGTCATGATGACACATTAAAGGATGGTATATTGAGGAGAAATGATTTAGAAAGTATTTGGGTTTATATTCAAGATACTAGAATTCGTAAATTAAAACTATGCATAAATTACAATGCAAAACATGCATCATGGTTATCACAATGCTATCAAATAATTCATGTGTCAGGAGAGATCTATAACTCTACCAATTAGAGCACAATTGATTACTTTCTTATATGCAATTAAACACGGAATTATACCAGAATGATAAAGTAGCTAGAAACTTGAGACAACAAAGAATTTGAGAGACAATACACACTCTTGTATTAAATACTACTAGAAGAAAATACAATAAGGAAGATGCCACTTCTTCCTCCACCTCAAAGGCTTGCCACACCTCAAGACCTTCTTCTCTCTCTCTCTTGCTCAACACAACTCTAAAGCCTGAGTTGCTATCCCTCCTTGAATGCTTCAGCTGATCTCCTTGACCTTGCTAGCTTCAATGCTATCACTTGCCTTCTTAGATATAATTACAATACATGCCTTATGGGTCTTTAAATAGGATCCCATGCTTACAAAAATATAACTCTAGTTACAATAATTAGACACACAGATAGTGACTATAATTAGTCGCTAGACATGCAAACACTTGCTTCGCTTAACTGACTGTTCGTCAACAGAAGTTCCAAAAATACACAGGCGACCGACGCCGATCCCTACTGATCTAGTGCTGCTGACGTCGGCTGACTCCTTGCCATCGCCGGTCTCCTTCTCCACTGCATCTGACTGACGTCGGTCATACTGCCGATGCCGGTGGCTCTGGTTCTTCAGCATCCTTTCTCTTGTGTCTGTAAATAGTTGAAGCTTTTAGCTCCACACCATAACATCATGGAGTTGATTATTTCTATCCCATATGGTTTTATTTGAGTCATTAATGTAGGCATGCTTACCTTTTGTAATATTTCCTCATAAAATTTGAGTTTGTTAGGAAGATTCTATAAACACAAATAGCTATCAAATAAAGTTTCTAAGTATTTATCAAATATAACCATATTCACTCCCAAAAGCTTGTTAGGATCTTTTTGAAAACATAGGTAACTCACAAATATCTTATCTAAGTCTTCATTAGATAGAACCATCATCAGTTCAAAAGACTTGTTTGGAGTTTTATTGAAATAGGTAATCTTATCTAACACTCAAAAAATATTTAACTTTATTTGAACAAAAAATTTAAAAAAATTAATATTTAATACTTTTTAAGATATATTTTATGATTCATGGAGAGTGTGGAGCCTACATAATTTGTGAGTGTTGGTTAAGTTCAAAGTATTGAAACACTAGAAAATCTCAAATACATGTATAAACCTTGACCAAACAAAAATGCATTCACCCCCAAAGAATTTTTAGGAGCATTATGGAAACATAAATATAGTAATCCAATGCTCATATCAACAAAATGATACAACATAAATGAAAAAGAAAAAAAAATGAATAATAAAAGCACTAGGTACACAAACTATATAGGATAGTCTATACCTCATGATGTCTAGGTATAAAAAGGCTATTGTAACCACATACAAATGTGGGAAATAATACAATAATTAATAAATTATTCACACATCTGTACAACTCATTTCAGGTTGAAATATACATTAAAAACATTGCAAATGTGCTAAGGATTATAATGTTATATAAAAAGCATCACACCATGAAAAATTACACTGCAATCATAGAATGGGATAATTCATTAAATAAATAACTAAAACCATTACACATCGATGAAAATTGAAAATTTTATAAACCTTCAAGGAATGGGTTAATATAAACTGGCCTTAGAAGGCATGGTGGATGTAAGCACCATGGCCAACAAGTTCTTTCTGATCAAGTTTTCTAGTCATGTAGATTTTAAAAGAGTCATGATGGAAGGCCCATTGTTTATGGGAAAATCCTAGTTATTTATTTTAAAATGTAAGGTGGGAATCAATTTATTCAATGAGCTCCTTGAAGAATATTTGACCTAGTTTAATATTACTAGGATCTCATTGGAACTTTAGCATGAGGAGGTCTTTTTGGGGGTAGCTAGAACCATTGACCACCCAATTAATATTGATAAAAAATTTTATAAAAGAAACACCTTGTATCAATAATATATTACTTAAAACTAGGTAATTTGATGTCGATATCTATTACTTTAAGATCCATTTTTGACAAATGGGTCTAAGAGATAGTATTAGAAAATAAGGTAGGAATTTGTAAGTGTTTCCACCTTTGGGGTCATAAAGCTTTAGACTATCTCAATATTAAGAGGAACAAATTTCCTCAAAGTAAGAGTAACTTCCTAATAGTAAGGCCAATATAAACCTATCTAAAGAGTATAATTTGAGGATAAAAGGAGGCTTTCCTAGGAAGAGCCTAGAGAAGCCTGAAGGGATCAATCTTCGAGAATGTTTAGGGATGAGAAGTCTCAATGAACATAGTATAGGGAAAGATTTCAACATGAATAAGGTTGAATCCTTTAAAAAATAATTTTACAATCAAGTAGATGGGAGTTCTCCTAATTGGGCTCAATATTTCAAAGATTCTCTGGTTTCTAGTTCAAAGAGGATCGGAGGTGGTAAGGCTACATTGAGCTCACCCCCTCTCATAGAAAAAACATGGTCAAGAAATAATTAAATTTAAAAATTAGGATATTAAATTTCCTTTTTGACCTCAAAAATCAAACACAATCAATAAAGCCTTAATAAATCCATGAGAGGATAGCTTGGAGACAATTAAGAACAAGAAAGATTTTGAAAACCTATTCAAAATTCAATCAATGGAAGTTAGACTATTGGGATAGCTATGTTAGACTCATCAAATATGTGGTACCAAGGTCTATTAGTAAAGGAAAAAAAAGTGCCAAACAAAATATTGGGCCAAGGTAGCCCCCCCCCCCCCCCCCCCCCCCCCCGCTCTTTTTAATGAAAGTCATTTCTTGGAATGTTAGGTGGATTTAAAGCCATGAAAACTAGAGATTAGTTAGAAATCTTAGGAGACTTCATAAACCTAGTTTTCTCCTTATTAAAGCAACCAAAATTTCCATAGAATCCTTGGAGAATTTGAAAATCACTATAAGAATCAGTCTATTCATGTGGGCCTTGGAGATGTTGGTGCCTCTTGAGGCATATAAATTTTATGAGGCACCTTGACTTTTAATGGAAGGGTTATTTGGAACAAAAAAATTATATTGCAGTGGGAGTTACTTGCTTCATAAATAATAAGAAGTGGATCCTGTCCAATATTTATGTCCCAAAATTCAAAATGAGAAGATGTCAAATTTTTAAAAAATTCTCTAAATTTAGATCTCTCACTTTAGGATGTAATTGGATCGTGGTGATATATGTTAACACTCTCCTAAATCCAAAGGACAAGAAGGGAAGAAATCTTGAAAATATTGATAGTATGGAAAACTTCAAATATTTTGTAATATGCAAGGATCTTCAGGATGTGAAATTTTGGGGGAATCCTATACCTAGACCAATAGAAAAAAAAGGGTGGATAACATTCAGGTTAGACTAGATAGATTTTTAAATATATCTAATTTGGATTTTAGTTTTTATTTTAGGCTTTTAGTTATCCATAAAATAGATTACGATCATAATCCTGTGGTGTTATCTAAGGAAGTTGTCCCAAGGATTAGAAATCTTCCTTTCAAGTTTAAAAACATGTGTTTGGATCACTCAGAATTGTGGAAAACCATTAAGAATTGATGTAATGTCAATATTGATGGACAATGTATGTTTTTTCTTTCATCCAAACTAAAAATTATAAAGATGAACGTAAAAATTTAGAATAAGGAGGCTTTTGGAAAAATCTTTATGAGGAAACATGAAATCTTTGAGTCACTTATGGAGCTATAACAATCAATTAAATTTAATGAAATAAATAAATAAACCTATTATAAAGAGAAAGAAATCTTGATTAGCTTCCATAACCAAGAATCTAGGGTGTATATTTATTAGAGATAGAGATCTAGAAGTATATAACATACAAAAGGAGATATAAATTTAAAGATTTTATTCCAAACATATTGTATAACTATGAATACCATTAGAATAAAGTATTTATTCAAATATGACATTATTAGATGCAATAATAAAGATGTTATAAAGCTGGAAGTTGTAACTTCTTCAAGAGTGTCCTCTTTGGAGCTTGTTCCCAACCCCAGGGTCTTAAGGAAAGCTTTATCAAGTTGTTCAATAGGATTCTTGATTTTAAGGATAATTTTGATATTATCAAACAACCTAACCATAAATAAGATATATCTATAGTGTTCTTCATGGAAGGGGACAAAGTGTATAGTATAAATGACTTCCCTCCCTTCTTACAACATTTTAAAAAAATTATCCAACATGGTATGATGGATGTTGTTTATAGAATCTTTAGAATGAGAACTATCATAAAAAAAATCAATAGTACCTTCCTATTGCTTATTAAAAAAAAATAATAATCTTTTTACCTAAAAAACTTAAGGTTTATATAAGTCTTTGCAATAATTTTTACAAGATTTTCACTGAGAATCTTATCATAAGACTTCAAACTTTTCTCAATAAGATCATTATGAGTCAATAAGGTGATTTTGTCTCTGGAAGAAAAATCATAAAAAACATTATTCTTATTCATGAGCCCAATCATTCCTTAGATCAATCTAAAATAGTAGGTATGTTTCTTAAAATAGATGTCTAGAAGGATTATGATAGACAATCCTAGTGGTTCATCATGTTTATTCTTAATAAACTAGGATTAAATAAAATCCTAAGGAATCTTATTTTTAATTTTATTGTCACTCATAAATTTTTTGGTCTTACTAATAGATTCCATAAGGGATACTTTAAATCAAAAAAGGGAATCTAATAGGGGGACCCTCTATCTACGTACCTCTTCATTATTATGGTAGAGGCTCCTGGTTGTATGCTTCATAAAGCTAGAGTGTAAGGTTTGATTAAGGGTCTCCAAATTACTCCCCATACAGAATCAGTGATGCACTAACAATTTAGTGATGACAACTTCATTCAAGGGATTTATTCAATGAGACAAGCCAAAACTATCAAAGGAATCCTAAAAAAATGAAGCTATTTTGGGATAGAGTGTCAATTTGGTCAAAATATTTGTTTTCTCTACTCATACCAAGCCTTAATTTTATAATGGCATTTCTAAAATTATGAATTGTCAAATTCAACCCCTACTTGCTCTATACTTGTGTATGCTTGTAGCCAAATATAGGATAAGTATTATTGACTAGAACCTATTTCTAGATAAAATTCAATATACTTTAGCTAATTGGAAAGCTAACTATTTATCTCAAGAATGAAAGGTCCTTTTTAAATTTTAATTTTAGAGTATGCTAATTTATTGGTTGTCTATTTATAGGACCCTATCAAAACTAGTAGATAGATTGAGTAAATTCAACGAAGATTTCTTTGGTTGGGAA